>OY755241.1:91355272-91460272 GCA_963576725.1 Azorinus chamasolen | reverse complement strand
ATAGACATGCAACGAACAATTATACGTATGTGTATAGTATATACATGTAGAGGCGCTCTTCAATTGCTGTGAATCGGTGCTTTATTTATATCCAACATCCTTTGACGCCACGTGACCTTTTCAGTGTCGCATGCCCTAATCCCTAAATTATCAGTTTTAGTACCACAGTGCCTTAGGTCTAGCCCAACCGATAGTTACTTTTCAGTAAGGCGCTTTGTGACGTAATGCCTGATGTGTTAAATTGTGGCGCCACATCTTGTCTTTTGTTTTCAATGAGTTTGGTTGAAGTATGGTTATACAGCACTGTTAATATGATGTCAGTATGGAACAGGCGAAGAACAGTTCTGTGAAGCTCATGTGTGAGTGCCCATTTCAGTACTGTAAAACTCGCGCGTGCATGTGTGAGTGCCCATTTCAGTTCCATAAAGCTCGTGTGTGCATGTGTGAGTGCCCATTTCAGTTCTATAAAGCTCGTGTATGCTTGTGTGAGTGTCCATTTCAGTTCTATGAAGCTCGTGTGTGCATGTGTGAGTGCCTATATGAAGCTTGTGTGTGCATGTGTGAATGCCCATTTCAGTTCCATGAAACTCGTGTGTGCATGTGTAAGTGACCTTTTCATGTGTAAGTGCCCATTTCATTTGTCCTCGTAGTGTTGCTATTCACTTTTAAAAAAAATCCTGATCCTATTCATTATATTGTCTACATATCAATATGTGACTTATGTGTTATTGGTAGGGCGATAAAAGCTGGCAGTACATGTGTTATTAGTAGGGCGATAAAACCTGGTTGATAGTGGAATAAAATCTGGCAGGAAACTAGCTAATGACCTCAAATCCTATCTATGAGTTTTCCACCAGATTTCCCTCCAGCCGAGGCAAAACTAAACAGTCAAACATATATATGTATTTTATCCTAACCCATTGGTACCCTGTGTCCCTTAAAAGGACACGTGCAAACAGTGTAGGCCCAGATCAGACCAAAAGACCCCTTCATTGTTCCATGTCAATGACATATACCGGCAAGTATTGCCCGCTCATGAAAATGCACGGCTTCCGAAATAAGATCTGGACGGATTCTCCTGAAATAGTATGGACACAGATGAGTTAAAAACTTAAATTCTATAATAGAATGTGATTGTAATAATGTTTTAGCATACGTAGATGGTTCTTAAATGTAATTGATTAAACCTTTACTAAATAAATACGCTTTTTACGCTTTTGTAAACAGAGCTGACACAGATCATGGTCTGCAGTGTTTGCTTATGATAATTATAATATAGATATAATTCCGAGTTTCTGCACTGGCCAAAATGCACGTGTCCATGTGTTATTAAAACAATGAAGCCAATTACTATTCATGATGCCATTATTTCTTACATGAATATTCATGGAGTAAAGCGTTAAGAAGTTTGTAAAATCAAACTTCGAACCCAGTCTCCAATGCTAGATAAAACAAAAAGAATAACAAAATACATTTGAAATCCTTATGATATTGTAAGATGTCTATATGAAAAGAGCAAACACAAAATATTTAACCCATCTCCCACTGAGCTGGACCTGACTCTCCAGTGCGTTCAACCTGTGAGACACCCACTATCTGGTCGTTCAACTGGCTCCATGTGAGACACCCACTATCTGGGCGCTCAACTGGCTCCATGTGAGACACCCACTATCTGGGCGCTCAACTGGCTCCATGTGAGACACCCACTATCTGGGCGCTCAACTGGCTCCATGTGAGACACCCACTATCTGGGCGCTCAACTGGCTCCATGTGAGACACCCACTATCTGGGCGCTCAACTGGCTCCATGTGAGACACCCACTATCTGGGCGCTCAACTGGCTCCATGTGAGACACCCACTATCTGGGCGCTCAACTGGCTCCATGTGAGACACCCACTATCTGGGCGCTCAACTGGCTCCATGTGAGACACCCACTATCTGGGCGCTCAACTGGCTCCATGTGAGACACCCACCATCTGGGCGCTCAACTGGCTCCATGTGAGACACCCACTATCTGGGCGCTCAACTGGCTCCATGTGAGACACCCACTATCTGGGCGTTCAACTGGCTCCATGTGAGACACCCACTATCTGGGCGCTCAACTGGCTCCATGTGAGACACCCACTATCTGGGCGTTCAACTGGCTCCATGTGAGACACCCACTATCTGGGCGCTCAACTGGCTCCATGTGAGACACCCACTATCTGGGCGCTCAACTGGCTCCATGTGAGACACCCACTATCTGGGCGTTCAACTGGCTCCATGTGAGACACCCACTATCTGGGCGTTCAACTGGCTCCATGTGAGACACCCACTATCTGGGCGCTCAACTGGCTCCATGTGAGACACCCACTATCTGGGCGTTCAACTGGCTCCATGTGAGACACCCACTATCTGGGCGTTCAACTGGCTCCATGTGAGACACCCACTATCTGGGCGCTCAACTGGCTCCATGTGAGACACCCACTATCTGGGCGTTCAACTGGCTCCATGTGAGACACCCACTATCTGGGCGTTCAACTGGCTCCATGTGAGACACCCACTATCTGGGCGTTCAACTGGCTCCATGTGAGACACCCACTATCTGGGCGTTCAACTGGCTCCATGTGAGACACCCACTATCTGGGCGCTCAACTGGCTCCATGTGAGACACCCACTATCTGGGCGTTCAACTGGCTCCATGTGAGACACCCACTATCTGGGCGTTCAACTGGCTCCATGTGAGACACCCACTATCTGGGCGTTCAACTGGCTCCATGTGAGACACCCACTATCTGGGCGCTCAACATAATCCACACTGCTTAACACCTGTTAAATAGTTTCTCAAAGGCTTGATTAAATCGGAAGAAGTCACATTTGCACTTGGTCTTAATTCTTAATTTATACACAGTTCTTTTAACAGGGTGAAGAGTTAATGATGATTTAAATTGTTCTGCAGCTCCCAAGTCAAACACAGACAAGGTGCTGGACGAAATGTTTATAGAAGCTGATGACTTGATGAGGAACGACATAAAGGGCAAACTCACAACTGTTATAGTAGATAACGACCACACTAGACTAGGTAAGATCCTTGCTTTTATAGTAGATAAAGACCACACTAGACTAGGTAAGGTCACAGCTGTTATAGTAGATAAAGACCACACTAAACTAGGTAAGATCCTTGCTTTTATAGTAGATAAAAACTACACTAGACTAGGTAAGATCACAGCTGTTATAGTAGATAAAGACCTACTATAAAGACCACACTAGACTAGGTAAGATCACAGCTGTTATGGTAGATAAAGACCACACTAGACTAGGTAAAACAAATACCATCGGATTTACAAACTATTTCCCGTCTTCAAGACAGGTAGCAGTTTAATGAAATGTGTAAGTCAGCCAAAAAGTCACCTGTCTAAAAATACTCAATGCCCGGATTAGAGGAAATTTGATGTATGCAAGAAAAACCTCTCTATAACGACAACTCATTGCAAATCTATTCCCTGGCTTTAAAGATAAGTGGTAGTTTAACCCCTTCCCTCAAATGGACGCTTTACACGCCTTTGAACAAAAGACCAGGGTCCATGCTTATAAAGCTTTTAGTTGAGTCTGAGTTTCGTTCTCAAGCTTTTGATTGGTCAGATTTGAGCCAAAGGCTCAAATCTGACCAATCAAAAACTTGAGAACGAACTCAGACTCAACTGAAGGTTTTATAAGCATGGAACCAGTTCCTGTAGGATAATGTAGGTGCAGTTTGTCCAGAGTCTGCTCTGTTTGTTGATGAAATTGTAATGTATCTCTTCCGTCTGTTTCTACCGATACCCAAAACAATGATGTGTCATATACCATTATAACTATTCAACTACAAATACGTTCTTGCATGAAACAGAGAAAGGGCTCATGTAGGGCTATTTTATGTAGAAACGCCCCGAACCATTTATTTGCATTACGTCCGTGCTTGAAGCCTTCATTAATCCAGGCCTATTGTTGCAGAATGCGCTACAAAAATGTATTTATACATCATACTCCAGAACTGATAGTTTAAGAAATGGGTTAAATACAATAGTCTTCATTGTCCTGATAAGTGCAACGTGACTAACATTTACAAACAACTTAGATCCCGACGAGACGCCGAAATGTTTCGTCTCATCACGATCTACGCTGTTTGGCGCTTATTTACTCAAAAGTGAACAAGAGGAAGGTAACTTAAAATCCCAACAAAAGATCTACGTGAAAGCAACTGTCAATTTTACTACAGGATAGGATATGGTGGAAACGACAACGTTTCTTTCTTTTGCAGATGGTTTACCATGGTACCGAAAGTTTGTGTATTGGATGTGTGGAATGGAGAATAAGAGTACGACAGGCAAAAGACAGGTAAGACAGACACGTAAGAAAATGTGTGCAGCAGACAGATGTGTAATAAATTGTGTACATCAGACATACATGTAATAAATTGTGTACATCAGACAGACGGGTAAGAAACTGTGCGCATCAGACAGACAGGTAATAAATTGTGTACATCAGACATACATGTAATAAATCGTGCTTATCAAGCGCAAGACGTAACTATTTATGTGTGTCAGTCGAAACCAGGTACGCATTTGTGTTTTCCAGGCAAAAACAGGTAAAGTGTCGTATTTGTCAGACAAAAGGACAAGTACCTGGCAATATACAGGTAAGAATATGTGTTTACCTGGCGAAATATATGACTGTTAGAAATTAAGTGCATCAGACTTAAAACAGATACGGAAATATGTTTATCCGGCAAATACGGGGACAACCTTGCGTCTGTGAGACAAACGAAAACGTGTAAGAAATTGTATTTTTAGCGCAAATGACAGGCACAGAATATTGTGTTTGTCTGAAAAACGTAAGAAGCGGTAGTTGTCAGGTATACACAAAACAGGTAAACAAATTGTGTTCTGGACAGTAATTTGTTAGATTAATCTGTCCAAAGTTTATATAACTAAACGACTTGAATGCGGATGCATCATTTTCTAATTGCTGCTTGTTTGTTGTCTCCAAGGTATGGCAATGATTCTAAATTGGAATTAAACTCTACTTCCTAGAACACTTGACTCGCAGTAGCAGACACCTTAGATCCATCTTATTTGCCACTTGGTCCGTTGTTTCTCAAAAGCTTGACCGAATTGGACTTAGACAAATCCCAGCTGGAGTAGACTTCATGTTTTCACAAATAACAAACAGATGAAGTGCGTAAACCAAATAGCAAACAGATTAACTGTGTGAAGCAAAAACTAACAAACAGATGATCTGTGTAAATAAGAGACACAGAGTTGTCGATATCACCAAAGAGCTGAATCTATCACTACAGAGCTCGCACTTGAAACAGTGTTTCCACTCTAATACCGCTACGAAGAAAAGATGTCTGCTCAAATTTGGATCTGGTGTAAATTAGACTACTTCCAAATCGGTCAAACGTTTTGGAAACTATTAATCTAGTGCCAAACAGCAACAGCGAGGTTTCGGTTTCTTATCTGAACTCAAGCAGTTTGTAAATACGGCTTATGTCACGGATACAGTAGTTGGTTTATATCTTACATTTATCAATAATAACCATTTAACTTTTTAGGTTCAGCGCCAGGACATGCTGTCTATAGAGGAAGATCGCACTTGGAAGATCGTCTCAAACATAGCTGCTGTACTTGCAATGGTATGCTGTATTGCCGTCGCTGTTTACTTCCGGTGAATAACCAACACTTCCGCCGGTGAGACTATAAGAACTCACGATGGCTAAAACATGGACATAAACACGACTGATTTGTTCATGGTGTTAAACCTGCCCACGGTGGTAGGACATTACCGATCTCCGCATACTATCTGACATAACGAGAGAGACACAGTCTGTCTTAGAATTACCGTTTTGTATTGATCACCGACAATCAATTAGCTTTACAGAATAATCGCAAACATTTTTGAATTGTATTTTGCTTTTAATATAAGAACCAAGTAAGCATATAATAATTTCAAATTAGATACGGGTATGCACTGTTGCGTGCATCTATGTTATACACGCTATGAATACATGACATGTCAGCTTGGATCCTGATCAGACTCCGGGGTACTCGACGTTTCATCCGGATCTAAGCCTTTTATAGATGTCAATCAGGTCACTTAAGGGCTAAATGTCAGATATGTAATGTCGTAATGTCAGATATGTAAAGTCATATATTTAATGTCAGATATGTAGTCATATATGTAATGCCAGATATGTAATGTCAGATATGTTATGTTAGATATATGTAATGTCAGATATGTAATGTCAGATATGTTATGTTAGATATATTGTCAGATATGTAATGTCAGATATGTTATGTTACATGTAGATATATTGTCAGATATGCAATGTCAGATATACTATCGGGTGTATACAATAGACTCATTGTAACCATGTACTCCATGAATATTTATGTAAGAAATAATAATATCATGAATATCAATTATATGATCTTTTATAATGGCATATGCAAAACAGGATCTTTTATCGATGAAAACAGATATTTATTTTATAAGCAAACAGGGCAGACCCTGATTAGTAGACAGCTCCTCTAGGTACCGTCTTGTCTCGGTCTACTCTGTAAGGGTATGAAGTAAAGGGTTAAAGCTAGCACTGACTAATCACGATTACAGTAAAACCTCTCTATAACGGCCACTAAATCACAGCAATTATTTTGTGTTAAAGGCAGGTGGCTGCTTAAAGCAAGGTGAAAGTAAAACAGAACTCCTATAAGAGCGTTCTGTTTTACTTTCATCTTGATTTAAGCAACCACCTGCCCTAAATACCAACTAATTAACACAATTTAGTGGCCGTTATAGAGAGATTTTACTGTATCTTTAAAGCACACGGTTGCTATATGCTGTATAAAAGCAATGCAGAAAGCTCCTTTAGAAGCTTCCGTAATGCATTAAGCTTCCATCTACCTGTACGATTCAAAATTAGACATATTGTTGGTGGTCGCATCAGATTGGGTATTATTGTATGTATATATATATACATATACATGTGTCAGTATAGTCAAAGACATTATTGTCATGCCATATTATAGCCACAGTCATTGCATAATGACATGACATAATAGTCAATAATATATTGTAGTCATGATATATCATTATAGTCATAGCCATTAATATTAATGAAATATGAGTATATTCAAGGTCATTATAGCCATGATATATAGTTAGTCATAATAGACATACTATATAATTATAGTCACAGCCATTATAGTTATCATATATCATTGTAGCCACAGTCATTATAGTTATCATATATCATCATAGTCACTGCCATTATAGTGATCATATATCATTATAGTGACAGTCAGGTCAATATATGCAAATAAAAGCTTTGGATTTTTTATTAGCTTTGAGATTACTCTAAACCCTTGACCTGATAGATGAATATAAACCCAGTCTCATCAGCAGTAAATCTGGGTCTACATGTCTGCAATAGCGAAAACATCATTATAAAAATTACTATAACACATTCTCATGATTTGCATTATTTTTACACGAACGGATTCACCATTCTCCCGAGTACCATGACCTGACTCGTATACGCAAAGATCTTTGATCCAGCTATTAGGATCCACTCTATTAGGATCCAGCTATTAGGAGCCGCACTATTAGGATCCAAGCTATTAGGATCCAGCTATTAGGATCCACACTATTAGGATCCACATAATTAGGATCTAGCTTTTAGGATCCACACTATTAGCACCCACACTATTAGCATCCACATTATTAGCATCCAACTATTAGGATCCACACTATTAGAATCCAAGCTATTTGACAATTGATAAATAGAAAGTAGTCATTCTTGCATTAAATTTAAAATTGGCAGATTGGCAGATAATATTCCTAGCGGGGGGGGGGGGGGGGGGGGGGGTAAAGGTTAAGCGTTTATTCCATGGACACGCCTTTGCAAACAGATTAGACCCAATGTAGACGGCTCCTGTTAGAGTCGTCTTATCAGGGTTTGCTCTATTTACCTATGGAATATCATAGATAATGTCTAATGGCAGCCAGTGACTCAGTGTCTAATGCCACCCAGTGACTCAGTGTCTGACACCCAGTGACTCAGTGTCTAATGACATCCAGTGACTCAGTGTCTAATGCCACCCAGTGACTCAATGTCTGACACCCAGTGACTCAGTGTCTAATGCCACCCAGTGACTCAGTGTCTAATGCCACATAGGGACTCAGTGTCTAATGCCACCCAGTGACTCACTGTCTGACACCCAGTGACTCACTGTCTAATGCCACCCAGTGACTCAATGTCTGACACCCAGTGACTCAGTGTCTAATGACACCCAGTGACTCACTGTCTAATGCCACCCAGTGACTCATTGTCTAATGGCACTCAGTGACTCACTGTCTAATGCCACCCAGTGACCCAGTGTCTAATGCCACATAGTGACTCAGTGTCTAATGCCACCTAGTGACTCAGTGTCTAAGGACACCCTGTGACTCACTGTCTAATGGCACCCAGTGACTCAGTGTCTAATGACACCCAGTGACCCAGTGTCTAATGCCACCCAGTGACCCAGTGTCTAATGCCACCCTGTGACTCACTGTCTAATGCCACCCTGTGACTCACTGTCTAATGCCACCCAGTGACTCATTGTCTAATGGCACTCAGTGACTCACTGTCTAATGCCACCCAGTGACCCAGTGTCTAATGCCACATAGTGACTCAGTGTCTAATGCCACCTAGTGACCCAGTGTCTAATGCCACCCTGTGACTCACTGTCTAATGCCACATAGTGACTCACTGTCTAATGCCACATAGTGACTCACTGTCTAATGCCACATAGTGACTCACTGTCTAATGCCACATAGTGACTCACTGTCTAATGCCACATAGTGACTCACTGTCTAATGCCACATAGTGACTCACTGTCTAATGCCACCCAGTGACCCAGTGTCTAATGCCACATAGTGACTCACTGTCTAATGGCACCAAGTGACTCAGTGTCTAATGTCACATAGTGACTCAGTGTCTAATGCCACATAGTGACTCACTGTCTAATGCCACCCAGTGACCCAGTGTCTAATGCCACATAGTGACTCAGTGTCTAATGCCACATAGTGACTCAGTGTCTAAGGACACCCTGTGACTCACTGTCTAATGGCACCCAGTGACTCAGTGTCTAATGCCACATAGTGACTCAGTGTCTAATGCCACATAGTGACTCGGTGTCTAATGCCACATAGTGACTCAGTGTCTAAGGACACCCTGTGACTCAGTGTCTAATGCCACCCAGTGACCCAGTGTCTAATGTCACCTAGTGACTCAGTGTCTAATGCCACCCAGTGACTCAGTGTCTGACACCCAGTGACTCAGTACCTAATGACACACAGTGACTCAGTACCTAGTGACATCCAATGACTCAGTGTCTAATGCCACCCAATGACTCTGTGTCTAATGACAACCAGTGCCTCAGTGTCTAATGTCACATAGTGACTCAGTGTATAATGCCACATAGTGACTCACTGTCTAATGCCACCCAGTGACCCAGTGTCTAATGCCACATAGTGACTCAGTGTCTAATGCCACCCAGTGACTCAGTGTCTGACACCCAGTGACTCAGTACCTAATGACACACAGTGACTCAGTACCTAGTGACATCCAATGACTCAGTGTCTAATGCCACCCAATGACTCTGTGTCTAATGACAACCAGTGCCTCAGTGTCTAATGACACCTTATGACTCACTGTCTTATGGCACCCAGTGACTCAGTACCTCATGACACACAGTGACTCAGTACCTAGTGACACCCAGTGACTCGGTACCTAATGGCACCCAGTGACTCACTGCCTAACGATACCCTGTGAGTCAGTGTCTAATCAGAATTTAGGCTGCTTGTCGCACAATCATGTATTTCACAATTCGAAACGGAAGTAATTACAGTTGCACCGAAACCAAATGCGAGCAGACATTATTTTTTACAGCGGGCTGCGTGTTACATTCTTGCTAAAGGACATAATTAATGCAAAATAACAGAAACTTCCCAATGACATTATTTATAACCTTTTTCTCATAAATATTTCGTAAGACATGAGCGCAGAGGACGGTATGAACAGTAATTGGTAATTTTACAATGGCATTATGAAAGAATAGTATACCATGGCACACAATGTAGAATATAGAATACATCCAATAAGTTCAATAAGTTTAAATAACCCTTCACTCCATACATACGCGTTTGCAAACAAAGCAGATTGCATACAGATTCATTTTGGGACCGCATCGGGAAGTCTGGCTCACTGTTGCCGGGAAGTCGGGGTCACGGTTGTCGGGAAATCATGGTCACTATTGCCAAGTGTCAATTATAACCAAATGATTTAAGTTTGATTAAGTTTATAGTCGGGAAGGCTGTTTCATTCGGGGAAGTCTTGGTCACTGTTGCTTAACCCTTTCGCTACCAATGCCGGATCTGTGATTACCTATGCAAACAGTTTGGATTCCGATGAGACGCCGAGTAACTCGGCGTCTCATCAGGATCCAAACTGTTTGTTACTGTTACTATGTTTTTGAAATAAAGATGAAGAAAGCAAAAAAAAAGAAAATATGTAGCAGACGACAAAGTTAGCAGACGACAGAGTTTGGCAACGAAAGGGTTAAATACAAATTCCATTTCCGCTTGATACGTTTAGTTAGTATTAACACAAAGTTGGTATACACATATAGTGTATTAAGATTAAATTTGCAATGACTTCGAGCAAGAGATTAACCTTCTGAGGTCAAGGCCAAAGTCACTTGCTAAAAATAGAAAGTTAATTAATCAAGTACACGATTCAAACAGTATATCCATCCACTAGTCGACACGTAATGTCTTTTAAACAGGTGTCTGTTTAACCTTTAGCCTACTATGAAAATGAGGTTTGTTTAAACTCCGATCTTTTCATATACATTTGATTCGTTAAAGCCTTTGAGAAACTATTAACACATTCCCTGATATTGGCAACTTTTGACGACTCTGTAGAAGTCACTTTGTGAAACCATTGTGATAAATAGAGCATTTGCTCCTATAGGAGCAAATGCTCTACTTATCACAATGGTTTCAAACTACAAAATTCTAAAATGTTCCTTTTCTCTAGTTAATGCCATTTTTCGGTTGATTTATTCAAAGAGGTTGGGTCTGAAAATAGCGTATGAGGTAATGGATCTAAAAATAGCCTATGAGGTAAAGGGTTAACAGAGTGTCAAACAGCTTGGATCATAACGTGACGCCGAGTTACTCGGGCTCTGATCTGGATCCAAGTTGTTTGCAAATGTGAGTCAGGTCGCGCATAGCAGGCAAAGGGTTAAAACCGAACTAAAGTATATGTCGACTGAAGTTAGCTACCACCTGGCTAAAGATTCCGGACATGATCTTTTTCAGTGGTCGTTGTAGAGAGGTTTCATATATACATGTGTATCCGTGTGCTATATGTAATGCAGCGTAGACCTAGTCCCGTGGTAATAAAACTGCTTGATTGAGTCAGAGATCATTTTCAAACATATGATTGGTCAGATTTTGAACAATCTTACAATCTGACCAATTAGATACTTGAGAATAGATTCAGACTCAAAATCAGTCAAGCGACTGCGTTAGAAGCGAAATTCTGCATGTGTCCTATATTAGTCCAAACGGTATACGTTGGATAGTCAGGCAGTCTCTCTTATCACAGCTATTGCCATGGAAACGTTCACTAAAAATCCAAGAAAAAAGCAAAGACCTCGGTAAGGCTGGCCAAACCCCTTGAGATAGACAATTGTATGCAACAGCCGGGCACAAGTGAACACCCGGAAATGAATCAGCGCTGTGCCGAGCTGGGGACCAGTGGTCACGTACAACAGCCCAATCAAAACAAATGGCACAATATTTTCTAGGTCGTTCTGGTGGCACCTGAAAAAACAACAACAACAACTTTAAAACCTTTGAACATTTAGTTACTTATATTTACATGACGTGTCAACTTCGATTCTCAATTACAGAACCTCTCTAAAGCGACCTTTAATGACTGAACATGGTTAAATATTCATGAAACAAAATTGATGACATCATTAATATCACTTATCTGAATGTGTTTAACCGTTTAAATCATGTGAACATATACATTGTTTCTGGCGTGCCAGGCGTTGTTAAAGTCAGTGCATGTATAGTTCGTGACCCACATAAGAAGAAGCGTTATTCACAAGACCCACATTAAAAGAAGCTTTGTACACAAGACTCACATCTCTACCGTATTCTCGTTAACACTATTGATACATAGACACTAGAGCGGCTGCTCTGTGGCATTTGTCCGCACACCGAAGTGTGTACCATGGCAGAAGTTCAAATTCGACCTGTATTAACCCTTTCGCTGCCAATGCCGGATCTGTGATTACCTATGCAAACAGTTTGGATCCAGATGAGTATTTCGGCGTCTCATCAGGATCCAAACTGTTTGTTACTGTTACTATGTTTTTGAAACAAAAAAGAAGAAAATTAAAAAAAAATGAAAATATGCAGCAGACGACAAAGTTAGCAGACGACAGAGTTTGGCAGCGAAAGGGTTAACATGTAAGCAAACAGAGACCATCCTCATCAGAAGGTTATTTCAGAGCCGCCTGATCTTGGTCTATTGTTTGCAAATGCATCAAAATGCGAGTCTGTGGAGTAAAGGGTTAAATGAAGAGATGCAATGGTAATGAAAAATGCCCATGGAGATGAACGCGTTGGCTCTAGAGTTGCTTTTCCCTGTTGAATATTCATGTAATAAAAAATACTACCATGCATTTTCATTGGCTGTATTTTTATACTGGCATATGTACACATGAATTGTTGGTATTGATAAAATCTGTAGAGTCAATTTAGTATAATTTCAAAATCAAACACAGCAGACCCTGATCAGACGCCTACAGGGGCCTAGAGGGGTCGTGTCTGATCTGGAATTACAAATGCGCATGTAAAAGCGTATCTAAGGTTAAGGTGGCGAGCTACCCTCAACACATGTCATCGGAAAGTCGTTTTGATAATTATTATCAAAAGTCGTTTTTTTTCTAAACATGGTTCAATCATAGATGGTTAGGTATATAGGGAATATTACACGAAGTGGCTATATGAATATGGTTGTATTATCCTCCTAATTTGAAATGAGACTCGATTAAAATTCGGCGTGTTTATCGGGATTGTTCGTAATAAACTGTGACAGAAAAAAAAATAGCAAATCAAGAGCCGGTAATAATCGTAATTTGACCTGCAACTCGATTAAATTTCGGCGTGTTTATCGGGATTGTTCGTAATACACTGTGACAAAAAATAGCAAACCAAGAGCCGGTAATAATCATGTTCCATGAGGATTGTACAGTAAAACCCCTCTAATGCTACCACTGGATGAATAAACATGGCTGTCTTTATAAGTAGGTGGTTCCTTAATACAGGACCAAAGTTATGCACAGGAGCTTTCTGCATAACTTTCGTCCTGTATTAAGCTTTCACAAACAAGTTATGCAGAAAGCTCCTACAGGAGCTTTCTGCATAACTTTCGTCCTGTATTAAGCTACCACCTGCCTTTGCCACTGTGAATTATGCCTCTTTTCGCTGATCGCATTAGAAGGGTTTTACTGTATTCTTTTAGCGCATTCTTATACCTTCGGAAATTTATCCGAAGATTACCGACGATAATACACGGAATATGCATGAGTCTCAGGTCAAATTGGTAGGATAAAATCACATTCATGGTTGTTTGGTCGTAAGTCTACAACGGACAAACAAGCACGCATGTGAAACAACCCTTCATGTCGTCACTTCGTGTAATAATCCATTTATTTATATACCTGTTTTAATAAAAGAACACAAAAGAACATCAATGTTCTAACTCCTTTTATTCAGGAACAGAAAACATAGTCCATTCATGAATGGCGCATTGATTTGCAAAATACGGATCTTGTAATGCACGCTCGTGCAATGCTGAAAATTTATCTGAGAGGTAATATTGCATGATCGAATACAATCGTATTTTAATGCAGTAACTGAAAGTTATATAATAAACTAATTTATTTGATTATTTTTCAAAAACATCGACAATCGTTTCAACATAGACATTTAAAATTAATTTATATGTGAAAGTTTGATATCTTTTAAACAGCGATTTCAAAACCATGTTTCGGACTAAATTCATTGCAACTGGCCAATGCTTTAATTGTTAGCTTGTCCAGGGAGCCTTGACACAGCATTTAGACAAAGATCTCGGATTAGGAGTCGGGCAAAATGTTAGTGTTTGCCTGATCAGCGGCTGCTCTGTTTGATGCTGTAGATCTGATTCCACAGTTTTTCTCAAGGCGACACATTCCACTGAAAACTTTGTATTTTGAAAATGCAGCTAATAGATATGTAAGATGTGATTAATTCTTACATGAATATTGAACAAATAAATGATTAACCCATTCCCGTATAGGCTATTTTTAGATCCAACCTCTTTGAACAAATCTACCGAAAAGGAGTATTTACTACAAATGTACTAAAAAGGAAATTTTTAGAATTGTTTAGTGTTGAAACCATTGTGATAAATAGAGCAGTTGCTCCTATGGAGCAACTGCTCTATTTATCACAATGGTTTCACAAAGTGACTTTTACAAAGGCGTCAAAAGGCGTCAATATGCGGGAATGGGTTAAAACCAGCCACATGATACATGCGTAGGCCCAGTTAGTGAGCGGTTCACTCCTCAAGGACCAATTTATAGAGAATCCAGGTTATCAGTAGTTTTCAAAGAATGTAAAACGTACCTTCTAATCCTTTCAATGTGCGGGTCAGGGGTCAAAGTTTCGGGTTTCGCCACTCCCATACCAGCGTAGTCCTCAGGGTTGGAAAACACCTGAAAATACGCGAACAATGTTATATAATAAAACCGTACAAAAGCGATATCTTTATAAATTAATATAGCAGGTGGTTACTTGCTGCAGGACGAAATCTAGTTCAGAAGGCTCTTGTATCTCGATAAAAAGCAAACCAGTCACAGTATCCTGACACAATACAAGCTAGTTATCCTCGTATCATTTAAATCGGTTACATTATCCTGACTTCAGATAAACCTGTCATATTATCCTGAATTCAGTTACACCAGTCAGATAATCCTGACATCACGAACCTGACACTATGGTATACATGTACCAGTTACATTATCCTGACACAAGGTATTCCAGTTACATTATTCTGACTCGTGGATCCTGACTTCAGGTATACCCGTCACATTATACTAACACCAGTCACATTACTTTGACACATGGATGCACCAGGATCCTGACATCAGGTATCCCAGTCACATTATTCTGACACCAGGTTCACCAGTCACATTACCCTGACATATGATCCTGACACCGTGTTAACGAGTCACTTTATCCTGACACAATAATCGTGTCGCCAGGTATACCAGTCCCATTATCCTGACACGAGGTATACCAGTCACACTATCTTGACACCTGGTATACCAGTAACAATATCATGACACCAGGATCCTGTCACCATGTATACCAGTCACATTATTCTGAAACCAGGTTTACTAGTCATATACCCTGTCACCAAGCATACCAGTCACATTACCCTGACACCTGGTATACCAGTAACAATATCCTGACACCAGGATC
Source organism: Azorinus chamasolen (assembly GCA_963576725.1). Classification (NCBI taxonomy): domain Eukaryota; kingdom Metazoa; phylum Mollusca; class Bivalvia; order Cardiida; family Solecurtidae; genus Azorinus; species Azorinus chamasolen. The sequence continues at coordinate 91,444,657 of OY755241.1, read as the reverse complement.
CTGTCACCATGTATACCAGTCCCATTATTCTGAAATCAGGTTTACTAGTCATATACCCTGTCACCAAGCATACCAGTCACATTACCCTGACACCTGGTATACCAGTAACAATATCCTGACACCAGGATCCTGTCACCATGTGTACCAGTCCCATTATTCTGAAACCAGGTTTACTAGTCATATACCCTGTCACCAAGCATACCAGTCACATTACCCTGACACCTGATCCTGTCACCAGCTATACCAGTCACATTACCCTGACATCTTATCCTGACATCATGTATACCAGTCACATTATCCTGACACCAGGTAAACCAGTCATCACGTTCTTAAGAACCATTAGTAAATTTAGTGTCATTTTAAAGTATTTGTTACACTGTTTTGTACATTCGAAGTCGACCACTCTACCGATTGGCAAAGGCTATGGAAGGAAGTATAAATGCTTGACTGTCTACATTTAAGTGTTGTGCAGTGTTTCGATACACACTATCAATGCAATGTGACGACTCTAGCACACTTATAGCATGTGTCAGTGTCAGTGTCACACCTACATTAATTACAATGCTGTCTCATTCATATCTATTATTCATATTATAGTTTGGATCCAAACAAAAGACCGAGCTCCATCACATTTTGTATTTAACACTAAAAATACTCGTACATGTACATATACATAGTTGAACAATTAGCAGTGTTTTAGAGATAGGAGAAGAACTTTGCTTAAACATCTTCCTATCGTATAATCAAGTGAGAATTAACCCTTTCGCTGCCAATGCCGGATCTGTGATTACCTATGCAAACAGTTTGGACCCAGATGAGACACCGAGTAACTCGGCGTCTCACCAGGATCCAAACTGTTTGTTACTGATACTATATTTTTGAAACAAAAATGAAGAAAATCATAAGAATGAAAATTGTGTAGCAGACAACAAAGTTAGCAGACGACAGAGTCTGGCAGCGAAAGGTTTAATGACATCATGCATATTTATAAGCTGAATTGTTATAGAGACCTTAGAGTACACTAGGTTGTTTTGTAGTTAGTAGACACTGTAGATCCAGGTCTATTATAATCCCATAAGAAAACAAAGTACACCCTGACCAGACGTTTCCTACAATAGTCGTCTAACCAGACCTCTCCTACACTAGTCGTCTGACCAGACCTCTCCTACAATAGTCGTCTAACTATACCTCTCCTACAATAGTCGTCTAACTAGACCTCTCCTACAATAGTCGTCTAACTAGACGTCTCCTACAATAGTCGTCTGACCAGACCTCTCCAACAAAAGTCGTCTAACTAGACCTCTCCTACAATAGTCGTCTGACCAGACCTCTCCTACAATAGTCGTGTAACCAGACCTCTCCTACAATAGTCGTCTGACCAGACCTCTCCTACAATAGTCGTGTAACCAGACCTCTCCTACAATAGTCGTCTAACCAGACCTCTCCTACAATAGTCGTCTGACCAGACCTCTCCTACAATAGTCGTCTAACTAGACCTCTCCTACAATAGTCGTCTAACCAGACCTCTCCTACAATAGTCGTCTAACAAGACCTCTCCTACAATAGTCGTGTAACCAGACCTCTCCTACAATAGTCGTCTGTAATACCCTGTTTGCAAACTTGTGGAAAGGCGTGTATAAATGTAAACGAGCTGGTTAACCCGTTACATACACGTTCCCCTATACCGGACATAAGCAAAGGTGTAGACCGAGATCAGAGAGGACCTGAACGAGGCTATCGTTAGGATCTATAGTGTTTGGTGAACCAATGTAGCTCTGGGTCCAAGCTTCTGATTGGTCAGATTTGAGTTCTCAAGGTTTTGATTGGTCAGATTTGAGTTCTCAAACTTTTGATTGGTCAGATTTGAGCCATAGGCTCAAATCTGACCATTCAAAAACTTGAGAACGAACTCAGACCCAACTAAAAGTTTTATAAGCATGGACCCTTATCAGAGGTATTCAAGTATTTATGTATTATATTAATTCCCTTTTTGGAATATTATCTTCATTGTGAGCCAATATATAAATAAATACTTTGTAGATATTAAACTATATCTATATCTTGTTTGCGTTGCCCAAGAATTCAAATGGGAGTCGTTAACTGTAAATATGTGTAATAACTAATATGCGACTGTATGTCTCATCGGGTCAAAGGTTATATCCAGTTTTAACTCGGGACACTCGTGCATTGTCATTCGCTAGAAGTGTAGACCCAGAGCCCTCTAATCAGATTCGGTGCCATTTGTCGTTCAAGATCCTCTAACAAACTTACACCTTTCATACTGAGTAAACTGTTTCGTTAAACCCTGATGGGATATACCACACTGGTAATTCAGGGTCGAAAGGATTCAATCATATACCTGTAAATGATATGTCGGTTTTAACCCTTCGCTTGCTGTTCACGTCAATATACCTACCTGTAAATAGTGAAGACCCAGATGACACAGCTCCTGCAGGAGCTGTCTCATCAGGGTCTGCATTATTTACAAATTGATTGTGCAGATTTAACAGACGTCTAGATAAGACGCGTAAATTAAAACATTTTCAAGAACCGCTCTTCTAATATCTCACCAAATCCTATGTTGTGACCACTCTTTAGATTTGCCTCTCCGAGACGAAAAGAGTGGATACAACATAATGTTTAATATTTGAAAACGTATGAATATCTAGTTTTTTGAGCAACTATTAGTCACCCGTCGCGTTTAGAACAAGTTCGATCTAGTTTTACGGTTACCAGAGACATATATACGTACGGTATGTTCATGTCAATGGTTTTACACTGTTTGTCAACGAAGCAAACAAAATATATATGATGCTCTGATTGATGGAAAACATCACACTATCTATAACAAACAGTATATTGTCTATAACAAACAGTATATTGTCTATAACAAACAGTATATTGTCTATACCAAACAGTATATTGTCTATAACAAACAGTACATTGTCTATAACAAACAGTACAATGTATATTGTCTATAACAAACAGCACACTATCTATAACAAACAGTATATTGTCTATAACAAACATTATATTGTCTATAACAAACAGTATATTGTCTATACCAAACAGTATATTGTCTATAACAAACAATACATTGTCTATAACAAACAGTACAATGTATATTTCTATAACAAACAGCACACTATCTATAACAAACAGTATATTGTCTATAACAAACAGTACATTGTCTATAACAAACAGTATATTGTCTATAACAAACAGCACACTATCTATAACAAACAATATATTGTCTATAACAAACAGCACACTATCTATAACAAACAGTATATTGTCTATAACAAACAGTACATTGTCTATAACAAACAGTATATTGTCTATAACAAACAGTATATTGTCTATAACAAACAGAAAACTATCTATAACAAACAGCACATTATCTATAACAAACAGTATATTGTCTATAACAAACAGTACATTGTCTATAACAAACAGTATATTGTCTATAACAAACAGTATATTGTCTATAACAAGCAGTATATTATCTATAACAAACATTATATTGTCTATAACAAACAGTACATTGTCTATAACAAACAGTATATTGTCTATAACAAACAGTATATTGTCTATAACAAACAGTACATTGTCTATAACAAACAGTATATTGTCTATAACTAACAGCACATTATCTATAACAAACAGTTTATTGTCTATAACAAACAGTTCATTGTCTATAACAAAGAGTGCATGCAACGGTGGTTCAAAAATTATCTTTATAACAAACACTTCGTCGTCTATAAAAAATAGTTCATTGTCTATAACAAACAGTTTATTGTCTATAACAAACAGTACATTATCTTTATAACAAACAGTTTATAGTCTATAACAAACAGTGCATGCAACGGTGGTTCAGTCGGGTCTATACGGTTTGCCAAACCTAGATGTATTTGGTTCTTGTTTATCGGGCTTCAATTTGAATATTTGGCTGTTTACAAAAACAGAAGTACTATAGTTCGATTTCGACCGCTGAGCCGTGACTGCTTTTTTCTATTTATAGAACACAGAAAACCTTAACAAACACACAAGTACTAGAGAAAAACATGAACAAACGCACAAGTACAAAGACACAAGACAAACAAAAGTAAGGATTGCAAAGAGAGTACCGCCTTGGAACGGTCAGTGGCAAAATCACCTCTGAAGTCTACCAAAGATTCTATAATTTCTCTACGGCAGACTTCGAAATCTATTAAAGAAGGTAGTCTGCATTTAGGTCCCTTAGTTAATAAAGTACGGAGACGTTTGTTTTCAATAAAGTTTGCCTGTAATGAAATGACCAGCCTCGGAATGGAGTAGCAGAACTTAGAGAAATTACAATTTCAACTAACAGAAGTGTTATTTACAATATTAAGGTCCGATACAATTTCATTGTAATTAAAAATAGCATTTTGTATTTATAGCAGATACATGGAGATTCTAAATTTTTGAAATATGCTGGGATGGTCTTATTTACGTTTTTGTCGCGAAGTATAGATTGTAGATTGATCAAGTCTATACCTTTATTAACAAATGGAATTTTAAAACAAATATCTTTTATGGTCAGACACTGAATCAACGTGTGGCCGAAGAAAATACCGAGTGTAGTTCTGAATGAAAGAAGCTGTTTTATACAAAGGATCTGTTCATGAGATCGCTTGATCTGCGTCTTTGTCAATGTCTCTTATGGAGGATATTGACAACGAACATAGACGAGAGAGCATATTATGTTTACCGTATTGTAGACGTATATTGTGTAGATCTGAAGCAGAAGTTCTTCGGCCAGCTTTGTGTGTGATGTTGTCGCTTTTACGTATACCATGTAATCTAGTTTTACGTTTTCTGATTGAACAAATGGAAAATATATCAATGTTTGGATGTTTAGAAATATTTCCAGTTTGATATATGTTGTCATTTAGGCCAAAAGGAAAAGGTGTCTGTATTTTTTTTATCCATTTGAGTTATGCCGTAAAATCCAGCATTAGATTTGAAGATGTTTGTATAATTATACATGTATATCATAAACAAGATGTTCAACTGGCTGAACTGTAATATCTTTAAATGACCCGATTAACGAAAATGTTGGTATAGATTTTTTTACTTCATTTATACGGCATTGATATGTATGCGAATAATTTTGTAGATAAGTAGATATGTAGTTTTTAATGAGCGTCCAGTTTAGCCAAGGTTTTCCACAAAGGGGTGCATTTCAGGTTAAAACATAAATCACATGAGAAGTTTTACAGTCAATATTTGATGTAATATTGGTGGAAAGGATTTTACCATTAACTGTAGATTTAATGTCAGGATTGCAAGACAGATGTCTACAGTACTCTGACCTCGACAAGAGGTAAATTATATCAAGGATTGGACAAGGATTGTATTCTACATGTGGTACCTTTATTTAGAAGAGATCGTAGACGTTTATCTTTAATTATCTGGAAGTAACCAGTAATTACATGACCAACCGGAGAATAGCAAAAGTGTGAGATGGCGCAATCTTAATTATCCGGAATATTATCATTAATATTAATATAACAATTTTATTATAATTAAAATTGTAGTTCTAATGGGTGTGTTATATCTGTAGCAGATAATAGCCGGTTCTTCTATTTTTAAAGTATTTAGGAATAATGTCAATTGCATTTTTGTCTTTGAATATACTTTGGAGGTCAATAAAATCAATACTTTTATTAATGAATGGAATTTAAAAAAATAATATTTGATGTTCATATAATTTGTCAAGGTATGGTCTGAGAACGTAGAGTAAAGTTTTGTATCAAACTAGCTGTTCCTATGAGAGGCTCTGATCTAAAATTTATTTTATCAGCTTGCTCGTAACTTTCTATTAATGAAGATATTGATAAGGAAGAAAGTCTAGAAAGCATTCCATTGGCATATTTACCAGAAGTTAGACGTAAAGTATATAGATCAAGAATAGTCGTCTTCATACGAGATCTTCGAGATAGAAAAAACATGTCTATATCAGGATCTTTTGAAATATTTCCAATCTGGTAAATAGTATCATTTAAGTCTAAAGGAAACGGTGCTTGCAAATTCTTAATCCAATTTAATTCAGATATAAATCTAGCTCTATATTTAAAACTGCTAGTAGCATCCTTATCATATAATACATGTCCGACAGGTTGGACTAGAACATCTTTAAAAGAGTGTCCAGACTTCCTAAGATGTTGGTACAAACAATTATTTAGTTTATGATTAGGACATTGATATGCGTGTTTCCTAAATCTGGTCTTCAAAGCACGGCCTGTTTGACCAACATATTGCATACCGCAACTAGTGCGTTTCAAGTTAAAACATAAAGAATGTTGGTAGTAGTGCAATCCACGTCTGAAGTATTTTGACATTAAATGTTCTGCCATTAACTGTTGATTTTATGGACGAGTTACACGAAATTTTCCTACAACATATGCACCTCTTAGCATAGCACCTTTTGATATTCGGATACACTCTGTGTCGTTTGTATACGGACCGTTTACGAATAAAAGAAACCTGCTGAATAGCAGAATTTTAAGGTGAAAGTACAACTCTCGGTCCATTGTAAAACATTTATTGATCGAAAGAGATATATGAAAAAATTGATACCGACTGAAGGTTAAGTTGTTTTAAACGTACGTAAGGTTGAAGTGATTTCGATTGGATTATCCAGAATTATTATTTATTCATATTCGTCAATGCACGTGTCTACAAACAGTTTAGCCCTTTACTTCATATAACGCGTTTTCACACATTTGCAAACGGAGTAGACCCAGAATAGACGACTTTTATAGGCATCGAAATTGGCAGCAACAGTAGTTTATCAAATCTGTCTAAACGAGGAAACACCGGTCCTAACCATTTCCCTCATATAAACGCGTTTTCGCAAACAGAGTAGACAAAGACTAGACGTCTAATCAGGGTTCACTCTATTTCCGTATGAGATTATATAGATCTGATCCTACAGCTTTTGTTTGAGTCAAAAATGTCCTTGAAAAGTTTAAACAATTAAACAAATTATAACTAAAGACTCACAAATTCCTTTTAACAACCAACTCACACATTGTTTAGTAATTCAAATCCCTTAAAGTGTCAAAAACATTGTTTTCGTTAAAAGAGACAGCAAAAATGATTATTGAGTTTTAGTTTAGTTTATTTTATGTTCAATGCTAACGTCCAGCATGATAACTTCAAGAGTTACATTGTGCTTACGATAAAAATCAGTTTAATATTTATTGTGAAAATTGTGTCAATTGTATCCCCCTTTTTTGAATTCATTTTAAAAGCTTGAATCCACATCAGCTACTGAAAAAACTGTCCGGTATTGCATCCTGTCCCTAAACTGATTCTGAACGCAGGTGCAATATAAAATAGACCGACTTACTGGGTAAATCGACACTTACTAAGTAATTGGTCGGTTAACGGCTGATTTACTAAAATAAATCACCCAGAGAATTTGAAAAATACTGCTACGCCATTGGACAAAATATAATTTCAATCATTAAAATTAAAATCTGAGAATAAACGATAGCTATCAGCCCTTGACGAATTGGAACGTTCATCATGTCAAACTTGACAATTATGCAGCGTTTCTTGATCTAGACCTTAAAATTGATAATTGAATGATTTCTTCCAAGAGATGATTTTGATTTTAATATTGTAAATTTTCCTCATCTTGACGGGAATGTTCCCCGTGCTCCATCTTACGGGGTTTATATATCTCAACTTATTCGTTTTGCTATAGCTTGTTCACCCATTGACGATTTTAACAGTCGGAATCTCATTTTAACTGAAAAACTGCTTGAGCAAGGATATAGATACCATAAACTAAGAAAAACTTTCTCTAAATTTTACTATCGAAATCTCTCTTATTGGGAAGTACATGTACCAATGTAATCTCAAGGCGCTTCTGCGACACGGTATTTCACATCCTGCATTTTATGGTGATGTAATTTACTAACGTCGTAAAATTATTGGACATACGCATTTTCTCACTTTGTTCATCAAATATGTTAAAAAATTCATTTAAAAGGGATATGATCCTGTAGTACTACAACATACTGCATGTTTGGTTGTGAACCCTTTTACAGTTGGCAATCACGCTGGCCTCTTTTCATGTACGCCGACAAGAAAGGTTTAGTACTCTATGAAGGCGACCTCTTAAATCCGGAAATGGAAGGAGAACGTCGGATATCTGTACTATTTCGTTTTGGCGTATCCTTTATTACTTTTCTACAGTTACTCTGTTTGCAACTCAATCATTGAGTACACTAGCAATAGGTGGATACAGTTTGTTCACTTAAATGTTTTCGTTATACATACACTTTACCACTGTATTTGCCGTCGCGGTTGTTGTAGATTTTAGTCGGAGAGGGGATACGTTTATTTACACTGTTTGTCTTTTAGGGTTGGGATGGAATAAGTGTGAGGTTGGGCGCCCATAAACCGATTTAACCCCCAGTGACTTTTATCACTGACCGTTCCAAGGCGGTACTTCCATCTTCCCCCTATTGTATATTTGTTTTGTCTTTGTACGTCTCTTGATGTTTTTATAGTTATGTACATTTGCTGTTTCCTTGTGTTGCTGTTCGGGCGATTGTTTGTTCTGTATGTGGTGTTTCCTGCATGACTCATTTTTGTACTTTGAATGAACGTATCATTACATTAAGTCTCTGTTCAAAGATATTACAAAAAGTTTAGAATTCTAGAACTGTTGTACCTGTATACAATTAAACATCACTAAACTGGTCTTCAAATTAGTATTAAAGCGGATCTAAAAGACAGTTGACAGCTTAATGCAGGATGAGAGTAATGCTAAACAACTCTCAAATGCTACATTAAGCAACCATATGACCAAACATCTAAATATTCGTCCAGTTCAAAGGTTTTTACTATATAAAATATTTCATTGTTCACTGCATAGAAAGACGTGACACATATTTGATCGACCCAGTCCTTCAACCCGTTTATAGGACCAGTTGTGATGCATTTCGCCGATGTTAGCCTTCCGATAATTTGGCAATATTGTTAATAAACTGTCCAGTAAGTCTGATGGTCACTTTATCCGACGTGGTGTGTGATGGTCTAGTGGTAACGCGCTTGACTACCAATCCGGAGGTCGGGAGTTCAAATCACGGTCCCTCCCGGAAATTTCAGAGACGCTTCTCACTGTCTCCAAACCGCACCTCCTCTCCACCCAGGGGTTAAAATGGGTACACGTTAGGGTCACTAGCCGGTACTGCGGCTACATGATTGCGCCATATTTTAGCATACAGTGCTCAATTTTGTAGGTGAATGGCTCAATGACCAGGGGAGTAAATGTACAATCGGCTGAGCGGTCCTTCAGATTGAAAGTAGACTATAACTAGGTATTTACTTTTACTTTCAAATTCGGCCCTGATTCAGATTGACCCTTTCTTGCTGCTATCCGGCCTTTAATCTCAAATTTAATTCCAGGGTTCAAAACTTGTTCATTGTAATACGTGCAATAAAAGAGTAAAATAACCTGTACTCATTAACCATTATAAAAACTAGTTTATAAATATTCATGTCATTATTTCTTACGTAAATATTCATGAGGGAAAAGTATTCAGCTACCATTTCGACCCAAATTATACATATGTATTCTTTAGCATAGCCGTTGTAGGGAGATTTCACATTGGCTGTTTACCACTTTACTCCATAAATACGCATTTTAACACTTTTGAAATCAGAGTATAGTTACTATAGGAACCGTCTGATCTGGATCTGCTATGTTTGCTTCAGAAGATATATAGAGCTGGTTGTAAGTTTCTGACACGATAAAACACCCCTTGTTCTATGTGTCATGGAAAACATTCAACTAACTAATGATTATATAAAAATGATTTCTTCATGAAAATGTATGGAGTAAAGACATAATATAAGTAGTTGGCTGGTTCCGTTGCTGAGAGAGAGAGAGAGAGAGAGAGAGAGAGAGAGAGATGAATACAGAGAAACCCTGTCGTGATGTCCTACTCTTATTATCGATATACATTTTTGTACAATGGCATAAAAAAAGCAATAAACAATTAGTATACTATATAATTATAGTTTTATTATTAATTCCTGAATACTACTAGAAAAGCAAGATATATATTTTGTCAATGCATCTCATAATAATACACGTAGTCTAGCAAGTGGGCAGACCACGAACTTTACTGTTATTGAAAATGTACAGTAAAACTTCTCTTTAAATTGCGTTAATTAGTTGGCATATTAGGGCAGTTGACTGCTTAAATCAAGGTGAAAGTAATTTTTTACAGAACTTTGCTTTAAGCAACCATCTGCCTTTAAGCAACCACCTGCCTTTAACACAAAACACTTGGTGTAATTTAGTGGCCGTTATAGAAATGTTTTACTGTACACGTCCCCGATATCGATCGTAAAAGACTTAATGGGCCACAGGACCCTGGCCAGACACTACAGTGCAAACTGCGGTGGTTCTGAATTCCTCCCTGTCTCACCCCTATATGGCTAACAAAAAAGTCAGGCAAAGTCAGATGACCATACGGGCCCTAATTTGTTAATAAACTTGTAAACGTTCTCCTTTTGCAATGTCCATGTTCTACATAGCCTACTCAATGTAAGTTAAACAATTTACACCACAGATACGTCGTTTAACTCATTGGTAACAGAGTAGATCTAGATCAGTAAGAGTCGTCTGTTAACCGCTGGCTGTGTTTTACTTATGATATTACATATACATGTACCCGTTACAATAAGAAACATTCAATATTCTTATCACATTTTAAAGAAATCAGCTAATTACCCCATTTGCTCCCACGATGTTATATATGGGACCATAGGCAAACAGTGTAGACTCTGATCAGACGCCGCATAATGCGGCGTCTGATCAGAGTCTACACTGTTTGCTGATAGGAATTTCAATAGGAATTTTAATATAAAACAAAACGAAATTTAGAACTTAGGCCAGGAACTCCTTAGATAAAAATGGGCTAATCCAATATATATACTTGGAATAATCCACTGGGAGCAAATGGGTTATAATTATAAACATGTGATATTTTGTCTTTGGCAAAATCCGTTTGATCTAAGTCTATTCCGTTTGCAAAGACGTCAAAAGGTGTCTCTGCCAGACAAAAAGTTACAGGATACATAGTTTAAGACAATTGTTTAATATTGTCCATTTTATAGTTTATGCCTGAAATGCAACGTTCTCCCATTTTTGTCTAGAATGACCCGGCCTTAATTACAGCTATGGCCATATAGATGTTTACTCCGATGCCTATGAAGAAGCACAGTGCCCGGCTTGGCTGGCGAATAACATTAATATATACAAGAGTATGCAGAAGCCGTGAAGCAGTGAACACCCGGAAAACCATCAGAGCGGTGGCGAACTCAGGACCTGTCAGCACATATAGAAGTCCAACCAACACAAACGGCAGCACGTTTTCAAGATCATTTTGGTGACATCTGAATAAATAACACAAAACATTACAACGTATTATATGTAACCCTTTTCTTCTCATATTCTCTGTCGTGCCCTTAACGGCTTCCCTGCAGTTGCTCTGTCTTCAGCAAAGTCATTGAGTACATATTTGACGGACTTTCGCAGTTGTTATGCTATGTTTTACATTTTGTACTGTGATTACTGTCTTCTATGTTGTGGGGAAGTTCGGCGGGGATATCTTTATTTACAATGTTTGTTTAGCTAGAGTGACTTTGAGATAAGTGTGAGGTTAGGACGTCCGTAAACCGGTTTAAACCCCCAGTGGTGATTTTGCTACTGACCGTGCCAAGGCGGTTCTCTCTTTTTCACCCTTACTTTTGTTTGTCTTGTGTCTTTGTCCTTGTGTTTTGTTCATGTTTGTCTCTGGTGCTCGTGTATTTGTTGGTGTTTTATGTGTTCTTCTCGTGTGTTTTCGTGTGTTTGGTTGTGTGTGTGTGTGGCATGCTGTCTATTGATGTGTTGGTGGTGATTGCGTCTTGTATGTGACTTTCTACTGTATGTGTGTTTATGTGTATAAATTGCTATGCTTTCTGTAGGTGTTTTGGTGATGGTGGCGTTTTGTGTGTGGCTTTTCCTGCTTGACTATACTACTTTTTCATTCATAAACGTTTCTCATGTCTTTGCAAACAGAATAGAACCATATCAGAGTATACTCTGTTTGTTTATTACATGATATAGATTTGATTCTACAGCGTTTTTTACAAGCAAAACAATGCTTTGAAAGTATTACATTATAAAAATTCATATACTAAAACTATTCATGATGTCATTACTTGTTACATGACGTCATTGCATATTACATGACTATACAACAGGTACATGGTTCAGGCGACAATGACTGGTTTTGTGATTCGTATTCGCCAGCAGCTTCGATCAAGATGTGATGAGATCATCAAAATTCAAATTGTTTGCTCCTCGGTCAATAGTTTAAGACACCCTGGTCATAATCATGTTTTTGTTAACACGAGTCCATGACAGAACAACAAGGTCATGTTTCCATTAGTGATTAGTGTGATCATGGTCTACTCTGTTTGCTTCTGACAGTTTACAGATATGATTCTACATTTGCTAACCCGTCATTTAAACACTGACGAGTTTGAGCCGTAAATTCCTAGTAAAATCATGACATCATGAATAACGCATAATTTTGATCATGACAGAAACAGCAGAATCATATCTATATCTATATTATACCATAAGCAAATGGAGGAGACTTAGAGTGGACAGCTCCTACAGGAGTTAGAATGGACAGCTCCTACAGGAGTTAGAGTGGACAGCTCCTACAGGAGTTAGAGTGGACAGCTCCTACAGGAGTTAGAGTGGACAGCTCCTACAGGAGTTAGAGTGGACAGCTCCTACAGGAGTTAGAGTGGACAGCTTCTACAGGAGTTAGAGTGGACAGCTCCTACAGGAGTTAGAGTGGACAGCTCCTACAGGAGTTAGAGTGGACAGCTCCTACAGGAGTTAGAGTGGGAGCTGTACAGGAGTTAGAGTGGACAGCTCCTACAGGAGTTAGAGTGGACAGCTCCTACAGGAGTTAGAGTGGACAGCTCCTACAGGAGTTAGAGTGGACAACTCCTACAGGAGTTAGAGTGGACAGCTCCTACAGGAGTTAGAGTGGACAGACCCTAAGGGAGTTAGAGTGGACAGCTCCTACAGGAGTTAGAATGGACAGCTCCTACAGGAGTTAGAGTGGACAGCTCCTACAGGAGTTAGAATGGACAACCCCTAAGGGAGTTAGAGTGGACAGCTCCTACAGGAGTTAGAATGGACAGCTCCTACAGGAGTTAGAGTGGACAGCTCCTACAGGAGTTAGAGTGGACAGCTCCTACAGGAGTTAGAGTGGACAGCTCCTACAGGAGTTAGAGTGGACAGCTCCTACAGGAGTTAGAGTGGACAACTCCTACAGGAGTTAGAGTGGACAGCTCCTACAGGAGTTAGAGTGGACAGACCCTAAGGGAGTTAGAGTGGACAGCTCCTACAGGAGTTAGAATGGACAGCTCCTACAGGAGTTAGAGTGGACAGCTCCTACAGGAGTTAGAATGGACAACCCCTAAGGGAGTTAGAGTGGACAGCTCCTACAGGAGTTAGAATGGACAGCTCCTACAGGAGTTAGAGTGGACAGCTCCTACAGGAGTTAGAGTGGACAGCTCCTACAGGAGTTAGAGTGGACAGCTCATACAGGAGTTACAAGATGATGGCATGAAGCACAGGGTTAAACATCACGTTTAAAATTGACGATTTTCAGAAGTCTCTCAAATAGAATTAAATCGTTTGTTTGACGAAAAGTAATAAGGTGGAAATACTGAAGGAATAACTTAACCCTTCGCTTGCTATTCACGTCAATATACCTACCTGTAAATAGTGAAGACCCAGATGGGACAGCTCCTGCAGGAGCTGTCTCATCAGGGTCTGCGCTATTTACAAGTTGATTGTGCAACCAGTGCACTCCACAGCAGTGATTGCACAGTGATTGAAAGCGACATAACGAGGTCACCGATAGTATTCTATCACGTTTTAGACAAAAATATGTGCGCGATTATGGACCCGTGTCAATCGTAACTGCTCTGTTGTATTCGAAATTCACCGACTTGTTCTGATCGTGGTGTTTTTTTCTCGAAAAAGAAATGAACTATATGATCAATTGTTTATCGCAAATGATCAACTTTTTATGGTGAATGATAATTCTATTGTTGTGCATGATATAGTGTTCATCGTAAATTATCACCTGCTTATCGAAAATGATCAAGTGTTTGTAACATGGTGGAAAGGTTGTGACTCGACTGGGACTCGAACCCAGGGCCTCTGGCTTACCATGCCAACACTCTACCGACTGAGCTACCGGTAAGCCGCACAGTAAAGCCTATAAACTTATTTCACCACAATATCTACCCGGCTACATCTTCATCGTAAATTATAACCTGCTTATCGAAAATGATCAAGTGTTCATCGTAAATTATAACCTGCTTATCGAAAATGATCAAGTGTTCATCGTAAATTATCACCTGCTTAGCGTAAATGATCAACTGCTTATCGAAAATGATCAAGTGTTCATCGTAAATTATCAACTGTTTATCGTAATTATTCAAGTGTTAATCGAAAATGATAAAGCGTGTATCGTACCTTCGCACTCTCTCGATGTCGGGGTGAGTAGTAACGGACGGTGCTTTTCCTGTCGTCGCGTAATCCTCTGGAGAAATGAAGACCTGAAACATGTGCACAGTCGATAAAACCTCTCTAAAAGGACATGATTAAATGTACAATGTATTAATGAACCGAAGTCTGCGGAAAGCGACCCACATGGTTTTCTGCCATGGACTTATATGTGAATAGCTTTGCAAACAGTATGGATCCAGATGAGACGTCAGCTAGCTCAGTGTCTCGTCAGGATCCAATCTCTTTGACACATCACTAAAGTCCTAGATAAACCATTGAAGGAAAGACCATTCTCAAACTGCGATTAAAAGTCAAATTTGAAAAGTGAAAAGTAGATATTTTCTACTAACACTGAATTACTCAGCATATTGAAGGTTAAAAGTGACGCCCTGTCGGGGATCGAACTTTCGACCTTGCGGTCCCCGAGGGATGCCTTATTATGTTGATAAGCTTTTGTTAACGTGAGGGTAATACTTTACTAGCGAGTTTATCTTATTAAAGTGTTGGTACGTACCTGTATCTAGTATTAACAGTATAAAATCACTAATGATGTCACACAACCACTAACCCTTTCCCTGTTCTATGTTTGTTTCAAATTTCAATACCTACTGCATATTAATGGACAAAATAGTTATAATGAAATATGGAAGGTGGAACATTGTAGACATTTTAGAAAGTAAGGAAACAGATCTATCAAATTATATTAGCAAACAGAGTTGACCCTGATCAGACGGCGCCTCTAGGAGCCGTCTGATCTGGGTCTACTCTGTTTGCAAATGTGTGAAAACACGTTTATACGAGGGAAAGGGTTAACACTGTACACACGGGTGATGCTGAATGCAGGGCATACGTAATACAGAAAGCTCCTATAGGATAACATTTGCCCCGCATTAAGCTTCCGCATGTTTAAAATGTTAAGATAGACTTAACCGTACTGCTGAATTCCCTTAACCTTTCCATAGACAGATCTTTCAACACCGCTGCAAACAAAAATAGGATGTGTCTGATCAGGGTCTTCTCTGTTTACCTAAAGAATACTATCTGATGCTATAATTTCTGCCCTGGTCAAATGTATTGTGTTCGTCTATTATAAAAAGTACTATACATGGTATTTTCATGACGTCAGTATTTCTAACATAAGAGTTAAGATATTGTCATAAAGCACGTTTATTAATTTTAACATATGCAGGTGAGAGGAGAGTTTCAGTTACAATAAGACTGTACAGCTTTGTCACGCCAATACGACCATTACACAGAAGTATAATTCTGATTTTTAGAATAGGTGGTAGCTTAATGCAGGGCAAAATGTTAGGCAGAAATCTCCCATTGGGACTTACTGCATTACGTATGCCCTGCATCAAGCAACCATCTTCTCTAACAGACACTTGTACATGTATTTTATATAGTTCGATTTTGACCCGAAATAGAAATCGAACTCTACCCTTAGTTAATATTTGCGTTTTGATAAAGGGAGGTAACTATTAACAAGTTTACAAGTTTATTAAGAAATATGCCCCACAAAGACTGTTAACCTTGACCCACATTACCCGTTAATTATATTTCTGATCTGGTTCTACATTGTTTGACTATTCCCATAGGGATACAAGACACATCTGGTCTTGTTCTACACTGTCTGGGTCCCTAGGGACACTAGACACTTCTGATCTGGTTTTACACTGTTGTCTGTGTCCCTAGGGACACGGGACACGTTTGGGTCGAAGGTTATAAAACGCCTGAGTCTGAGATATTCGAAAGCATCTGATTGGTCAAATTTTTAGCAAGCTCATAATCTGCCCAATCAGATGCTTGAGAATGAGCTCAGTCTCAAGCAAAACAGTTTATAACCTCGAGCCAGATCTAGTTTTATACTGTTTGTCTATGCCCCTTGGGACACTAGACACCGCTGGTCTGGTTCTACACTGTTTGTCCAAGCCTATGGGGACCCTTGATACATCTTAATCTCGTTCTACGCTTTTTATCTGTACCCCGAAGTATACTCGACACATCTAATCTCGTTTTACACTGTTTGTCTATGCTTCTCGGGACACTAGACACATCTGATGCAGTGTACACCGCACCGTGTGTTGTATCATTCATTTATAGCAGTAAAGTCCCATCTTGCATATACAATGTCTCATCTCTTACCTGTCATTCACCTAGTTACCCAATCACATTTCACGCCTACGTCTATGACATGATGAAAGTTCTATGTCTACACTATTCGCATAGTGTCTTACTAAGAGTCTATACAGTATAAATCATCATCCCAGATTTTAACATTGACCAAGTGACAACATGTCAACATCATATCATTTAACCCTTATCATATTGTAACAAATACCTAAATTTTTATCAGGTGCAATTTGTTTTTTCTTCTGATTTCTTCAGAAATTAAGAAACTATTGATCGAGTGTCATGCAGCTTGGATCCTGATGAGATACCGAGTTACTCATCGTCTCACCTGAATCCAAACTGTTTGTCATTGAAGATCAGGGTCCATGCTTATAAAACGTTTAGTTGAGTCTGAGTACGTTCTCAAGTTTTTGATTGGTCAGATTTGAGCCTCTGGCTCAAATCTGACCAATCAAAAGCTTGAGAACTCAAATCTGACCAATCAAAAGCTCGAGAACGAAACTCAGACTCTACTAAAAGCTTTATAAGCATGGACCCAGATTACGCTAAGTGAGAGAAACATTAATTCAGTTGCATGTTTTGTTAGCCTAAATCTGGGTTGATGTTCACTGTTAAAGTGAGTCCATGTCCTGTGTAAGCAGTTTGGATCCAGGCAAGACGTAGAACAACTCAGTCTCTCATCAGGATCCATACTGTTTGATGCTATGATTGTTGTTTTTTTTAAATAAAAAGAAAAGATAAGCAGATGATATACTTTACTGAAGACACTATGTGGAGTATGTGGCAACGAAAGAGTTCAGTTGAATGTTCGCTTGTAGGTTTGTGAGCAATGTAGACCAGAACCAAGCCTCTTGTGAAGTTATTACTTTTTTCTTAAAGGTGGAGATCCACTATAGAGTACGCAAAATATTTCGTCGTGGATATTCATGTAAGAAATAATGAGACACTGTAGAATCAGACCTTTACATGTATTATTAGATAATCAGACAGAGTAGACCCAAATTATCTGATGAGTATCTACCCTGTTCGCAAATGCGTCAAAATGCCTCTCTATCAGGTACATGTATTGGGTTACGTCTCTACCAGGTATTGGGTTAAGTCTCTATCAGGTATTGGGTTAAGTCTCTATCAGGTATTGGGTTACGTCTCTATCAGGTATTGGGTTAAGTCTCTATCAGGTATTGGGTTAAGTCTCTATCAGGTATTGGGTTAAGTCTCTATCAGGTATTGGGTTAAGTCTCTATCAGGTATTGGGTTAAGTCTCTATCAGGTATTGGGTTAAGTCTCTATCAGGTATTGGGTTAAGTCTCTACCAGGTATTGGGTTAAGTTTCTATCAGGTATTGGGTTAAGACTCTATCAGGTATTGGGTTAAGTCTCTATCGTGTATTGGGTTAAGTCTCTATCAGGTATTGGGTTAAGTCTCTATCAGGTATTGGGTTAAGTCTCTATCGTGTATTGGGTTAAGTCTCTATCAGGTATTGGGTTAAGTCTCTATCAGGTAACGGGTTAAGTCTCTATCAGGTAACGGGTTAAGTCTCTATCAGGTATTGGGTTAAGTCTCTATCATGTAATGGGTTAAGTCTCTATCAGGTATTGGGTTAAGTCTCTATCAGGTATTGGGTTAAGTCTCTATCAGGTATTGGGTTAAGTCTCTATCGTGT
The DNA here is from genome assembly GCA_963576725.1 of Azorinus chamasolen. Classification (NCBI taxonomy): domain Eukaryota; kingdom Metazoa; phylum Mollusca; class Bivalvia; order Cardiida; family Solecurtidae; genus Azorinus; species Azorinus chamasolen. The sequence goes on along the minus strand of OY755241.1, from coordinate 91,426,220 downwards.
ATTGGGTTAAGTCTCTATCATGTAATGGGTTAAGTCTCTATCAGGTATTGGGTTAAGACTCTATCAGGTATTGGGTTAAGTCTCTATCAGGTATTGGGTTAAGTCTCTATCAGGTATTGGGTTAAGTCTCTATCAGGTATTGGGTTAAGTCTCTATCAGGTATTGGGTTAAGTCTCTATCAGGTATTGGGTTAAGACTCTATCAGGTATTGGGTTAAGTTTCTATCAGGTAATGGGTTAAGACTCTATCAGGTATTGGGTTAAGTCTCTATCAGGTATTGGGTTAAGTCTCTATCAGGTATTGGGTTAAGTCTCTATCAGGTAATGGGTTAAGACTCTACCAGGTAATGGGTTAAGACTCTATCAGGTAATGGGTTACGTCTCTATCAGGTAATGGGTTAAGACTCTACCAGGTAATGGGTTAAGACTCTATCAGGTATTGGGTTAAGTCTCTATCAGGTATTGGGTTAAGTCTCTACCAGGTAATGGGTTAAGTTTCTATCAGGTATTGGGTTAAGACTCTATCAGGTATTGGGTTAAGACTCTATCAGGTATTGGGTTAAGTCTCTATCAGGTATTGGGTTACGTCTCTATCAGGTATTGGGTTAAGTCTCTACCAGGTATTGGGTTAAGTCTCTATCAGGTATTGGGTTAAGTCTCTATCAGGTATTGGGTTAAGACTCTATCAGGTATTGGGTTAAGTCTCTACCAGGTATTGGGTTAAGTCTCTATCAGGTATTGGGTTAAGTCTCTACCAGGTATTGGGTTAAGTCTCTATCAGGTATTGGGTTAAGTCTCTACCAGGTATTGGGTTAAGACTCTATCAGGTATTGGGTTAAGTCTCTATCAGGTATTGGGTTACGTCTCTATCAGGTATTGGGTTAAGTCTCTATCAGGTATTGGGTTAAGTCTCTATCAGGTATTGGGTTAAGTTTCTATCAGGTATTGGGTTAAGTTTCTATCAGGTATTGGGTTAAGTCTCTACCAGGTATTGGGTTAAGTTTCTATCAGGTATTGGGTTAAGACTCTATCAGGTATTGGGTTAAGACTCTATCAGGTATTGGGTTAAGTCTCTATCAGGTATTGGGTTAAGTTTCTATCAGGTATTGGGTTAAGTTTCTATCAGGTATTGGGTTAAGACTCTATCAGGTATTGGGTTAAGTCTCTATCAGGTATTGGGTTAAGTCTCTACCAGGTAACGGGTTAAGTCTCTATCGTGTATTGGGTTAAGTCTCTATCAGGTATTGGGTTAAGTCTCTACCAGGTAACCGGTTAAGTCTCTATCATGTATTGGGTTAAGTCTCTATCAGGTATTGGGTTAAGCATTAATGAATATTAATTACCTAGTTACTCTATTCACCTGTCAAGTCAACTGTCTAGTTATCTGTCTAGTCACACGCAAAGTTACTCATCTATTCACTCGCTTAGTTACTAATCTATCCACTCGCAACGTTACTCATCTATTCACTCGCAACGTTACTCATCTATTCACTCGCAACGTTACTCATCTATTCACTCGCAACGTTACCCATCTATTCACTCGCAAAGTTACTCATCTATTCACTTGCTTAGTTACTCATCTATTCACTCGCAAAGTTACTCATCTATTCACTCGCTCAGTTACCTGTCTAGTTACTCGACTAATAACCTGTCTAGTCATCCACCAAGTTACTCGTCTAGTCACTTGACTAGTTACTCGCCGCCAAGTTACATTTCCAATCACTGCTAAGTTTCTGGTCTAGTTACTGGTCCAGTCACTCGCCGTGTTATTCACCTAGCAACCTTTCTAGCTTCATGTCTAGTTACTCGCCTATTGATCTGCCTAGTTCCTCGCATGGCTACTCGCCTAGTTACTTGCCTATTGATCTGCCTAGTTCCTCGCATAGCTACTCGCCTAGTTACTTGCCTATTGATCTGCCTAGCTCCTCGCATAGCTACTCGCCTAGTTACTCGCCTATTGATCTGCCTAGTTCCTCGCATAGCTACTCGCCTAGTTACTGTCATAATTACTTGCATAGTCACTCGGCGTTTCATCTGCATCAAAGCTGTTTGGCGTGATCAAATGTAAATTCAGATTTGACACCGATTGACATTGATGTGTTTTATCAGGTGCAAAGCCTGTATATACATGTATCGCTTGACGAGAGCTTTACATTACTATGCCACCATGTTTAACTAGATAGAACACGTATACCGGCCAGTAGAAATGTCCTCGAATAATATGTGCAGTAAAGGCATGTATACTTTATTTACATATGAGTCTATAAAATCACAGGTTTGCTTAATGCAGTTGAAAAGTAATGCAGAAAACTCCTACATGGGTATTAACCTTACCACCTGGTTTAGAAGTCTAGAATTATAGTGAAACTCCTCTAATGCGACCACTTAATGAACAAACATTACTGACTTCATAAGCAGGTGGTTGCTTAATGCGGGACGAAAGTTATGCCTAGTTCCTCGCATAGCTACTCGCCTAGTTACTTTCGTCCTGCATTAAGCTACCACATGCCTTTGCCACTGTGGATTATGTCCCTTTTTGGTGGTCGCATTAGAAGGGTTTTACTGTATAGATGGGTTGGTATTTACTGTGTGTATCTCTTTAATATATGTACATTCATATAAGTTATATTCATATCATAGGCATAAAATAACAGAATAATTGTAATGATATATCGGTACATGCTTTTTGGATATGGAAAAAAAATGTAGAATCAGATATATACACTAACAAACAGAGCAGACCCCGATTAGACGGCTCCTAAAAGGACAGTTAAATTTGGGTTACGCGAAACGCGTTTTATCAGGTAGGTGTGATTAACAGCTGTGCCCAGAGAACGGACGGTCATCACTACATGTTGAAATGTGCCGCTGTCAATTTGGTTTCAATTCTTATCCCACTCTCCGCCACCATCGACGCATTTGCAAACAGCTTGGATCCAGTAACTCGGCGTCTCGTCAGGATCCAAACTATTTGATACTGAGTCAACAGTTTCTCAAAAGCTTGGGTCATGGACACTTCATCAAATGTTTCTCAAAAGTTTCATTGAATTAGGAGTCTATTATACTTATTATATAGAGCAGGGGTGTTCGCGGGAAAAATCATCAAAATGCATGTAGATATGCCATTGTAAAACGTCGGCTAATAATTTAATATATATTCATGATGTCGTAATCTCTATGTTTTTAATAGGGAAATGGTTAAAAACATGTGCTGCTTCAGTTCCTTTCAATATTAAGATCAGGGTTTCAAACACTTCCGGGTTGGGTTTTATCACTAATACTGTAACCTCCCTCTATGCCAGACAGAACAACTAATAACTGTACGTACTCAAATACAAGTACAGCAATCGTCATTTCTCCACAAAACCCTATGCTGTGACCAGGGTTTAACCCATTCCCTCATATTGACGACTTTTGACGACTCTATAAAAGTCACTTTGTGAAACCATTGTGATAAATAGAGCATTTGCTCCAATAGGAGCAAATGCTCTATTTATCACAATGGTTTCAAACTACAAAATTCTAAAAATTTCCTTTTTCTCTAGTTAATGCTCCTTTTCGGTAGATATGTTCAAAGAGGCTGTATCTAAAAATAGCACATGAGGTAATGGATTTAATCGCGAATTAAGGGCGTTATTCTTGAAAATGTTTCAATTTATTCCTCTTACACAGACCTCTGATACCAACCTTTCAGATTAGTATCAATGCAAGGTGGATGGTAGACGGATGGTAACTGAATGCAGGGTGAGAGCCATGCAGAAAGCCAGAAAAATAAGTTTCCTGCATAACTATCACCCTGCGTTAAGCAACTACCTGTCTAAATAAGATCCAACTTCTCCTGCGCTAAATTTCTGGTTTAGAAGGATTTTACTGTGCATAAATAAATCAAGTAATTAAACACTATCTGCTAACATACAGATCTGGTGCTGTTTGACCGAGTGTCAAGCAGTTTGGACCATGAGGAGACGCTGAGGGTAATGTACATGTACGTCTCATTTGGGTCCAAGCTGTTTGCCAATGCGAGTCAGGTAGCTGTTAGTAGAAGAAGGGTGAATTGCGGACATAAGTCAGGTAGTTGTTAGTAGAAGAAGGGTGTATTGCGGACATAAGTCAGGTAGCTGTTAGTAGGAGAAGGGTGTATTGCGGACATACGTCAGGTAGCTATTAGTAGAAGAAGGATGTATTGCGTACATAAGTCAGGTAGCTGTTAGTAGGAGAAGGGTGTATTGCGGACATACGTCAGGTAGCTATTAGTAGAAGAAGGATGTATTGCGTACATAAGTCAGGTAGCTATTAGTAGAAGAAGGGTGTATTGCGGACATAAGTCAGGTAGCTATTAGTAGAAGAAGGGCGTATTGCGTACATAAGTCAGGTAGCTGTTAGTAGAAGAAGGGTGTATTGCGTACATAAGTCAGGTAGTTGTTAGTAGAAGAAGGGTGTATTGCGTACATAAGTCAGGTAGCTGTTAGTAGGAGAAGGGTGTATTGCGTACATACGTCAGTTAGCTGTTAGTAGAAGAAGGGTGTATTGCGTGCATAAGTCAGGTAGCTATTAGTAGAAGAAGGGTGTATTGCGTACATAAGTCAGGTAGTTATTAGTAGGAGAAGGGTGTATTGCGTACATAAGTCAGGTAGCTGTTATTAGAAGAAGGGTGTATTGCGTACATAAGTCAGGTAGCTATTAGTAGAAGAAGGGTGTATTGCGGACATAAGTCAGGTAGCTGTTAGTAGAAGAAGGGTGTATTGTACATAAGTCAGGTAGCTGTTAGTAGAAGAATGGTGTATTGCGTACATAAATGTTATAAAGAAATTTTTCACGAATTAATGACTCGCTCAATTTACTTGACGGAATATTTTCCTGCAAGGTCGAATGAACATGTCTGCTTACTCAAGAAATTCGTTCAGCTTTATTTTACTGAAGTTAAAACTTAAATACACACATATGTATTACTGATCCACATTTAAACTCTTTCGCTGCCAATGCCGGATCTGTGATTACCTATGCAAACAGTTTGGATCCAGTTGAGACGCCGAGTAACTCGGCGTCTCATCAGGATCCAAACCGTTTGTTACTGTTACCATGTTTTTGAAACAAAAATGAAGAAAATAAAAAAAAATGAAAATTTATAGCAGACGACAGAGTTTGGCAGCGAAAGACATCGTCCGTCTCACGCTTTCAATGGTTAAACTCCACGGGCGGCAGATAAACACCTCTGTCAATTGCTTACTTGGGTCGACACTATGTGCAAGTGTTTATTTAAACATTCTCTCGCAAACTACGACTTAGTTGGTATTAGCAAACAAATTGGATCCAGATGGCATGCCGAGTGAAATGCCGAGTAACTCGAGTCTCATCAGGAGTCCAGTTGTTTGATACTCATACTATAGTTTCTCAAAAGCGTGTTCCACCAGAAGTAGACAAACTTGTACCAGATCGTTCACAGCGGTGTGACAGTTAACAATCCGGCGAGTCGTTACATGTAACCCACTTTCAACGCTGAATTATCAAGACCATAGAAAACGTTGAAACTTTGAATACCAAACAGTGCATGTCTTGATAAGAGACTCTTGTGGGGGCCTTCTGTGCTCGGTCTTCACTGTTTGCAGTTGATACTGCATGCACACACCCCATTTAACGGAGTTATATTTATGTACACTTATACTAAAGTTGAACTAGGAACTACTCTGACCCCCTCTATGATGACCACTCAAATGAGGTCAAGTCGGGAGTGTTTAGACAGGTGCTAGCTTAACCTATTTGCGACCAGTGGATTATTCCATGAGTGTATATTGGATTAGTCCATTTTTTATCTAAGGGGTGCCTGGCCTAAATTTTCAGTTTCGTTTTGTTTTATATTGAAATTCCTATCAGCAAACAGTGTAGACTCTGATCAGACGCCGCATTATGCGGCGTCTGACCAGAGTCTACACTGTTTGCCTATGTCCCATATATGGGATCGTGGGAGCAAATGGGTTAATATGAAGCACAATGTTATGTTGAAAGCTCCTTCGGGCATTACTTTTATCATTTCTCTCTATCTTCATTAAGCTGCTACCTACTCTAGTAGACCCCATGTAATGTTGTACATTTAGTGACCAATATAGACAGGTTTTACTGTACAATAAAGTCCATACAATATTAAGAAGTATGTCTATAAAGAAACATGCTAGCTTAATGACTTTAAAGCATTGCGGAGAGCCCCTAAAAGCTGCTATTTTTGCGATAGCTCTTTACCTTATGAAAGAAATGCTGACAGTATAAATATTAAATACAGTAAAACCTCTCTTAACCGGCCGTTAAATTTAATATGAATATCGGTCTTGGAGACAGGTGGCAGCTTAATGCAGGGTGAAAGTCATGCAGAAAGCTCCTAGAGGAGCTTTCTGCATGACTTTCATCCTGCATTAAGCAGCCACCTGTCTAAAAGTATCTAAATTCTTATCTACTAGAATTCCGGTTAAGAGAGGTTATACTGTAGCTATTTGTTATCGTGGTATTATGAACACATGACTGTTTTACCAAGACAAAAACTGTAGGATCAGATCTATAGTCATTCTTAAGCAAAGAGAGCGAACATGATCAGACGACTCCTTGGTCTAGGTCCACTATGTTTGCCGAGGTGTCTAAATGCGTATTTATGATGTACAAGTGTTAAACAACAGTTCTGTACACACTCATTGTTTACTCATGCTGCGGATATGTCTCAGACAGAGAGATTCTACTTGTCATCATAATGTCAATGTACGTACATTTTTTGGAATCCTGTGTCTTGCAGTCCATAGACTCATCAAGATGGTTTTTAAGAGCACCACTCCAGCGTAAAACACAAACTTAGAGAAAACCTCATTGTCCATGCTCAGTCCTTTGCCGCCTGCCATGTTGCAGATACCCTGTGTCAATGTACTCCACTGTTCACGTAAGTGCTATACAGTTGACAGCTTGACGATCTATTTAAAGACCTTTGTCACGTGACTCATATCTCTCACCAAATAAAGATTAACATTGATCGGGGGGTTATTAACTGGTACGGCTAAAGCCAAGTGAAACAACCTACATTAATTCTCCTAAACAGTACAGATAGACACACGTAGGCAAATAGTGCGAACCAAGATCAAACACTATATCCTAAAAAAGCAGTTTGACCAGAACTTGCACTGCTTGCTTATGTGTAAATCTAATCAAAATTATCTGAATGAAATTGACATATTCAGCCTTACAAACTCGTAAACTGGATGGGTGGGGTGGAGGTAAGTGTCCGAAATACTTAAAGACATTCCCTTGGCCGGCTTGGGTCTTTACAGCTAACCTGTGAAAAAGCATGCGGCACATGGTAACAGCTATAGCAGTCTGCCTGTCAAGAACCACTGGAGCGTTCCATGTGAGGCCCGTCTCTTACATTTGATGATTTGGAAATGATTAGATTGTCACTAATGCAGTATATGTTTTTATTTTTTATTATGTCAGGGCCTCTCTAGACAGAATGAGACGGCTTGCCATATTTTGCACACTTGTATCATGCTTTTACTGTTACTTTCACGCCTATTGAGAACAATGGGGGGGGGAATCATTGAATGGACCTGGGTAATGTCTTTAAAGACATTACCCAGGTCCATTCAATGATTCCCCCCCATTGTTCTCAATAGGCGTGAAAGTAACAGTAAAAGCATGATACAAGTGTGCAAAATATGGCAAGCCGTCTCATTCTGTCTAGAGAGGCCCTGACATACAATTAGTCAAGGGGAACACACTCAAAAGACCATTGTTGGTCAGAACCCAATAGAAGTTCAACCCTTAGAAGCCTACCACTAACAAACAAAGGGCCATATGCAAACAGGTTGGATCCAGATGAGACGTCAAGTAACCCGGCATCTTATCTGGATCCAAGCTATTTGACAGACAACATTTTCACAAATCCTTACAAACTATGAAGCACTTTCACATTTGAAGCAGACAAGCAATTTAGCAGATGAATATTTTATAAGGATTAAATACATTAAAAAAACCCTGAGCGCTTATGTATATCAGAGATAAAACTCTGGACATTTGGCCTGCAGTAGAATCCATTTAACATGCAGTGGAGGAGAGCTATAATATGTTCAAAGGCGCCCTAATTAAAGCTGAGAATTCAATTTTGTCTTGTAGAGCTGGCGTTCATATAAAGACATATTACATAGGGCAATACTTCCAAAAGAGATGTCCCACAGAGTTATTTTCCTTGGACACAGCTGCCTTTTCTCCCAACAAGGTCTATCAGAATATGTAAATACTGCTCAGAAAGTTATAATTTAACCCCTGCACCCTGCACTTGATCTCAATGAGATATATTTGTATGTGGAGTGTCATGAATGTAGGTTGAGCACTTTAGAAGACATTCACAGGCCGAACGGACAAAGCGGGCCTATATGCTCCTTCTTATAGTTTCAGGGAGCATAATAAAAAATAAAAACATATACTGCATTAGTGACAATCTAATCATTTCCAAATCATCAAATGTAAGAGACGGGCCTCACATGGAACGCTCCAGTGGTTCTTGACAGGCAGACTGCTATGGCTCTTACCATGTGCCGCATGCTTTTTCACAGGTTAGCTGTAAAGACCCAAGCCGGCCAAGGGAATGTCTTTAAGGTGGTTAGAGCCAGAAACTGATGCACTATGCGTTCATTTATATATACAGCACTGCAGTCACAATATGGCTTGTAGATAGTGATTATTTCCCCGTTGTGAAAACAATGTCTGTCTGAATTCAGAACGGATGCAGTTTTTATACTCTGCGCTAAGCTTGCAGGATAAGGGTTAAGGTAGCGTGCTAGGAGTTAAGGTAGTGGGATAAGGGTTAAGGTAGCGTGCTAGGAGTTAAGGTAGTGGGATAAGAGTTAAGGTAGTGGGATAAGGGTTAAGGTAGTGGGATAAGAGTTAAGGTAGTGGGATAAGGGTTAAGGTAGTGGGATAAGGGTTAAGGTTGTGGGATAAGGGTTAAGGTAGTGGGATAAGGGTTAAGGTAGCGTGCTAGGAGTTAAGGTAGTGGGATAAGGGTTAAGGTAGCGTGCTAGGAGTTAAGGTAGTGGGATAAGAGTTAAGGTAGTGGGATAAGGGTTAAGGTAGTGGGATAAGAGTTAAGGTAGTGGGATAAGGGTTAAGGTAGTGGGATAAGGGTTAAGGTTGTGGGATAAGGGTTAAGGTAGTGGGATAAGGGTTAAGGTAGCGTGCTAGGAGTTAAGGTAGTGGGATAAGAGTTAAGGTTGTGGGATAAGGGTTAAGGTAGTGGGATATGAGTTAAGGTAGTGGGATATGAGTTAAGGTAGTGGAATAAGGGTTAAGGTAGTGGGATATGAATTAAGGTAGTGGGATAAGAGTTAAGGTAGTGGGATATGAGTAAAAGTAGTGGGATAGGTGTTAAAGTAGTTGTATAGGTGTTAAAGTAGTGGGATAATGGTTATGGTAGTTGGATAGGTGTTAAAGTAGTGGGATAATGGTTAAGGTAGTGAGATAATGGTTAAGGTAATGAGATTATTATTATTATTTATCACTTTTATTATTATACCACATTTATATAGCGATCTTTTCACACATAATATTTACGTTCAAAGGCGCTTCACGTGGATAAATTACACGTATACAAAACAGGGAATATTCAATGCATGTAGTATATTTAAAACATATTTAGTACATATATATCCATAATAATAATAATGATACAGCATGGAACAGATAGGAACCAAAAGGGACCTCATGATCACCTGTCTGATAAATGAGATATGGAAAAAAGCAACCACTGAACAGAAAACCGCATGAGTGTCTATCCATTAGTTGTAGATCTATAATAGAGATGAAATCACTAACCGGAAGAAACCGCATGACTGAATAATGCACAAGGTTTCTAAAACAGTGCGTATATATACATAGACAAGACAGATGTACCACTTATCCCTTATAGCGCTATGTCCCAACCTCACTAACATCTGAAAACAATTCCTGAATAGACGCCGCGTAACTCAGCGTCTCGTCTGAATGTAAGGTGTCTGACACACGGTCAGTAGTAAGCTGTTTGACACACAGTCAGTAGTAAGCTGTTTGACACACGGTCAGTAGTAAACTGTTTGACACATGACCAGTGGTAAGCTGTTTGACACACAGTCAGTAGTAAGCTGTTTGACACACAGTCAGTAGTAAGCTGTTTGACACACAGTCAGTAGTAAGCTGTTTGACACATGGTCAGTAGTAAGCTGTTTGACACACTGTCAGTAGTAAGATGTTTGACATACAGTCATTAGTAAGCTGTTTGACACACAGTCAGTAGTAAGCTGTTTGACACACAATCAGTAGTAAGCTGTTTGACACAGTAGAAGCAATAATAAAACAAAGGTGAACTTTGGGTCTTAAAGGCATGTGATAGCTTAATGCAGATCGAAAGATATACAGAAAGCTCCAATCCTCCGCCCTACATTAAACATCTATACGTTTATTCATTGACTCATATTATTAAAGTGCACTCGCCGAGATCTTATTTTGAACGCATCCATTTCATATGTTGAGTTGACACAGAAAACTAAATAGTTTCTGGTATTATCTATCGACGACATCGATGGGCTCAAGCAAACAGAGCAGACCCTGATCAGAGGGCTCCTTAATTATCCTTCTGGTCTGGGTCTACATTGTTTGTCTATGTCCTTTAAAGGGGCACTGGGCACAAATTGGTTAAATGGCCGCTTTAGAGAGGTATTGTTGTATATGGTAACGCATGTTACACACGTAGACACACAGTCCTAACCCTTAGTCTGCTGAAAACATCTGGTCTGCTGAAAAAAATAATATTGTCTGCTGAAAAACATCTTGTCTGTTAAACATCTTGTCTGCTGAAAAAAACATCTTGTCTGCTGAAACACTGATCTGCTACAATCTTTACTTACTTTAGATTCATTAAAATTGTTGAGAAACTACTGACTGGAGTAGAAACAGCTTAGATCTAGATGAGACGCACAGTTACTCGGTTGGATCTAAGCTGTTTGTAAATCCATGCTAGGTCGCGCTTAACAGACGAACAGTTTAACCCTTTCCCTCATATAAACGTGTTTTCACGCATTTGCAAACAGAGTAGACCTAGATCAGACAGCTCCTAGAGGAGCTGTCTGATCAGGGTCTGCTCTGTTTGCTAGTAGACTTTGATAGGTCTGTTTCTTTGCTTTCTAAAATGTCTACAATGTTCAATCTTCCATATTTCTTCACACCTATTTTGTTAATGAATATTCAGTAGGTATTTAAATTTGGAATAAACATAGAACAGGGAAAGGGTTAAACTCTTTGCTTTCTGTGTAAACAGAGATTTCAATATCGGGAGAGACATTGGATAACATTGGTTTATAAACAGGGACATATATTTAAACCTTAATTTGCTGGAAAAAAATAAAGTCTGCTAAAATTCTTTCTTGTTAAAAACATTCTTGCGTTCGATTCGTTTAAAATGTTGACGAGTGTCAAACATGTTGGACCCTGAGGAGTTACTCCACGTCTTATCTGGATCCAAACTGCTTGAAAATGATACATCAGGTCGCGTGGAGCGGGATAACGGTTAATCGGTTAATACAGCACACGAATGACGCGTCATAACTAGCTGAAGACATACAGTAAAACCTCTCTTAACCGGAATTCTAGTAGAGAAGAATTTAGATATTTTAGGCAGTTTACTGCTTAATGCAGGGTGAAAGTCATGCAGAAAGCTCCTCTAGGAGCTTTCTGCATGACATTCACTCTGTATTAAGCTGTCACCTGTGCCCAAGACCAATATTTATACTATAATTAACGACCGGTTACGAGAGGTTTTACTGTACAATAAACGAATGAAGATCACCCACCTTCCCATCCCAAATATACAATACAAGAGTGTTCGGAGGAACACATGTGTCACCTGCTCGCAGGTACATGTAGCATTAGTAGCATGCACTTTTTAACCAGGATAGAGAGACTAACAGCAACACGTCCTCCAACAATACCGCCATGTAACAGTCAGCCTCTATTCATCTGAATGTTTAACCCTTTACTCCATGAATACGCCTTTTAATGACATTACAAACAGATTCAGGTCAGATGGCTCCTGCAGGAGTTGTCTGATCAGGTTCTGCTCTGTTTGCTCATTGAATAATTCAGGTCTGTGTTTACAGGTTCTTTGTTCATTTACCAGATGAATAATTAATCTAATTAATATTCATGGTACTATTATTGTTTACATGTATAGTCATGGGTTAAAGGATTACACGATGCAGTCACATCCCAATCATACTACTGTCTGTTTCACTCAGCTCTGTCACTCGATTTCAACCGAGTTTTTTTTTATTCCATAATTTTGTGTTTTTAAACTTACCTCAATCGATGTATTTATATTTTATGTAGTCAGATCCTGAATAAAATTTTGATCCCTGCTAACTTGACTTGACTATCAGCAAAAATTCATTTTTCACCTTGTAGCATTAGTCTTTTTGACAGTTAAAATGGCCGCCGATAGACGTAATTTTTCTGGAACAGTCCATGTGTAAATAATGTAGGGAGAACTGGTGTTCAAACAAGTAATTGGTTTAGGCTAGTTGCCAGTAGTTGGTGAGTTGCCTAAAAACTCTCAAACACTGCCATCGAATTCTATACACGCTGCATTAAAGGTTATTCTATTTTATTGAAATTTGTTAAATTGATAAAGTGTGGAATAATGTTTTAACACGATACATGTAATCGGAAACCCTTCATCATTTTTTAACTAAACTTTCAGTATGACGTAATTTTTCACCCAATAAAGACGTAAATTACGTCATGTTTTCCTAGTAAGTCATTAATCTGGGTATTTCAAGTGGTAATTAGCTTTATTTTCGTTTCTACTTTATTATCTTATCTCTGCGAATCCATGATAACATTTGCAGACAGATTAGATCACGATGTAACACAGAGTAACTTGATAGTTATGCCAGAGTATCTACGCCATTTTAATTAAATGTAATACGGGAATACTAGATACTAGATAGTAGGTGGATCCATATACCTTCAAATCAAAATTGAATCTAGCGCACCAAGCATATTTAATTGAGAAAGTGTTAGACACATAAGACTATAACTGGTATAATAACTTATAATGAACGTAATTAATCCATACATCGGGATAAGGGTTGTAATGAAAACAAATGAAAATGTAAATGCTTGCTTATTCAAATAGATCGTGAATATCGATCGCATATGTTGTTTTATTTTTATTATGACGGGTTATTCTTTATAAGCAAGCAATTTAGCAAAAATTAATAAAAGAACTATGCAGTAAACATAATAAACATTAAGCATATGATACCAAACAAAACATAATAAATTACAATGAACCCCCCCCCCTCTCTCTCTCTCTATCTCTCTCTCTCTCCGCAGATTTCACAGATAGTATTGTCAGTCCGTAAACTGTCTCCTGCCGGACCGACAGTTGCTGCAAGCACAAGGGATTCTTCAAAATCTGTATCATCAACTTCATCATTATCTGTGTTATCAGACTACTCGTCATTACTTTCCAGATTTATAATGAACGTTCCAACCTGCCAAATAATATATACATGTATATAGAAAATGATAGTATTGTGTACTATATACATGTACATTGTTTGCTTTTTACTGTATCAAAGTTTGCGTGTGACCAACTATAACAGCGTAACGACCAACTACTTCATAATGTTGCAAATTGTCATTATACATTTATATTGTTCAAAGAGTGCGGTGGAAGAAATGGCCTAGGCCTTTTTCCTCCCCTGTGAATAGATTTTATCTTTCTTCTCCCCTATCCGAAAAGATAAAATCAATTCAAAGGGGAGAAAAAAGACCTAGGCCATGCCCCCCCCCCCCTATCTGAAAAGATAAAATCAATTCAAAGGGGAGAAAAAAGACCTAGGCCATGCCCCCCCCCCCCCTATCTGAAAAGATACAATCATTTCACAGGGGAGAAAAAAGACCTAGGCCATGCCCCCCCCCCCCTATCTGAAAAGATAAAATCATTTCACAGGGGAGAAAAAAGGCCTATGTCATTTCTTCCCCACCTCACCTTTAAAAGATAATATCATTTTACAGGGGAGAAAAACTGACTCTTTGAAAAATATGAACATATTCAAAGGGGAGAAAAACTGGCTTAGGCTATTTCTTCTCCCCTATCCGAAAAGATAATATCATTTCAAAGGGGAGAGAAAAATATACCTACGCCATTTCTTGCCCCCTATCAGAAAGATAAAATCAATTCACAGGGGAGAAAAAGGCCCAGGCCCATTCTTTCCCCCCCCCCCACCCACCCAGGCTGGGGGGGGGCAGAAGTGCACTAGGGGGGGAAGAAACTGACTTGGCCTTTTTTGTGCCCTTGCCATGTACCTGTCTCATGCGGGTGTCGTCTGCAGATAACTGAAATACTGTTGGTCGGACGTAAAACCCAACTCACTCGTCCTGTATTAAGCTGTCACCTGTCATTAACACCATGATGTCTGCCTACACTCCGATCTGTTTGAACTTTCATTTACGATACTTCCAAGTTTTCTTAAGACCATTAACCGAGTAAAAGACCTGCGTTCTGACACCAGCGTCTCACCAGGGTCCAATCTACTTGCTCCATAGATATGCCGTTGACAGTCATTGCAATCAGAAAAGAACACGACCAAGAACAAGCTCCTGTCTACTGTTTTCTTATGTAACAATATAGATCTTATTCTACAGTTTTTACCGTGGCCATAATGTCTTGTATACTCATGCCATTATAGAATTTATCTAATTAATATTCATGACGTCATTATTTCTTACATAAATATTTATTAAGTAAAGGATTAATTCCGATAAGGAGGTTATTTTGAAAGCAGTAATGTTAAATAAAGTAAGTAATTGTCGGACCGATTACACCATAGCCACGCCTTGTTATGCCTTTGCAAACAGAGCAGACCCAGGTCAGAGGCTCCTGACGTTTGATAAGGATCTGCTCTGTTTGCTCATGATGTAATGTTTGCTACTTGCAAATATGATATTTGTATGTGGTACATGTATGTTAGACAAATGCATTTTTCCTGAATAAAATCTATCTATCTATATACCCCAGGGATACAAAATGTGGAAGGTACAGTTTATATTTATATCCATAACGCTGAGTTAGATTTAAAGTAAATACGAAAACTGAAACGCATGTACATGTATTAGTGTATTAACTCACAGTTTTGATTTGGACCCGGTAATATTGATAGACGTAAATTATTTTATTCGTCTATTACGTGATTTTAATGTAAATGCTACTTTCCAGTCCAAAACAAATATACAGGAATATGGTATGCACCTTTCAACTTTTACTTGCAGTAAAATAATGCTTGTATTCGAACAAACGAACGGACAAGAATATCTTGTTGATAATAGGCGGGCTCATTAAATCAAAATGAAAAATGTGTAATTTTCTGATAATATCAATCGACATACCCCGAGGTCACGTGACATTCGAAGGGCGAATGTGAGATGTAAAGGGTTAACCCTTTCCCTGTTGAATATTAATTTAAGTAATAATGACATCATGCATATTTATTAGCTGAATTTTAATGACACATGTACACAAGATGTTTTGATATTGGTAGACACTGCAGTATCAGATCTGTTTTATTCAATAGATACAAATAGAGCAGGCGCTTGTCTGGGTCTACTTACACCCTTTCCCTCATATTGACGACTTTTGACGACTGTGTAAAAGACACTTTGTGAAACCATTGCGATAAATAGAGCATTTGCTTCTAAAGGAGCAAATGCTCTATTTATCACAATGGTGTCAAACTACAAAATTCTAAAGTTTTCCTTTTCTCTAGTTAATGCTCCTTTTCGGTAGATTTATTCAAAATTGTTGTACATGTATCTAAAAATAGCCTATGAGGTAATGGGTTAATTTTCAAAGACGTGAAAAGGTGTGAATGTGAAATAAAGGGTTAACCCTTCGCTTGCTAAGCGCGTCAATATACCTACCTGTAAATAGTGAAGACCCAGATGAGACAGCTCCTGCAGGAGCTGTCTCATCAGGGTATTCACTATTTACAAGTTGATTGTGCAACCAGTACACTCCACAGCAGTGATTGCACAGCGAAAAACTTGTACACAGTGAAGATATATAGAATTATACAACAGGGCATGGGTAAAGAAGGAGAAATGTATTTTAGAATTCAGCAAGCGAAGGGTTAAAACGGGACAAGTGTAACACAGAACGCGCCAGTAGTTGATCTCTGCATAACCTTTAGCCAAACATTAAGCTATCCCTTCAAGTGGTCGTATAAGAGAGACTTTATCTGTACTGCTATCAATAGTCGTATTAGAGAGACTTTATTGTACCCCTTTAAGTGGCCGTATTAGAGCGACTTTATTGTACCCCTTTAAGTGGTCGTATTAGAGAGACATTATTGTACCCCTTTAAGTGGCCGTACTAGACAGACTTTATTGTACCCCTTTAAGTGGCCGTTTTAGAGATACATTATTGTACCCCTTTAAGTGGTCGTATTAGAGAGACTTTATTGTACCCCTTTAAGTGGTCGTATTAGAGAGACTTTATTGTACCCCTTTAAGTGGTCGTATTAGAGAGACTTTATTGTGCCCCTTTAAGTGGTCGTATTAGAGAGACTTTATTGTGCCCCTTTAAGTGGCCGTTTTAGAGATACATTATTGTACCCCTTTAAGTGGTCGTATTAGAGAGACTTTATTGTACCCCTTTAAGTGGTCGTATTAGAGAGACTTTATTGTACCCCTTTAAGTGGCCGTACTAGACAGACTTTATTGTACCCATTTAAGTGGTCGTATTAGAGAGACATTATTGTACCCCTTTAAGTGGTCGTATTAGAGAGACATTATTGTACCCCTTTAAGTGGCCGTATTAGAGAGACTTTATTGTACCCCATTAAGTGGCCGTATTAGAGAGACTTTATTGTACACCATTAAGTGGACGTACTAGACAGACTTTATTTGTACTGCTTTTAATAGTGGTATTAGAGAGACTTTTGTACCCCTTTAAGTGGTCGTATTAGAGAGACATTATTGTACCCCTTTAAGTGGCCGTATTAGACAGACTTTATTGTACCCCTTTAAGTGGCCGTATTAGAGAGACATTATTGTACCCCTTTAAGTGGCCGTATTAGACAAACTTTATTGTACCCCTTTAAGTGGCCGTATTAGAGAGACTTTATTGTACCCCTTTAAGTGGCCGTATTAGAGAGACTTTATTGTACACCATTAAGTGGACGTACTAGACAGACTTTATTTGTACTGCTTTCAATAGTGGTATTAGAGAGACTTTTGTACCCCTTTAAGTGGCCGTACTAGACAGACTTTATTGTACCCCTTTAAGTGGCCGTATTAGAGAGACTTTATTGTACCCCTTTAAGTGGTCGTATTAGAGAGACTTTATTGTACCCCTTTAAGTGGCCGTACTAGACAGACTTTATTGTACCCATTTAAGTGGTCGTATTAGAGAGACATTATTGTACCCCTTTAAGTGGTTGTATTAGAGAGACATTATTGTACCCATTTAAGTGGCCGTATTAGAGAGACTTTATTGTACCCCTTTAAGTGGTCGTATTAGAGAGACTTTATCGTACCCCTTTAAGTGGTCGTATTAGAGAGACTTTATCGTACCCCATTAAGTGGTCGTATTAGAGAGACTTTATTGTACACCATTAAGTGGACGTACTAGACAGACTTTATTTGTACTGCTTTCAATAGTGGTATTAGAGAGACTTTTGTACCCCTTTAAGTGGTCGTATTAGAGATACATGTACACTGTACTTTATTTTACTCCTTTAGTGGTCGTATTAGAGAGACTTTATTGCACCCATTTAAGTGGTCGTATTAGAGAGATTTTTTTGTATCCATTTACGTGGTCGTATAAGAGAGACTCCACTTTACCCCTTTAAGTGGTCGTGTTAGAGAGACTTTATTGTCATTCTTTCAGTGGTTGTATTAAACAAGTTCTTAAGTTTGCTTAACCCTTCGCTTGCTTAATTTTAAAATACATTTCTCCTTCTTTACCCATGCCCTGTTGTATAATTACATATATCTTCACTGTGTACAAGTATTTCGATGTGCAATCACTGCTGTGGAGTGCACTGGTTGCACAATCAATTTGTAAATAGTGCAGACCCTGATGAGACAGCTCTTGCAGGAGCTGTCTCATCTGGGTCTTCACTATTTACAGGTACGTATATTGACGTGAATAGCAAGCGAAGGGTTAATTAAGAAAGGTTCAACTGCACACTTTTATCACTTGCGTATGTTAACAAATGAACTTAAAAATGAAGACCCGAAGGGCATATTCATGTACAAGTTCGTGTGTCGTTACAAACAATTATGCCATAGCCTGTCTAGTGAATTGTGTTAGTAATAAATGCAGAGGACCTTTAAATATAACGAGTGGCTAATAGAAAAGCTGCATACTATTTGTTACAAAGCTGGAAAATTGAAATTCTGATCATGTGTCACTGTACCTACTAATGTTTCAGTGCATAATGTGTGCCTTCGGACTGAAAGAATTTGTATTTCATGGTGGACAGTGATACAAAGACCAAGAACTGTGAATGTTTCAATGTTTAAAACAACGAGGAATGTTTAAACTAAGAGATACATATACACATTATGCCTGGTACTGACAGACAGAATCCGATAGCAACAGCAGACAGGTGAGGCAACATCAAGAGACATGTAATATACATATACACATTATGCCTGGTACTGACAGACATAATCCGATAGCAACAGCAGACAGGTGAGGCAACATCAAGAGACATGTAATATCAAATTATCCCGAGTTTTGTTCTTACACGTACCCAGTTGTAAGCAAAAAGTTAGATCCTGTCCTGAGGGGCTTTCATTTATATATTACATGTACACGGGAGTCTTAAAAAGTAGATGGTTGCTTAATACAGGTGAAAAGTAATACAGAAAGCTCCTAAAAGAACTTTATGTGTTACTTTTCGTCTCGATTAATCTACCAGGTGCTTTAACACATTCCTTCCTAGTGACGCATTTTGGCGCCTCTGTAAAAGTCACATTTTAAACCATTGTGATAAATAGAGCATAGGAGCAAATGCTCTATTTATCACAATGGTCTCAAAACTACACATTTCTAAATGGGAGCGTTCTGTTTAACTTTCACCTTGCTTTAAGCAGCCACCTGTCTTTAACACAAAATACTAGATGTAATTTAGTGGCCGTTATAGAGAGGTTTTACTGTAGAAAGTAATGAGGGGTGTCAAATAGCCTGGATACTGATAAGACACCGAGTTACTCGGCATCTTGTCTGGGTCATAAGACACCGAGTTACTCGGCGTCTCATCTGGATCCAAACTGTTTGCACGTGAGGGTCAAGTCGTGGATAAGTTTTATCGGGTGTATGCACGCACAGTAAAACCTCTCTAACTGGACGGTCAACTTACATGTAGTATAAATATCGGTTTGAGAGACAGGTAGCAGCTTAATCCATCCTGCATTAAGCAGCCGTCTACCTATAAGTATTTAAATTCTTCTCAATCAAAGTTCCGTTTTTAGGGTTTACTGTATAATTATGCAATTATAAAATATTTGGATTGTTCATGGTAAGAAGCTATCCAACTGGTTTACGGTAGGGCGGGGATTCTACCCGGCTATCCACCTGTGTATGAAACAGTGCAATTTTTTCCATATACAGAAAAAACACCGGACATTGCGATGTGACTGAAAGTCATATCCCAAAACTGGTGTTCAAATATTTTATAGTATATATCGCAAAAGTCGACCAATGTCTATAGTTTGACAGTGATTAATGAACCAGTTGATATACTTTGGACAAACAAAATGATGTGTGTGTGTGTGTGTGTTTGGTAAAATATAAAGAGTTTTAAAAGTCCATAATCGTCTTAGAATGCATAAATACGCATTTTAACGCTTCTGCAAACAGAGTAGATCCAGATGTCGTTACTGTACTCCCTGGACCAGTTCAGTTCGCATCAGCATCCAAATCACGTGACACATTGATTGCGTAACTGTATATCACATCAGGATTCAAACCACGTGACGCATTGATTGCGTAACTGTAATATCACACCAGGATTCAAACTACGTGACTCATTGATCGCGTACTATGACTGAAAGACTGTTTAAGCGACATAAACCCCAAAGGTCGGAATGATACTGCAAACGCTACATAAAACCCAATTATCGGAATGATACTGTAAACACGACATAAAACCTAAAGGTCGGAATGTTACTGTAAACGCGACATAAAACCTAAAGGTCGGAATGATACTGTCAACGCGACATAAAACCCAAAGGTCGGAATGATACTGTAAACGCGACATACATGTAAAACCCAAAGGTCGGAATGTTACTGTAAACGCGACATAAACCCCTAAATGTAGAGCTTTTACTGTACTACATGTATAAGCGTTTCATATAGCTTGGATTCTATTGTTACGATTGCAGGGACAGCTGTCTTCAAGCTATTATGCCCCTACAATGTCAACATGGTCGTATAAAGGCATGCATATGTGTTGCCATGGTGACGGTACTTGTCCTCTTCACTGCGCAAAACGCATGGCTTGAATGTAAGTAAACTTAGCCATTCTCATGCTTGAAAACTAAACATTAACAACTGGACACTTCGAAATTTTAGTAATGAAGAATTGATGCCAGTTTGGGTATTTTTAGGTAGGCGGCTGCTAATGCAGGTTGAAAGTCGGGCAGAAGCTCCTAGTGGAGAAATGGCTACATGTCTCATATATAACTGAAAAGAACTACAGTAAAACTTCGATTATCCGAACACTAAAATACGTATTGTTATCGCTCTTTAAGACAGGTGGCAGCTTAATGCATGGTGAAAGTCATGCAGAAAGCTCCTCTAGGAGCTTTCTGCATGACTTTCACCATGCATTAAGCAGCCACCTGCCTAAAAGGGTCTAAATTCTTCTATAACGAAAATTCGGATAATCGAGGTTTTACTGTACATAATGCATAATACATGTATCTATCAACATTACTCGAAAGTATGCTTGGTAATCTGCACCTGGTTTATATGTATATCATTAAATGTTTAATTTAGTGCAAGCACTTACATATATGTTATATTTGTACATTGTATATTACATGCACTGATGTTCTGGTAAATAAATGTTTTATTAATTTATTAAACTTTTAAATTAGCGTTTATTTGTGATAATAAATGTTGTATAAATGTATTAAATAATAGATACATATATTGTATCAGACTGGATTAGTACACAATTTTATTTTTCCCTTATGTAGACTTCTTATTTGTACAGTTTTGGTATACATCATGTATTATATCCTAGGTCTGTATTAAGAGACTCCCTGTCATATGTGACCTTTTTCATGAAGTCCCTTGGAAGGTCACATATGACAGTCTCGACTGTAAATGCCTACAATTTTCGCATTAACCTGATATGTGTGAGACTCAGGAGAACTCAAACAGTATCCCAACTCTGCTTCTATATGAATGTACATGTATATAGAGGTAGAACATGAGTGTCCGATTCTAATGAAACTTCACATTAATATTGCTAGTTACATGCAGATGAGCAAAAACCCATTTTTGACTTTTCTTTAAATTGCCATAGCAACCAAATGATAGGTCGAAATTTATACTTGCTTACGTCATTTGCGTGTTATAATACACGCATGCAGTATAAAAAATATCTCGGATACAAGCATTTTCATAAGGTAATTCATATGTCTTTCTTCTATTGTGAAATCATGATAATGATTCATTTATCTCATGAGCATTTGGTCTATCGATCAAGTTAACCCTTCTCTTGCTGAATTTTAAAATACATTTCTCCTTCTTTACCCATGCCCTGTTGTATAATTACATACTTATATATTCACTGTGTACAAGTATTTCGCTGTGCAATCACTGCTGCGGAGTGCGCTGGTTGCACAATCAACTTGTAAATAATGCAGGCCCTGATGAGACAGCTCCTGCAGTAGCTGTCTCATCTGGGTCTTCGCTATTTACAGGTAGGTATATTGACGCAAGTAGCAAGCGAAGGGTTAATAGTATGTAGCCAGTACGTGATAGACGTGCATTTTGACGCTATGCAAACAGAGCAGACTTGTCTAATCAAATTCTGTCCCGTTTCCTTCTGGAATAGCATGGATCTGATATTACTTGATATAGCATCTTTAGGAGCTGTCCGATCAGGGTCTACTCTGTCTGCTAACATCTTTAGGAGCTGTCTGATCACGATCTACTCTGGCTGCTTACATCTTTAGAAGCTATCTGATCACGATCTACTCTGGCTGCTTACATCTTTAGGAGCTGTCCGATCAGTGTCTACTTTGTTTGCTTGCTTCTTTAGGAGCTGTTTTATCAGGGCCTACTCTGTCTGCTTACATCTCTAGGAACTGTCTTATCAGGGTCTACTCTGTCTGCTTACATCTCTAGGATCTGTCCTATCAGGGTCTACTTTGTCTGCTTACATCTCTAGGATCTGTCCGATCAGGGTCTACTTTGTCTGCTTATATCTTTAGAATCTGTCCGATCAGGGTCTATTATGTCTGCTTACGTCTCTAGGAACTGTCTGATCAGGGTCTACTGTGTCTGCTTATATATTTAGGAGCTGTCCGATCAGGGCCTATTCTGTCTGCTTTCATCTTTAGGAGCTGTCTGACCAGAGTTTTCTCTGCCTGCTTACATCTTTAGAATATGTCTGATCAGGGTCTACTCTGTCTGCTTATATATTTAGGAGCTGTCCGATCAGGGCCTATTCTGTCTGCTTACATCTTTAGGAGCTGTCTGACCAGAGTTTTCTCTGTCTGCTTACATCTTTAGAATATGTCTGATCAGGGTCTACGCTGTCTGCTTGTATGTTACATATGTTCTACTGTTTGATATGGTAGTAAGCTTCCTGGTTACATATGTTTTATACAAGATTTCAATCAGCCTATACTCCTGCTTTTAGCACATGTCTGAAACCCTTTCCCTGTTTGGTAATCATGAAGAAATAATATCGTCATGACTATCGATGAGCCGAACTATTTTAAAGTTTTTAACAAAGGCATTTTCGACTGGCAGAGAGTGTAGAGCCAGATCTATATAAATTTATAAGCAAACAGAGCAGATCCAGATCAGACGGCTCCTAGAGGAACCGTCTTATCTGGGTCTACTCTGTTTGCAATGCGTGGAATTGCGTTTATATACTGGCACGAAAAAGAAACTGCGCACTTTTATATTTGAGATAACTTTTTTGCTATAAAGTTAATAATTACAATTTTATCATCATGAGTGCAGAAAATAACCCTCCACATTTTGAACTCATTTATGGACATTTTAAGTACACAGACGGCCTTCAAATTGACCGCAGACGATTTATGTAACTTTTCGCTCGTGCTACCCGTGCAGTCCATGAACAGGTACAGATTAACCCTGACCGATATCTCTACTCGTTGTGCAATCATAAATCACAGTTCACTTTTGAATTTCACTCGTAAGCAAGATGCCACGGCTTCTAGAAAACGAACGAATTCAAGCTCTTATGCAACTCGCAGCTGGCGTCAGCGTTTCTGGCATCGCTAGGCAATTCAACTGCCATCGAAATACAATTCGAAGTCTCCGACAACGTTTTCAGCAGAATGGCAGCGTTAGAGATAATATTCGCTCCGGTATGCCGAGGGTGACGACGGCACGTCAGGATCGATATTTGACGTTGACGCACATACGCCAACGATTAAAAACGGCTACAAGCACAGCCAGACAGCTTGACATATCTAGGGATACGGTTTTAAACCGATTGTGGGCCAACGCCAACACATTGAGGGCTAGGAGACCTTATGTTGGCCAGATCCTAAATAACAGACATCGTGCTCATAGACTGGTCTGGGCCCGCCGTCATCTCCGTTGGAATCGTGCAATGTGCTCTTTAGTGATGAGTCAAAGGGTGCTCTTTACTGATGAGTCAAAATTTAACCTAAGCACTGCTGACGGTAGAGTCCGGGTATTCAGACGTAAAGGTGAACGTTTTGCACACAACTGTATACTGAAGCGAGATCGCTTTGGAGGGGGTAGTGTAATGGTATAGGGAGGTATAATGGGAGGAAGGAAAACAAACCTTGTGTTTGTTAATGGTAACTTAGAGGTTATGTTAACCAGGTTTTACACCCAGTCGCTGTTCCTTTCCTACACCAGAATCCTGGTTGTTTAAGGCATGACAACGCAATGCCACACACTGCTAGACTCACCATGAACTACCTGGCTGCAAACAACGTTAACGTCTTACCTTGGCCGGCTTGCTCTCCAGCCATGAATCCCATAGACCATGTACATGTATGGGATTCACTTGGTCTGAGGGCAAGGAAAAATATCAATGACTTGTCTGCAGCCTTAGTGCATGAATGGAACGCCATTCCTGACGTCGTCATTAGACGTTACGTCAGATCCATGCAGTCAAGAATATTAGCATTGATCCGTAGACGAAGAGGCCGTAACAGATACTGATTAATTGTCGCGAATCGTTACAAATATTCTAAATCAAAAGGCAGATACGGGAAATTACAAATCTGCAACTTTCACTTTTCACCCCTGCGTTTACATCTAAAGTAAAGGTAAACCATCGCAAACCTATACATTTTCGCACATTGTGGTACCAAATATGCATATTCGGAAACTAGAAGTATAAAATAATGCCATTTAACCCTTTCCCTCATATAAACGTGTTTTCACACATTTGCAAACAGAGTAGACCAAGATCAGACGGCTCCTAGAGGAGCCGTCTGATCAGGGTCTGCTCTGTTTGCTTATAGAATTTAAAAGGTCTGTTTCTTTACTTTCTAAAATGGCTACAATTTTCCACTTCCCATATGTCATTATAACTATTTTATCCATGAATATTCAATAGGTATTGAAATTTTGAATTAATATACATGTAGAACAGGGAAAGGGTTAACCAACTGCACAGTTTCTTTTTCGTGTCAGTATATGAAGGAAAGGGTTTAATTTGGATCAGGTGCAATCTTGACTACGTTCAGTTTTATTAAACGTTTTTTAAAAACTATTGACTGTATGCCAAATAGCTTGAATCCTGATGAGAAGGCGTCTCATCTGGGTCCAATCTGTTGGCCAATGGGAGTCAGGACGCGCGCAGTGGGATAAGGGTTGTTTAATATTGATAAAGGACAGAGTCCCGCATGAATATTCATGAAGTAAAGGATTCAGTTAACATTCATTTTGTTCACCTCTGTCGCTTGTTCTCTTCTCCAGCTGATTATATACCTGGAAAACCTGTAGAGTCCCTCAACAGTAGTGCCTTGGACCGCACGCTGACGAGCCTTGTCGAAAATCCAGGTAAAACTTAACTTTTTTTTAATGTACAGTAGAATCCTTCTGAACCATTTTTTTTTAAAAAAATATTTAAGGTCTGTTTAATGAGGGGTGAACGTCATGTAGAAAACTCCTTTTGGAGGTTTCTGTATGACTTTCAACCTGTGTCCATGCTTATAAAGCTTTTAGTTGAGTCTGAGTTTCGTTCTCAAGCTTTTGATTGGTCAGATTTGAGTCCTCAAGCTTTTGATTGGTCAGATTTGAGCCAAAGGCTCAAATCTGACCAATCAAAAACTTGAGAATGGACTCAGACTCAACTAAACGTTTTATAAGCATGGATACAGATTGAAAGACCGGTTTTAATGCTAATTTGAACGTCTGGTATAGAGGGGTTTTACTGTATTGCATTTTCTACACTAGTATATAAATGGAAACTGTTTAGCACATAATGGGGTTATAGACTGTTGAACCTGTCTTAAAATAGGTTTATTCTAGGTATTTATGCCAGGTGATAACTTAATGCAGGTCGAAAGTAATGCAGAAAGTTAGTGGAGCTGTCTGCGCTACTTGTACATGTACATGTATTGAACCACGTTGGGCGCCATTGTCGGGGTTTTACTGTATATTTGTGGAGTTCGGGATGTATTGAGGAGCTACACCAATGTCTCTTATCATATATCTAGATTTAATCCCAGATCATGGTAATCATAGAATAATGATCATCTGAAATAACAAATAACAATAATAAGAATACACACAAATTAATACATAAATACAATGATAAACATACACATTGTACAATAATGATTAAAGTGCGGGTTTCGCATAGCGATAAACACTCGACTTAGTACAAATTTAAAAAAATATGTTTAAATAACGAAAAGGTACATTTACTAGAATGTATGAAACCTCAAAAGTGTCATTATCTATAAAATGTTAGAATATATCAATCGAGAATATAGTTACCTGTATAAATATTAAATTTATCCAGAGTTTATCAAAATAAGCAAACTAAATATGGCGACTGTTTGTATATTTCAAAAGTTCCGCTGCCAATCATGTGATGTCCGGTTAGTATAAAATGTTAGTTTGAGTTATGTCCCTTCAACAGTATTAAACATGCAGATTAGTGGATCTAGAAATGGGTAATCAAAAAAACATTAACACAATACTGCTGGTAAATGTATTTATTTCGATATTCGATGACGTATGCTATGACTCCTAATGTTAAAAAGGACTGGTACAGTAAAACCTCTCTTAACCGGACGTTAAATGTAGTATAAATATCGGTCTTGGAGACAGGTGACAGCTTAATGCAGGGTGGAAGTCATGCAGAAAGCTCCTAGAGGAGCTTTCTACATGACTTTCACCCTGCATTAAGCAGCCACCTGTCTAAAAGTATCTAAATTCTTCTCTACTATAATTCCGGTTAAGAGAGGTTTTACTGTACTAACTTACGACAAGTTCTACTGTCCGTGTGAACTCCAAATTTTATCCAAATTATCTGCGTGTCTTGTACGTCAATCTTTAACGTTATTTCTTTTTGGCAGAATCTGTTGAAAGCATTGATATGGAAATAACTGAAAGAGCCAGGAGAAAACTGTTATTGTTGGGACGAACGGACATTTTAAACACATCCAGACAGTGCGAGAAGCGCCTACCTGACTGTATCATCATAGGTGAGTAATACATAGGTGCATTTGTATATCTCAAACACATCCAGGCAGTGCGAGAAGCGCCTACCTGACTGTATCATCATAGGTGAGTAATACATATGTGCATTTGTATATCTCAAACACATCCAGGCAGTGCGAGAAGCGCCTACCTGACTGTATCATCATAGGTGAGTAATACATATGTGCATTTGTATATCTCAAACACATCCAGGCAGTGCGAGAAGCGCCTACCTGACTGTATCATCATAGGTGAGTAATACATAGGTGCATTTGTATATCTCAAACACATCCAGGCAGTGCGAGAAGCGCCTACCTGACTGTATCATCATAGGTGAGCAATACATATGTGCATTTGTATATCTCAAGCACAGCCAGGCAGTGCGAGAAGCGCCTACCTGACTGTATCATCATAGGTGAGC
The DNA here is from genome assembly GCA_963576725.1 of Azorinus chamasolen. Taxonomy (NCBI): domain Eukaryota; kingdom Metazoa; phylum Mollusca; class Bivalvia; order Cardiida; family Solecurtidae; genus Azorinus; species Azorinus chamasolen. The sequence continues at coordinate 91,398,823 of OY755241.1, read as the reverse complement.
AATACATATGTGCATTTGTATATCTCAAGCACAGCCAGGCAGTGCGAGAAGCGCCTACCTGACTGTATCATCATAGGTGAGCAATACATATGTGCATTTGTATATCTCAAGCACAGCCAGGCAGTGCGAGAAGCGCCTACCTGACTGTATCATCATAGGTGAGCAATACATACATGTGTATTTGTATATCTCAAGCACAGCTACACGGTGCGAGAAGCGCCTACCTGACTGTATCATTATAGGTGAGCAATACATATACATGTGTATGTGCATTTGTTTATCTCAAGCACAGCTACACAGTGGTAGAAGTGCCTAACTGACTGTATCATCATAGGTCAGCAATACATATGTGCATTTGTATATCTCAAGCACAGTCAGACAGTGCGAGAAGCGCCTAACTGACTGTATCATCATAGGTCAGCAATACATACATATGTGCATTTGTATATCTCAAGCACAGCTACACAGTGCAAGAAGCGCCTAACTGACTGTATCATCATAGGTCAGAAATACATATGTATATTTTAAGCACAGCCGCACAGTGCGAGAAGCACCTACCTGACCTAGCAATACATGTGTATATCGAACAGTTCGAGAAGCCTCTACCTGACTGAGCAATACATATGTCAGCAATGTTAAGCACAGCCAGACATATTTATACATTATAAGCTGTCCTAAACGGTGATTCATTTTTAACACAATAGGCTTAACCGGTTAGAGTAGACTCTGATCTAGTTGCAAAGGCGCGAAAAAGCGTTAGTATGAGATAGAGGGCTAAGCCCTTGACAAAAACTGCGGACTGTCTAGGTTTACACGTCTGCAGACTCTCATCAGACGGCTCCCATAGGAGTTGCCTGATCTTGGTTTACTCTGTTTGCAAAGGGTTGAAACGGCGTTATATTCATACGGAAACTGGTTAAGGTAGACTGACATCGTAGCAGATAGTGTGGCTCTTTGATCAAGGTCTGCACTTTTTGTTTAAGTTCGTCAGTCAGATTTCCGAGTAATTAGGGTATACATTCTCACCTAGAGTAAACCTGTGAGAGTTGTAGATAGGAGACTGGTGTAGTAGATATGCGTAAAATGGACCATGTAGTGGTTACCCATTACCTCATAGGCTATTTTTAGATACAACATCTTTGAATTAATCTACCGAAAAGGAGGATTAATTAGAGAAAAGGAAACTTTTCGAATTTTGTAGTTTGAAACCATTGTGATAAATAGTTATCACAATGGTTTCATAAAGTGACTTTTACAGAGTCGTCAAAAGTCGTGAATATGAGGGAAAGGGTTAAACATATATGTAAAATGGAGTTTGTAGTAGATATATATGTAATATATGAAGTTAAGAATTGAGTAATCACAGAATGGAAACTTTCTATGAAAGTTTCTGTTCTTGGTGTATGCAATTATAATTATAATATTTTACTTTTCAAACTAGTCTTCGCATTCGGTTTGTTTTAATCGATTACAACGTGCATTAAATTATGGCCACTCTGTCCTGTCTCTTAAATTATAGTACCCCGGGGTTACCGTGCACCCCCGTCTGACTTTTTTTCATGGGTACCAGGGTGTTTGGTAGGGTCTGCTGAATGGAAATCAAAATTGTACCCATGAAAAAAATCATTCCTGCTATGGGTTTTTCTACCGTTTCCATGGCAACCGGAGGTCTGGACAACGACGGTGGGTAAAGGTTATAATGTAGTATATCTATGTTATTCGGGACACTAAGAGTTTGAAACTGGTGTCAAACTAAAGGTAAGACATTGGTCTTTAAGTAAGACTATGTTTTTGTTAATTACCTCATTTGCATAATCATGCAAATTAATGAGAAACCCGAAAAATGAAGAAAAAAAGACTAGAACATGGTGAAAACTAGATTTGAAATCACATGTGATGGTCCAAATACACCCAAATATGTTTTTGTACATAAAACAACCCCAATGTTAGTATTATTTAAAACAAAATCGTATCTTTATGGCTTATTTGCATTTTTATTGCATTTTTGAGTATCCATAGCAGAGGTACGTCTGGGTAGCGTAAGCACATAGAGAAGATAGCATTATATCTCAAGGCCTTCGAGAGATAATAGCTAATAGTATCAACTTGTTACCAAACATAGAATAAATACACTGGTATTTGATTTAAAATGCATTGTAGTTAATAATTTCATTAGCATATTCATGAATATTAATGAGAACACCGAAAATGAAGAAAAAATGAATAGAAGATGGCGAAAACTAGATCTGAAATCACTTGTGTTGTTCCAAATGCACCCAAATATGTTCATATACATAAAACATCATCAAGAAAAGTATTATATAATACAAAATCGTGTCACTTTGGCTTATTTGCACTTTTATTGCGTTTTTGAGTATCCATAGCAGAGGCACGTCCGGACAGCGTCTGCGCATATAGGAGATTTCGAGAGCTGGCAGCTAAGAGTATCAACTTGTTACCAAACATATAATAAATACACTGGTCTTTGATTTAGAATGTATCGTTGTTAATAACTTCATTAGCATATTATATTCATGAATATTAATGAGAAACACCCCCCCCCCCTACAATTAGAGAAAAAGACAGAGAAATGATGAAAACTAGATCTGAAATCACCTGTAATGCTCCAAATGCATAGAGTTATGTTCATATACATAAAACCACCTCATTGAGCTGTCTCATCAGGGTCTGCATTATTTACAAGTTGATTGTGCAACCAGTGCACTCCACAGCAGTGATTGCACAGCGAAATACTTGTACACAGTGAAGATATATGTAATTATTCAACAATACATGGGTAAAGAAGGAGAAATGTATTTTTGAATTCAGCAATAGAAGGGTTAATCGTAATGCACGTTTAGACCGAATAATAATCTTCAAAGAACCCCACCCACTTCTTCATATTCTTCAGCTGCTTAAAGAGCCTTCTCCAGAATGCTTCGACAACTCATCCTCAAACCATTATGGACCCAGAGAAAGTAGTAGGGCATCGCACCCGGTTTTCTCCGTACCCTCTCACCTCTTTCTGGTGTATCAAATTAGCCTATTAAGGTTGTAATGGGCTTTAATCAACGCAACCAGATTTCTACAAGGTGGCAATAATCGATGTCAATCTCGCGCTCAATATCGTTTGTATTGTCTTATTATGAAGATAACTTTCTCAGGGCAGATGTAAGAGATAAAGTCGCTCAAGAAGCTTTTATAAACAACAGGCTGGAAACCCACGCATGGTTCCTCGTGTTGTTAAATACTGATTTGAAGACAATGGCAGTTTCGGTGTTAGTATACTGGCAGCACGGACATAGTTGAGTGCAATTACTAAATCAGTCATAAGGGTCATATGTGGATATCGATCTTGGGGATCTTCATTATTGGTAATGCTGGTGGCTGTTTAGCAAAATACTATATCCCAAAGGAGCTGAATACCTAATAGAAGAGGTAGACATGACAAATGCACCAACACAAGATGAGAAACACATTGTAAAAGAAGTCAGGAATGCTTTATTTCATTCAATGCGAGACATTCCAGGCATCTTCAAACAAATATATCTGAAAGACTTTTCAACATGACGCATGAAAGTATTCATGTGAGATATGTACATGTATCAGGAAAACTAAAAACATATGGAGAGAATGAGGGAATGGGGGTTCAGAAAAACTGCTAGTGTAAGGGGAGGATACAAAGAAACCTGCTGACTGGAGGGCTTTTAGATGAACGATGACACCATGAGGCAAAGTACCTAGTTATAGTCTACGTTCAGTCCGAAAGACCGCTCAGTCGACTGTACTTGTACTCCCCTGGTCATTGAGTCATTCGCCTACAATATTGAGCACTGCTAACATATGGCACAATCATGCAGCCGCAGTACCGGCTAGTGACCCTCACATGTACCCACTTTAATCCCTGGATGGAGAAGAGGTACGGGTGGGAGACACTGAAAAGCGTCTCTGAAATTTCCGGGAGTGACCGGGATTTGGACCCGGATCTCTGGACCGGTAGTCAAGTGCGTTACCACTATACCACCACGCCACACAGGTAATTTGTAAAGCATAAAGTAAAACTGTTTTGAAGTCAGCACACTAAGAAACTAATATCAGGTTTTAGCCAAAGAACAAGACTGCACGACTGTTCAAGCAAGAACGCTAGCCAACAACATGTTCATACTGTTTGATTACTATGACAGTTTCGAATGCGAAGATGCTCTGTTGGGCATCCATGCTTACTGTGAGTCTACACGTACATTTAAGGAAATATAGTATGTATCACCAAATAACGACTCCTGGAAAGAGACCGAGATTCGTTACTCCACTGAAAAGTCTTGTAAACTTGGGATATTTAAGCTGGTCTAATTGGTGAATAAGAATCGTTCACATCCACAATGTACGCTGAATTGAAACTGCTGCTAAGGAAACGCGCGAAGATAAGCCAATTAATGATTTGCATAAGGTTGACATGGGATCTTTGCCACCACGTAGAATTGCTTAGTCCGACACATTTAATGGGTCGTGAATCAGATGCGAATTTTTACGAGCTCACATATAGACTATCCAGTAATAACCCAGCCTCAGAAGCTGTAATTTGAGGCACATAGAGAAGATGAAAAATGGGGATCTTTGAAGACACTGGTTACCATTGGGACTAAACTTGCATTATAATGCGTACAGATATGGTGATGAATGAGTGTATCACACAGAAATGTCTTGTTCTGTAAACCGGTTGAGCCATTCTTAACAGTCATGTTTTGTACATATACTAAGGCCACAATGATATAATGATTGGTAAATATGCCGAATAATACATGCTTCGATTAGTTCAAAGTTAATTGTATGTCACCAGTTAAACACCACTAAGCCATGATTTCTCTTTGTTACTGTCTATTCTAATTCCACTTTACAGATCTCGTTTCATTGCATTTTCTGCTAGTAGATTGTAGTGTACAAGTCATTAGATAATCATCTCCTCAAAAGTTAATAATTTTGATAGAAATATCTTTTCAATCACCATAACTGTGATGTACTGATGAGAATAACGCAAACGAAATATGTATACAATTCATATGAGCCGAGACACAAGCCTACCCATGGTAAGTTTAGTTTACTTAATATGTTTGAATTCTTGATTTAATATTTTGTTCTTTGGTCAAGTCATAATACAGCCTAAATCATTTCAAATCATTTCATGACCGTTTGTGATACCCAAATCATTACTTATAAATAAGCAAGTAAGCAAAACGATTTGAATAAATTTTAATCCTTCAAGTTTTTTTTATTTGAACGTGGTTTAAACAGTCTGTTACTTGTATTTTAATGGTTAATTTGTTTTCATACCAGAAGGGTTCACACTCGCACCAGCATGAGAAAAAGCAAATACAGGCTAAATCATGATTAAAAAATTGTTAAAAATATCTTGATGTATCTCTTACTTGTTTTGGTGTACTTGGAGCATAACGGATATTTAAGAATTTAATTTCTACATTTTTTTTCATTAATATTCATGAATATGCTAATGAACTGATTAACAATATGATATTCTAAACCAATTTCTTAAAATTATATTTGGTAACATGTTGATAATGTTAGCTCCCGGCTGCCCAATGCCCTGTGATATAACGTTTTTACCTTCTCTATGCGTTGACGCTGTCCGGACGTTCATTTGCTATTGAAACACTAAAATTGATAAAATGCAGATGACCCATAGATACACGTTTTTACATAGCATCAGCTAGATTACTCTCAATGATATGGTTTTATGTATAAGAACATATCTCTATGCATTTGGAGCATTACAGGTGATTTCAGATCCAGTTTTCACCATTTCCCTGTCGTTTTCTCTAATTTTAGGGGGTACTCATTAATATTCATGAATATGCTAATGAAATTATTAACTACAATGCATTTTAAATCAAATACTAGTGTATTTATGTTATGTATGGTAACAAGTTGATACTGTTAGCTATTATCTCTCGAAAGCCTTGAGATATAATGCTATCTTCTCTATGTGCTTACGCTACCAAGACGTACCTCTGCTATGGATACTCAAAAATGCAATAAAAATGCAAATAAGCCATAAAGACACGATTTTGTTTTAAATAATACTAACAGTGGGGATGTTTTATGTATAAAAACATATTTGGGTGTATTTGGACCATCACAGGTGATTTCAAATCTAGTTTTCACCATGTTATAGTCTTTTTTCCTTCATTTTTCGGGTTTCTCATTAATATGCATGATTATGCAAATGAGGTAATTAACATAAACATATTTCTAATTAAAGACCAATGTCTTACCTTTAGTTTGACACCAGTTTCAAACTCTTAGTGTCCCGAATAGCATAGATATACTACATTATAACCTTTACCCACCGTCGTTGTCCAGACCTCTGGTTGCCATGGAAACGGTAGAAAAACCCATAGCAGGAATGATTTTTTTCATGGGTACAATTTTGATTTCCATTCAGCAGACCATACCAAACACCCTGGTACCCATGAAAAAAGTCAGACAGGGGTGCACGGTAACCCTTTCTGGCCCCCGGGGTATAGATACTGTTTATATTTCTGTTTGCAAACTATTTTGTATGAAATGCTTCTATTAGAGCGCCCTGAGGTAGATTAGTCTGTTGACTAACCGGGTAACCCTCTTTAAATAAAGTATTCCATCCATTCATTCAGACCTTATTAGTAGTTCTCCGTCAAACATATGTCTTGATTGTTCCACATAATAATCGCCTCGTAGGGTACCAATGGTTATGAGACACGTGTCAAGGACATTGTGACTATTTATAATGTTGACAATTTTATGCTAAACTATAAATTGGAAACATCAAAGGTGGAGAGAATCGTGATATATAGGGGAGACAACCTTTATCAGGAAACTAATAGTCAGTAGGTTGTAATGGTGGTCACCACCCTTGAAATACCCATAGATGTCAACATACCCAGTGGAGATACAAATTGTATTCCTTGTCCTACACGTAGCTGAAACACCATTGCAGATTTTAATCAGTGAAATGACTTTGAAGTTATCATGCGCATAATGCTGGCAAAGACAAAATTGAGACCAAAACACTTGGTCTCACGGCGTGGGAGCACCGATGAAAGGAGCGTGTCCCGAGCGATGAGACATGGCACCCGGCTCTGGAAAGAATATGAGTGCATCTATTATCCAGACCAACATTCATGCATCCATTGTCCAGACATTTATTTTAAAGCAATGGATTGAGATTTATATAAGCTTCGTAGTTACTAGAAAAGAGCCCGCGCAGGCGCGGGCAGACTGTTGGTACATTCTGGTGAATTGCAAGGTACAGTAAAACCTCTCTATAACGGCCACCAAACTGTGTTAATTATTTGGCATTTATGACAGGTGGCTGCTTAAAGCAAGGTGAAAGCAAAACAGAACGCTCCTACAGGAGCGTTCTGTTTTACTTTCACCTTGCTTTTAGCAGCCACCTGACTGTAACATAAAATACTTGATGTAATTTAGTGGCCGTTATAGAGAGGTTTTACTGTACAATCACTACGATACTTTTCCAATATCGTTATTAATTATAGTGTGATCTTAAGTTATATGTTAAAAGTTTTTTGGTTCAAAGGACAAAATATCAGAAAAGCATAGTTTATGTAAGGGTAAACACTTTATCTTATAGACTTCTTTACACCATAGTAGATAATGTTATAATAACGCAGAAAAAGACCCGCTCAAGTGCTGCTTATATAGCAAGATGCATTTTGAATTTAAATATGTGGTATACATGTATAACATCAAATGAAAAGGGCATCAGTGGTCAAGCAGTTGCAGTCCCTAAATGACAATTACTTTGCTTCTCAGCAAACCTTATTGCAATGTTTTTAAAAGTGACTTTTACAGACTTTTCAAATATGTACGTTGTGTCGTATAAATTACGGCAAGATCCGACACAAAATCGAGCTCGTTCTTTTAGTAGTATAGATACTGTCAACAGAGACGTATATAGAGACGTACCACTATATATCGAGGGTTTGGTGCAAAACTATTCTAACTCCTTCACAAAGTGACAAAGTGAAGGAGTTAGAATAGTTTTGCACCAAGACCTCGATATGTAAGCCGCGTAGATATCCTACTATATACCTTATATACATGTACGGATTTTGCTACTGAAAGTATCTCTGTGCCTCTGTTATATCTACATCCCTGTTTTATCGCCTCGGAAAGTACCACCGAGATATGGTTTATTGTATTTATAAGCTTTTGAGATATATTACAAGCTTTCTTATCTCTTTCAATGTTGAATATTCACGTAAAAAAATATGACATCGTGAGTATTTTTTTGCTTAATTTTATCATGTAAAATTTTCAAGGGAAGTTTTTGCTTTGGCAAAGAATGTAGAATCAGATCTATATCATGTCATAAGCAAACAGAACAGACCCTTATCAGACGGCTCCTACATGAGCTGTATGATCTGATATGGGTATACTCTGATTTCCAAAGTCTTGAAAATAAAAAAACGTTTTTGTGGGGGAATTGGTTACCTTCAGATCTGGCCAATGATTGTTATGCTTGTCGCCAGGTGTCATGAAAGCAGGCACGGAGGCTTTCAGTACGTTTCTGGGTATCCACCCGAATGTAGCGATGCAGTTTAACATGCGGTCAACTCTCTACTTCACATCCAACTACAACAAGGGCGAGGACTGGTACAAGAGCCAGATGACATGCGCACAGTCTGATCAAGTCACCATGGAGAAGGCGCCGCAGTACTGGGCTTCTTACGCCGCCCCTGAACGGATACACCAGTTAAACCCAAACATAAAGCTTATATTACTTGTCCGAAATCCCATAGACAGGGCGGTCTCCCACTACCTACAGGTGAGTGATACAGTGGACTGTGCGTACGACACTCAAGGCAGCCAGATTTAACACATTACTCCGTGAAAGTTAACCCTTCGCTTGCTGAATTTTAAAATACATTTCTCCTTCTTTATCCATGCCCTGTTGTATAATTACATATATTTTCACTGTGTACACGTATTTCGCTGTGCTATCACTGCTGTGGAGTACACTGGTTGCACAAGCAATTTGTAAATAGTGCAGACCCTGATGAGACAGCTCCTGGCATGCATACTAATAAGAATTTCTCATAATATTAGTAAATTAACATGTTGGCACATGACAGAAAACGTATAATCAGATCTGTATTATGTCATAAGCAAACAGAACAGACCCTAATCAGACGGCTCATACAGAAGAATCGAATTGGCATACATATCAGTCTTAGAAACAGGTGGCAGCTTAATTCAGGGTGAACGTCACACAGGAAGCTCTCCTAGGAGCGTTCTGTACCACTTTCATCCCGACTTAACTCTTCTCTTGCTGAATTTTAAAATACATTTCTCCTTCTTTACCCATGCTCTGTTGTATAATTACAAATATCTTCACTGTGTACTAGTATTTTACTGTGTAATCACTGCTGTGAAGTGCACTGGTTGCACAATCAACTTGTAAATAGTACAGACCCTGATGAGACAGCTCCTGCAGGAGCTGTCTCATCTGGGTCTTCACTATTTACGTGAATAGCAAGCGAAGGGTTAAGCAGCCGCCTATCTAAAACTATCTAAATTCTAGTTTAGGTTTTTACTATACATATATTTACATTCGACATATTGTTCCATTCTTGACATGAATTAACTCTTTACCTGAGGAATGTCAATGTAAGAAATTATTTTCTGCACCTACTTGAAGTTATTAAAACGGTATTACATGTATAAACAAAGGAATGTGTTTACCATGGAAGACACGCTAGAACCAGATCTATACTTCTTCAAAAGCAAATAGATCAGACCCTGATAAACAACTGATAAACAACTGCTACTAGCGTTTTCTGTGCGAGACAAAGGGTTCAATTCAAATATATCTGTTTCATTGTCGAAACGAAGCATGGCGTACTTACTTCATTGCCACTAGACACACTACTTGTTTTTCTTCTTATTATTGTTATTTGTTATTTGTACATGTAGTTTCTACATTCTCGAAGCAATTTTACAATATAATTTTATAATTTATTTGCTTTTTGTATGTTGTGTTTCCATTCCAGGTAAACAGTTCTAACCACGACCAGATAGGCAACAAGACATTTGAGCAGATGGTGTTCACGAGCTCGAACAAAATCGTCAATGACAGCAGGTTTACCCGCCTGTCTGCCTACAGCGTCATATACAAACACTGGCTCAAGTACTTCAAAAAAAGCCAGATCCTCATCATAGACGGTGACTCGTTCAAAGAAGATCAGATAAAGTCACTGTCGATAACTGAAGACTTTCTTGGGATAGAGCACTTTATCACTCGTGACAGCTTTGTTTTCAACAAGGAAAAAGGTTTTTATTGTTTGAAAAGCGAATTGGCGGATAACGGGATAGCATGCTTATCGGATGGCAAAGGACGCAAACATCCAGAATTGGGCCAAAAGCATATGTCAAAGTTGAAAAAGTACTTCAGACCGTACAATGAAGAATTTTACAAGCTGACAGGTTATAGGTATGACTGGTAGAAGGTATTAGTGTAGGATGTAACACGTCCATACTCTTTCCTCTCTCATGTCATAATGTATGGCGGTATTTTGTCAATACCCCTCTCCCACAACATAATGTTTAAATGTATTTACAGTGCTCCCTCCCTACAACGGCCCTCTCAATAACGATTCCCTCCTTACAACAACGCATGACACTGTTTCTGAAACAACAAGGCCCCAGAAACAACTTTTACCATCGTATTTTCTTTATGCCTCCATCAAACCCTATGTTGTGACCACTCTTTAGAATCGTCACAAAGTGACGATTCTAAAGAGTGGTCACAACATAGGGTTGATTGAGGCATAACAGTTTTAGTTCTAGACATACACCTTATCTTGGGATCTGCAAACAAGCTAATTGTGTTTGATTTTCCCTCCCTATAACAACCCCCTCTGAACAACACATACAATCTTCGTATCCCAAAGGGTGTCGTTGAAGAGAGGGAGCACTGTATGTAGGGTTTAACGTGTACATGTCCCTCTCCCACACCATGTTGTGCGGATGTATATATGTGTAGAGTGTAACATGTTCATACCCCCTCCCACACCATAATGTGTGTGGCCATTTATGCACGTGCCCCTCTCCCACACCATATTGTGCGGATGTATATATGTGTAGAGTGTAACATGTTCATACCCCCTCCCACACCACAATGTGTGTGGACATTTATGCCCGTGCCCCTCTCCCACACCATATTGTGCGGATGTAAATATGTGTAGAGTGTAACATGTTCATGCCCCCTCCCACACCATAATGTGTGTGGCCATTTACGCCCGTGCCCCTCTCCCACGTCATATTGTGTGGAGGTATTTTAGTAAACAATATGCATTGTTTTGTGCACAGAAGAACACCCGAGTAGAATCACCGACCTACCGCAAGCCAGTTGGAAGGCTTCTTCACATGAACAATCCAAATGTCCAGACCGGGATTCGAACCATATTGTGTGCATTTATTTTTGTAGGGTTTAATATGTCCGTGCTCCTCTCCCACGCCATGTAGGTATTTATGTAGGGTGTAATATGTACCTGCTCCTCTCCCACGCCATATTGCGTGTAGGTATTTATGTAGGGTGTAATATGTACCTGCTCCTCTCCCACGCCATATTGCGTGTAGGTAATTGTGTAGGGTGTAATATGTCCGTGCTCCTCTCCCACGCCATATTGGGGGTAGGTAATTGTGTAGGGTGTAATATGTCCGTGCTCTTCTCCCACGCCATATTGTGTGTAGGTAATTGTGTAGGGTGTACTATGTCCGTGGCACTCTCTCATACCATATTGCGTGTAGGTATTTGTGTAGGGTGTAATATGTCCGTGCCCCTCTCTCATACCATATTGCGTGTAGGTATTTGTGTAGGGTGTACTATGTCCGTGCTCCTCTCCAACGGCATATTGCGTGTAGGTATTTATGTAGGGTGTAATATGTACCTGCTCCTCTCCCACGCCATATTGCGTGTAGGTAATTGTGTAGGGTGTAATATGTCCGTGCTCCTCTCCAACGCCATATTGCGTGTAGGTATTTGTGTAGGGTGTAATATGTCCGTGCTTCTCTCCCACGCCATATTGCGTGTAGGTAATTGTGTAGGGTGTAATATGTCCATGCTCCTCTCCCACGCCATATTGTGTGTAGGTAATTGTGTAGGGTGTACTATGTCCGTGTCCCTCTCTCATACCATATTGCGTGTAGGTATTTGTGTAGGGTGTAATATGTCCGTGTCCCTCTCTCATACCATATTGCGTGTAGGTATTTGTGTAGGGTGTACTATGTCCGTGCCCCTCTCCCATACCATATTGCGTGTAGGTATTTGTGTAGGGTGTACTATGTCCGTGCCCCTCTCCCATACCATATTACGTGTAGGTAATTGTGTAGGGTGTAATATGTCCGAGCTCCTCTCCAACGCCATATTGCGTGTAGGTACTACAGACTGTAAAATGAGCAAATGTTCGATATACCAAGTTATAAATATTGAAAGTAGGAGATCCTTCGCAAGCAAACGTAGCAATAAGAAAAGAGAAAATTGCACAGTTATTGAATACATGGACAGGTTTTTAAAGTGAAATACTATTCACGCCCTCTAGTACCGGCTCATGCGATATTCAATTTTAATAACTAATAGCTCTGAAACGGATGATTCCGAAGGCTCAGAAAATATAACAACACTGCAAATGATGTACAGTCATGAATGCGACATTTTACGACTGCCGCACGGGCACTTAAGTACGACTGGTAGAATGTAAACGGTAGGATTAACGTGGCCTCGCCCCTCTCCCACACAATAATATGTGTATTTTTGTGTAACAGGTCCATGCCCCATCACACACCAAATAATGTGATGGTATTTGTGTAGGATGCAAAATGTTTCTATCCTCCCTACAGAATGTTAGGGGAAATATAACGATTAAGATGCGCCTGTCCCTTTCCCAATATGGAAGGGTAAAATATAGTGAAGGCGTAACTGTTTCCTGCCACCGCCACCGCCATCACCGCAAAATGGGATACGACGACAGTTGTGTAGGATGCAAATAGCTGTTTCCTGCGCAACCGCCATCACCGCATAGTGGAGGAAGACATTGTATATGATGTAGTTTCCCCGCCACCCCTGTCACCGTATAGTGGGTTGGGATCGGGTCGGTGGGGTAGAGACATTATGTAGGACACTCCTCCATCTACCAAAACAAACATTCAGTCTGTAACAGAGCTACACCTAAGACTTTACACGCTGTATGAGAAAATGCAAAGAGCTACGGGGTCATATATACAGTACCTGTCCAATACATGAACATTGTACCATCAGCATAGATCCGCATGTATAATAGCTATGGGGTCATATATACAGTACCTGTCCAAAGAGTTATGGGGTCAAATATACAGTACCTGTCCAAAGAGCTATGGGGTCATATATACAGTACATGTCCAATGCATTGTATCATCAGCATAGATCTGCATTTATAATAGCTATGGGGTCATATATACAGTACCTGTCCAAAGAGCTATGGGGTCATATATACAGGAACCTGTATAATACATTGTATCATCAGCATAGATCCTCATGTATAAGAGCTATGGGGCCATATATACAGTACCTGTCCAAAAAGCTATGGGGTCATATATACAGTACCTGTCCAATGTATTGTACCATCAGCATAGACCCGCATGTATAAGAGATATGGGGTCATATACATATATACAGTACCTGTCCGATACATTGTATCATCAGCATAGACCCACATGTATAAGAGCTATGGGGTCATATATACAGTACCTGTCCAAAGAGCTATGGGGTCATATATACAGTACCTGTCCAATGCATTGTACCATCAGCATAGATCCGCATGTTTAGTACTTATTTCATACTTATACGTGTATACATTAGGAAACCTTCATATTACCCGGTATATCCACCATTCCGCATTAAAAAACACGTCAGCTCAGTTTTGGAGAATTTTGCAAATGTTGATTACATTCAATTCAATCAATCGTTTTAAGTTACTATTGATCAAGTGTCAATCAGCTTCGATCATGATCCTGGTGAGACTTCGAGTGACCCGGTGTCTAATCTGGATCCAAGCTGTCTGCAAATACGATGCGAGTCAGGTCGCGGATAAGGAATAAATTGCTGAAAGAGTCCGTCCCAATGCGTTCAAAGGGAGTACACACGACAAATGGGTTATTGGTGAAAGAGTCCATCCCAATTCGTTCAAAGGGATTACACACGACAAATGGGTTATTGGTGAAATAGTCCATCCCAATGCGTTCAAAGGGAGTACACAAGACAAATGGGTTATTGGTGAAATGGTCCACCCCTATGTGTTCAAAGGGAGTACACACGACAAATGGGTTATTGGTGAAAGAGCCCACCCCAATGCGTTCAAAGGGAGTACACACGACAAATGGGTTATTGGTGAAAGAGTCCACCCCAATGCGTTCAAAGGGAGTACACATGACAAAGGGGTTATTGGCGAAAGAGTCCACCCCAATGCGTTCAAAGGGAGTACACACGACAAATGGGTTATTCACCCATTCCCACTTAACCACACCTTTATGACGACTTTGCAAACAGACTAGACCCAGATCCTACAGCTCATGATCAGGATCTGCTCCGTTTGCAAGTTGTTGTTTGATGGATATATTTCTACAGCTCTTTATTTAGGCTAAAAATCCTGTCAATGTTCATTATTAACTCTTTCAGCGCCAATGTCGCCTGTTGGCACCATTGAAAACAGTGCAGTCCCAGGTCAGATGCCGCCTTTTCAAGGCGACATCTGACATGGGACTTCGCAGTTTTCTGTTTTATTTTTGCACACGCACACAGGTTTTTTAAAACAAATATTTTACTAATATACCTTTATTATTTAGTTTAGTATTATATTTAATATGAAATTATTATTGCAGACGACACTTTTAAATTTTGCGCCAAAAGAGTTAAGTTATGTCAATGATTATTCATAAGGTCATCTTGTATACTTTTCAAGTCGGGAATCTAGACAATAAAGATCTGTACGACACAATAAAGAGCTACACAATAAAGATCTATACGATACAATAAAGAGCTACACAATAAGGATCTATACGGCACAATAAAGAGCTGCACAATAAAGCCCTACACACTAAAGAACTATACGACACAATAAAGAGCTACACAATAAAGATCTATACGGCACAATAAAGAGCTACTCAATAAAGATCTATACGACACAATAAAGAGCTACACAATATAGATCTATACGGCACAATAAAGAGCTGCACAATAAAGACCTATACACTAAAGAACTATACGACACAATAAAGAGCTACACAATAAAGATCTATACGGCACAATAAAGAGCTACTCAATAAAGAGCTACACAAGAAAGAACTATACGACACAATAAAGAGCTACACAATAAAGATCTATACGACACAATAAAGAGCTACACAATATAGATCTATACGACACAATAAAGAGCTACACAATAAAGATCTACAGAAACAACAAAGAGCTACACAATAAGGATCTACACGACACAATAAAGAGCTACACAATAAAGATCTACACAATAAAGATCTACACGGCACAATAAAGAGCTACACATCTATACGCCAAAATAAAGAGCTACACAATAAAGATTTATACAATAAAGATCTATACAATAAAGATCTATACGATGCAATAAAGAGCTACACAGTAAAGATCTATACGACACAATAAAGAGCTATACTACACAATAAAGAGATACTCAATAAAGATCTATACGACACAATAAAGAGTTACATAATAAAGATCTATACGACACAATAAAGAGCTACATATATATACGACACAATAACGAGCTACACAATAAAGATCTATACGACACAATAAAGAGCTACACATATATACGACACAATAAAGAGCTAAACACTAAACATCTACACGAGACAATAAAGAGCTACACATATATACGACACAATAAAGATCTACACAATAAAGATCTACACGACACAATAAAGAGCTACACATCTATACGACACAATAAAGAGCTACACAATAAAGATTTATACAATAAAGATCTATACAATAAAAATCTATACAATGCAATAAAGAGCTACACAGTAAAGATCTATACGACACAATAAAGAGCTATACTACACAATAAAGAGATACTCAATAACGATCTATACGACACAATAAAGAGCCACACAATAAAGATCTATACGACACAATAAAGAGCTACACAATAAAGATCTAAACGACACAATAAAGAGCTACACATATATACGACAGAAAAAGAGCTATAAAATAAAGATTTATACAATAATGATCTATACAATAAAGATCTATACGACACAATAAAGAGATACACAATAAAGGTCTATACGGCACAACTAAGAGCTACGCAATAAAGATTTATACGACACAATAAAGAACTACACACTAAAGATTTTTACGACACAATAAAGAGCTACACAATAAATATCTATACGACACAATAAAGAGCTACCCAATAAAGATCTATAAGACACAATAAAGAGTTACACAATAAATATGTATACGACATAATAAAGAGCTACACAATAAAGATCCATATGACACAATACGACACAATAAAGAGCTACACAATAAAGATCTATACGGCGCCAAGACGGTATTGAATATGACAGTGTAAATCATATACTATCTGTGTTTGCATTTGTGCATGTATGGTGATGAGGTATAATGCTTAAACCAAATAAATATTCGAATAGAAATTAATGAAGTTATATGTCTTTTATTACAAAAAATGTACCCATTTCGTGAGGACCCCCGTACTCCCACATTGACGACCCGTCCATATCCCCGTACCTACTTTGTCCGTGACTGTGATAGTATTTATAAATGTAATTGCTTTTGATGCCACATTTTAATATTATATTTAATAATATTACTTACAATTTAATTGATGTGATATAGCATCAACTTGAGATATTATTCATATTATATCTTAAAGCCTCTCTGTGCCATGCCACCTGTGATACATGTTAGGACCACAATGGAAATAACAGCATGCTCTTTATTGTGTTGTCCTTGGTATAGAAAGCATGCCATGATTTTCACTATGCACCATTTACGAATTATTATTTATTATGATGTGATACATGTTTGTGAACCATATTATGTGTTCTGTTTGCCGAAATAAATCTATCTATCTACCTACTCCCGCCCTGACAACCCCACTCCTTTCACATTCTGACGACCCACCCTTAATCTTACCCTGACGACCCCATCCCTACTCGTGCCCTGATGGCTTCACCGCTACCTGCTCCGTGGCAACCCACCCCAAACGCCACCATGTAAAGCCACACTAACCCGTTCAAAGTGTCACATTCACGTATTATATCCTCGCTAAGAAAGATATTTTGGTTTAAACATATCTTAGGCCCTCTCAGATCTCTAATTTGGGGGTATATTGTTTTTGCTCATTCTGTTTGTCCCCAACTTTAACGTTGGCGATAATTTTATCGCCATTGCACATACATACATCAAACTTGGCATGCATGTGCAACTTAAGGAGGCGAACAGTTTTAGGGGTGACTTACTTTGGTACATGTATAAACCATACATCATGATCAAAGGTCATATCGGGGTACATAATTTTCACAAACACATTTGTTATTTTAGTACTTACACAGCGTCACAACAAAATACTTAAGGAGGCGAACAGTTTTAGGGGTGACTTATTAAGGTATAAGCCATACATCAAGGTCAAAGGTCATATCGGGTACATATATTTTCACAAACACATTTGTTATTTTAGTACTTACACGACGTCACAATAACAGATACACCAAGACTAGATTAAAACGAAAGGATAACCCTTCGCTTGCTGAATTTTAAAATACATATCTCCTTTAACCGTGCCCTGTTGTATATATAGTTTCACTGTGTACAAGTATTTCGCTGTGCAATCACTGCTGTGAATTGCACTGGTTGTACAATCAACTTGTAAATAGTGCAGACACTGATGAGACAGCTCCTGCAGGAGCTGTCTCATCTGGGTCTTCCCTATTTACAGGTAGGTATATTGACGTGAATAGCAAGCGAAGGGTTAAAAGTCTTACATAGTTTCTCTCCTTGATGGGAGGTACTATTACTGATTTTCAGTTACTTACAGTAGGACTCCTCTAAAGCAAACATTGCAAGTAATCGCCATGAAGAGATTCCATTTGGTGTGTTATACTGCACGTATAATGCACAAATCAGCTCTAATTTATACATGTACAGTTTATAAATTGAACATACACAATTAAATCAAACGAACACAAACGTTGATATCGGAAAACAATACAATAAATAGGTCTGGATAATAAAAAGACGGGGATGGAGGGGCTCTTGCACTTGAGAGGGGGAACTTATCAAAGCAATAGAACATTAGAGCAAAAAAATTGAGATGCTCCTTGTAATTTTATATTTGTTATGTGAAACCCTTTACATGAAGATGTTTTGATGTTCAACTTTGCATAGATTTGTCCATCCCTTAGTCGGTAGACGAGTTTTGTTTTTGACCAGATTACTTCTACATTTTACCCGTTTTTCTGAAATATTGATAGAAATCAGGACTACCAAGTTGCGCTCTGATTTTAAATCCTTCCTTTTCGTTTGTGCTTTTGTGCGTAATAGCAAGCGCGTGTGCGTTTTTGTCTGTGCGCGTTGTATGCTTTATGCGTTTGTGTGTGTATTGTGTGCTGTTCGTTGTGTACTTGTTCGTATGTGCATGCGTGTGCGTATATTGTGTGCGTGTGCATGTCTACGTGTGCAATTTTGCACGGGTGTATGAGAGAGAGAGAGAAAGAGAGAGAGAGAGAGATGGACAAAGGCAGTGCGAGCGAGTGTGAGTGAGCGAGTAATTTACTACATGTAATTTTGTGTTTGTTTGTTGATCATTAAACTGTTTCGTTAAAGTTACTCTCAGTCTGGGAGCTTATGAATACAGGTCCTACGGGACGGGGAGAAATACGGGCTTTCCATATCTTATATAAGACAGATACAACACAGGAATAACTAGCTTTCAAAACTATGGCAGGCTAAAACCTTGATACATACAGTAAAACCTCTATAATCCAAACAATCAAATATGTCTGTCTGGCCTCCGTCCGTCTATGTAGACGATGGATTACGCCCTGTTGAGGTTATAGAGCAACGCCTATGATGGCTGTGAAGACCAATCCTTGAGTGGCAGTCCTTGTTGCAGACACCACAGATGAGGACTGAACAGTCTTGGTGAACCGCTGCCAGACGTTTCGGTCTCTTCTGTCTCTACTGTTAGCAACGACGGGTTTCTGCTACCTTCACTCCTTTGTGAACAGCAAGCCTCCAAGACGAGCGTTTGCTTGCTGTGTCCGCCCATGTGTCGACATTAATGTTTGCTGACTGGAGGTCCCTTTTGCAGGAGTTCTTATATCTGAGATAGCGCCGGCCTTTCTGTCGTTTACCGAGCTCTAGCTGTCCGTACAACAGATCTTTCGGCAAGTGACCTTCCTCGATGCGACGTACGTGTCCAAGCCATCGCATGTGTCGTTTGATGAGCATTGCAAACGCTGAGGTAAAGTTTGCCTTCCTGAGGACATCCGTGTTCGTAACCTTGTCCCTCCAGGTGAGTCCGAAGATTTTTCTAAGACACCGCATGGAACACGTTGAGCCTGGTCTCTTATCTAGCATATGTTGTCCACGTTTCGCTTCCGTACAACAGGGTGATGAGGACTTGTAGACCGCAATCTTTGTGTTTAGTGTCAGGTTCTTGTTTTCCGACACTCTCTTTGTGAGCTTGGACAATACCGCAGCAGCTTTTCCGATGCGAGCATTAATCTCAGCATCTAGAGAGATGTTATCTGATATGTTAGAGCCCAACTATTTGAACTTGTCCACAACTGCAAGTGTAGAGCCGTTTACCGAGATGTAAGGTGGTATTGAAACGTCCTGGCCTATGACCTCTGTTTTCTTCATGCTGACTGTGAGAATGAACTCATCACATGCTTTGGTAAACCTGTCCATAAGTCGCTGGAGACCGTCATGAGTGTGGCTTGCCAGCGCAGCATCATCAGCGAAAAGCATATCCCTGAGGAGGACACGAGTGATTTGGGTTTTTGCTCGAAGACGGGACAGGTTGAACAATTTGCCATCATGGCGGATGTGCAGGTAGACACAATCTATTGAAGACTGGAAGGCGTAAGACAAGAGGAGTGAGAAAAAGATACCTTGGGAAAGCCTCTGATATGTCGCCGTCAAAGCATACTGTGCGGTCGCCTTTATTTTTGAAGAGTGCCACACATTTTGCATCACGCATGTCTTGTGGTATGTCTTGTGGCTCATGGAGATGTGGAAATAGAGCAGATTCCCCATGTTTGATGATTGGAGGAAAGGCATCATTACCTGGTGCATTGCCACTCGCTAAGGCATTGATAGCCTTTTCCAGCTCTGCAGTTGTTGGCTCAGCATCAATCTCCTGAAGAACTGGCAATTCTGGAATGTTGTTGAAGACTTCTTCAGAGACTTTACTTTCTGTAGAGTACACTTCAAGGCAATGTTCCACCCATCTCTCCGTTTGTCTGTTGCGGTCTGTGATGACTTCCCCTGATTTTGACTTCAGATGGGCACCTTTCTTTGTGGCTGGGCCTGTAACTTGTTTTATACCTTAGTAATTGCTTTGATGTTACCAGGATTTGAGGCTTGTTCGATGGAGGAGCACAGCTGTAGCCAGTAGTCTTTGGCGCATTTCCTGGCTGTCTCCTTACTTTCAGCCCTGGCCTTTCTCAATGTATTTAGGTTTTCCTGTGTCGGATCTTGCTTCCAATTTATAAGGACCTGTCTTTTGTTTTGTGTAAGAGGCTCCATGACTTGAAGGTTGGCTTCATACCAGTCAACATTTCGCCTTTCAAAACGTTTCAATACAATCAAATAGGTATAAGACTACTTAATAAATTTATATAAGTGCTTGTGATATAGATACTATCAGGTAAGTCTTGCCATGACCAAAATGCTTGTATCTATGAGCTATTGTAAATCCAATTAATATTCATGATATCGTTAGTTTTATATAAACATTAATGGAGTAATGGGTTAATACATTTGAAAAGTATATGAGATAAATTATATTCTTTTCATCCAAGTCTGTTTGATTACAACGGATATTATATATATTGTTTGTAAGCTGTCAGTATCACGTACATCCAGGATACTGGTGCTATGGGAGAATGTATAGGAAAAATAACAGTTCAACACTGTCAATATCACGTACATACGGGACACTGGTGCTATGGGAGAATGTATAGGAAAAATAACAGTTCAACACTGCCAATATCACGTACATACGGGACACTGGTGCTATGGGAGAATCTTTAGGAAAAATAACAGTTCAACACTGTCAATATCATGTACATACGGGACACTGGTACTATGGGAGAATGTATAGGAAAAATAACAGTTCAACACTGTCAATATCACGTACATACGGGACACTGGTGCTATGGGAGAATGTATAGCAAAAATAACAGTTCAACACTGCCAATATCATGTACATACGGGACACTGGTGCTATGGGAGAATGTATAGGAAAAATAACAGTTCAACACTGTCAATATCACGTACATACGGGACACTGGTGCTATGGGAGAATGTATAGGAAAAATAACAGTTCAACACTGTCAATATCACGTACATACGGGACACTGGTGCTATGGGAGAATCTTTAGGAAAAATAACAGTTCAACACTGTCAATATACTGTACATACGGGACACTGGTACTATGGGAGAATGTATAGGAAAATTAACAGTTTAACACTGTCAGTATCACGTACATACGGGACACTGGTGCTATGGGAGAATGTATAGGAAAAATAACAGTTTAACACTGTCAGTATCACGTACATACGGGACACTGGTGCTATGGGAGAATGTATAGGAAAAATAACAGTTTAACACTGTCAGTATCACGTACATACGGGACACTAGTGCTATGGGAGAATCTTTAGGAAAAATAACAGTTTAACACTGTCAGCATCACGTACATACGGGACACTGGTACAATGGGAGAATGTATAGGAAAAATAACAGTTTAACACTGTCAGTATCACGTACATACGGGACACTGGTGCTATGGGAGAATGTATAGGAAAAATAACAGTTTAACACTGTCAGTATCACGTACATACGGGACACTGGTGCTATGGGAGAATCTTTAGGAAAAATAACAGTTTAACACTGTCAGATCACGTACATACGGGACACTGGTGCTATGGGAGAATGTATAGGAAAACTAACAGTTTAACACTGTCAGTATCACGTACATACGGGACACTGGTGCTATGGGAGAATCTTTAGGAAAAATAACAGTTTAACACTGTCAGTATCACGTACATACGGGACACTGGTGCTATGGGAGAATGTATAGGAAAAATAACAGTTTAACACTGTCAGTATCACGTACATACGGGACACTGGTACTATGGGAGAATGTATAGGAAACATAACAGTTTAACACTGTCAGTATCACGTACATACGGGACACTGGTGCTATGGGGGAATGTATAGGAAAAATAACAGTTTAACACTGTCAGTATCACGTACATACGGGACACTGGTGCTATGGGAGAATGTATAGGAAAAATAACAGTTTAACACTGTCAGTATCACGTACATACGGGACACTGGTGCTATGGGAGAATGTATAAGAAAAATAACAGTTTAACACTGTCAGTATCACGTACATACGGGACACTGGTGCTATGGGAGAATCTTTAGGAAAAATAACAGTTTAACACTGTCAGTACATGTATCACGTACATACGGGACACTAGTGCTATGTGGGAATATATAGAAAAAAACCCAGTTTAACACTGTCAGTATCACGTACATACGGGACACTGGTACTATGGGAGAATCTTTAGGAAAAATAACAGTTTAACACTGTCAGTATCACGTACATACGGGACACTGGTGCTATGTGGGAATATATAGAAAAACACCAGTTTAACACTTAGAATGCGGAACACACAACTGCGGTCATTTCCAAACAGTGTAGACCCAGATCAAATGGTTCATTTAGCAGACCAGTGACCGGGGTTTACACGGTTGGTCATTCAAAATGATGTAACAAGTTTCAGTCCTTTTATGCTGAGTTGACTCTACTGTTGATCACTACCTTGACATGGACTGTTCCACTGTTGGGAAATGTCAGCGTTGAAAGGATAATGTACATGTAGACACCGTTTTAACCCTTTCGGTGCCAGCATGTCGTTTGCTGGGCACAGTTTCGTTTAATTTTAGTGTAAGTGTGTGCATTTCTTCCATTTTTTTTAAAACAGTAAACAGAGTGTCAAACAGTTTGGATCCTGATGAGACGCCGAGTTACTCGGCGTCTCATCTGGATCCAAACTGTTTGCATGTGATATCATAAAACCGTTATTGTGTCACGGAAGGGGTTAAATAAGATAAAAATGTTGGCAAGAAAATAGATGAAGTTGTAGCTTTGGTTCGGGACCAAATTCAAATTGCCTATATAACAACAAATTACAAATCGTAGTAAGGCATTTAAACATAGTAACAAAACTATAGCTGTTTTGAGTCGAGATGATTTCTTTTTTACCATTTTCATATCAGTTCCATCGACCCTTACGCCGCTGTGAAAAAAATATCTGCTTAAATTGGGGCCTGTTACCTGATACCATTGACAAAGTGTCAAACAGTTACGACTTTAATAAGACGCCGAGCTATTCGACATCTCACCAGGATCCAAGCTATTTGACACTCGATCGGTCAACAGTGTCTCAAAAGGTTGACCGCACGGGAAGTAGTATAAACTTGTACCAGACCCAGCTGGATTTGAGCAGCCATAGTAATTGAATTCACAGACAAGTGAAGATTGTTTGGCTTTATTTTCAATTATGACATCTTCGCTTTATAAATAACAAAGAGGAATGAAACATTCTTCCATTTTTTTCAAATGCTTTATCAGAGTAGTAAAAGCGTTACTCAGTGTTTCATCTGGATCGAAATTGCTTTGCAAATACAACTTCTCTCATAACATGCTGATGGAAGGTTAACATACATATATTTGATCTTACTCACCATCCTATCTACGTCATCTCTTTCCCGCATGATTCATACTCATGTAAGAAATCCACGCAAGCATAAAATGGCTGCGCAAAACATGTTTAAGCATGGTACATGTAGGAGACAAAACAGAGAGCAACATTATTATTCATAAGTTTGATTATGAAAGGACATACAAAGTTTTGACCAAAGACGATCAACTGACTTCTGAAATATAAGCAACTGCTCCCCTAAACAGGTATGAGTTTGTTCAAGCTGCTTTTGCTTTAGTTTTTGCATTTATAACAACCTTTGCACAGTCTGGATCCAGATGAGACGCCGAGTTACTTGGCATCTACAGTAAACCTATCTATAATGGCCACTAAATTATGTTAATTAGTTGGTATTTAGGGCAGGTGGTTGCTTAAAGCAGGGTGAAAGTAAAACAGAAAGCTCCTATAGGAGCGTTCTTTTTTACTTACACCTTGCTTTAAGCAGCCACCTGCCTTTAACACAAAATACCTGATGTAATTTAGTAATCGTTATAGAGAGGTTTTACTGTATTCAGGGTCCATACTGTTTTTCACTCTGAGATTTATTTTTTAAATAGATATGGAAGGGAAGAAATGTAGCAGACGGCAATATTTGCAGACATGGACCTCTTTAGTACCATGAAGACGCGTCTGAAACATCATATGCAAAACAGTTTGGAACCAGATGAGACGCCCAGTAACTCAGCTCCTCATCAGGATTCAAAATGTTTGACACACTGTTTACCTTTTTATAAAGACATTGAACAACTTTCCATTCAAATACTTGAAGCAGACGAAAATATGTCTAGCAGATGACAATTTTGGCACTGAAAAGGTTAATTGATCAGAGTGCATTAGTTATTTGGAGTACACAATGCTGGACAGCAAATGACCTGCAAATGACCTGCATAATGTTAACACTACATCAAACATCAAACAGTTCTTAGGCATCAGTGAGGCTAAGTGAGCACTGTGAAAACTATTCTGGAGTGTAAATCTGGAGTGTAGTCTGCAGTAACTCATGGTCATTTTGAATTTCCATCAAACATGTGTGCGACCGCTGGGGAGAATGTATTACAATGCAGTAAATAAATGAAACAAACTTAAATACTAGTTATATTTTCTATCACACATTTAAATACAAACTAATCTCGCAGTATTTCAACTCCCATCAAAGAATGGTGACATCGTTAATATTTCTACACTGGCATATGAAAACAGACATTTTTCCATGGCAGAACATGTTTAGCATTTCTTAACCCATTACCTCATAGGCTATTTTTAGATACAACCTGTTCGAATAAGTCTACCGAAAAGAATCATCAACTAGAGAAAAGGAAAATGTTAGAATAATGTAGTTTGAAACCATTGTGGTAAAAAAGAGCATTTGCTCCTATAGGAGCAAATGTTATATTTATCACAATGGTTTCACAAAGTGACTTTTACAGAGTCGCCAAAGTCGTCAATATGAGGGAAAGGGTTAAGCAAACAGAACAGAGCCTAATCATACTGCTCACATAAGATCCCTCTGATCTGGATCTACTCTGTGTGCAAAGGCGCCTCTATCAGGTTACGGGTTAAAGTCTGAGTCATCGGTCTATTTATAGATGTTTCGCTAAATATAGAAGGCGGTTTTCCCATTTCCTTTTATCCTCAACTGAGGTCACTAATTTCAGGATATATCGTTTCCTTATCGATTATTCATGTGAGAAATAATTACATCATAAATATTTATAAGCTGATTTTGTTTTATAAAATTACATGTACCAGCAAGCAGAGCAGACCCAGATTAGACAGTTCATACAGTAGACTTCTGGTCTGTGTCTGCATTGCTTGCAAATGCGTGAAAAGACACTTGTATGAAGAATGACATATGACAGCTGAATACAAGGTGAATGTTATGGAGCTTTCTGAATGACTTTTACTATACATGAAGCAGCACGCTGCCTAAAACGTTATCGAGTTTTCTCTTCAAAGATCCAACTTAGCGAGGTATGTCTACTCATGAAATTAAAATAGACGGTTACCTGACTACATTTTCTGACAATACTAAAAGAAAAAATGTACATATTGCCATTATACAAATATTCATCACGTCATTATTTCTAACATCAATATTCAACAGGGATAGGTTTATTGACTGATAGTGATGTTTCAGTGCTCAGTAACCCTTGACGTCACGTAAGTCTACAGTCAGCTTGCCGATTCAGAATTTAGCTTCTCTTAGAGAGCTTCTTTTGGAGTCATCTGGTCTAGCCGCCCTCTGGTCTAGGAGCCCCCTGGTCTAGGAGCCCTCTGGTCTAGGGAGCCCTCTGGTCTAGGGAGCCCTCTGGTCTAGGGAGTCCTCTGGTCTAGAAGCCCTCTGGTATAGGAGCCCTCTGGTCTAGGGAACCCTCTGTTCTAGGAACCCTCTGGTCTAGGAGCTCTCTGGTCTAGGGAACCCTTTGGCCTAGGAGCCCTCTGGTCTAGGGAGCCCTTTGGTCTAGAAGCCCTCTGGTCTAGGGAGCCCTCTGGTCTAGGAAACCCTCTGGTATAGGAACCCTCTGGTCTAGGTAGCCCTCTGGTCTAGGAAACCCTCTGGTCTAGGAGCCCTCTGGTATAGGAAGCCCTCTGGTCAAGGCGCCTCTGGTATAGGAACCCTCTGGTCTAGGGAGCCCTCTGGTCTAAGAGCCCTCTAGTCTAGGGAACCCTCTGGTCTCGGAGACCCTCTGGTCTAGGAGCCCTCTGGACTAGGAGCCCTCTGGTCCATGATCCCTCTGATCTAGGGAACCCTCTGGTATAGGAAACCCTCTGGTCTAGGAGCCCTCTGGTCTAGGGAGCCCTCTGGTCTAGGAAACCTCTGGTCTAGGAGCCCTCTGGTCTAGGGAGCCCTCTGGTCTAGGGAGCTCTCTGGTCTAGGGAGCCCTCTGGTATAGGAGTCCTCTGGTATAGGGAACCCTCTGGTATAGGAGCCCTGTGGTCTATGAGCCATCTGGTATAAGAAACCCTCTGGTCTGGGCGCCCTCTGGTATAGGAACCCTCTGGTCTACGGAACGTTCTGGTCTAGGGAGCCCTATGGTATAGGAGCCCTCTGGTCTAGGGAACCCTCTGGTCTAGGCGCCCTCTGGTATAGGAACACTCTGGTCTAGGGAACCCTCTGGTATAGGAAGCCCTCTGGTCTAGGGAGCCCTCTTGTATAGGAGCCCTCTGGTCTGGGGAGCCCTCTGGTATAGGAAGCCCTCTGGTCTAGAGAGCCCTCTGGTCTAGGAGCCCTCTGGTCTAGTGAACCCTCTGGTATAGGAAATCCTCTGGTCTAGGGAGCCCTCTGGTATAGGAGCCCTCTGAACTAGGGAACCCTCTGGTCTCGGAGACCCTCTGGTCTAGGAGCCCTCTGGTCTAGGAGCCCTCTGGTCTAGGAGCCCTTTGGTCTTGGAGCCCACTGGTCTAGGGAACCCTCTACTATAGGAGCCATCTGGTCTAGGGAACCCTCTAGTATAGGAACCCTCTGATCTAGGGAGCCCTCTGGTCTAGGCGCCCTCTGGTCTAGGGAACCCTCTGGTCTAGAAGCCCTCTGGTCTAGGCGCCCCCTGGTATAGGAACCCTCTGGTCTAGGGAACCATCTGGTCTAGGGAGCCCTGTGGTCTAGGAGCCCTCTGGTCTAGGGAACCCTCTGGTCTAGAAGCCCTCTGGTCTAGGCGCCCTCTGGTATAGGAACCCTCTGGTCTAGGGAACCCTCTGGTATAGGAAGACCTCTGGTCTAGGGAGCCCTCTGGTATAGGAGCCCTCTGGTATAGGAGCCCTCTGGTCTAGGAGCCCTCTGGTCTAGGGAACCATCTGGTATAGGATACCCTCTGGTCTAGGGAGCCCTCTGGAGTAGGAGCCCTCTGGTCTAGGGAACCCTCTGGTCTCGGAGACCCTCTGGTCTAGGAGCCCTCTGGTCTAGGAGCCCTCTGGTCTATGAGCCCTTTGGTCTTGGAGCCCACTGGTCTAGGGAACCCTCTGCTATAGGAGCCCTCTGGTCTAGGGAACCCTCTGGTTTAGGAGGCCTCTGGTATAGGAGCCCTCTGGTCTAGGGAACCCTCTGGTCTAGGGAGCCCTCTGCCTATGTCTTATATATGGTATAGCAGCAGTTCAAAGGTTAAAGTGGAACATGACTGGCCGTGAAAACAACATTTTTGCCGTCCAATCCTTATGCACCTGATGTACTTAGCACAAAACAGTCGTCGACTTAATTTCGTTCTTGCTTTGGTCACCTGAGTGTAAAACAAACTGGTTCTTGGTTAACCGCACATATGATTAACGCTTAAGTAGGTTCACCTAAAATGAAACAAAAGTTTTACACAGAAGAGAAAGTGATAACTATGCAAGATAAACCCTTTACCTCTCGAATTCATGGCCTCGTGAATATTAATTAGAATGACGTTTCATTTTGGTATTTGAACATGATATTATCTTGGCCATGGAAAAAAACACTGTAGAATCTGATTTAAAACAAACAAGGAAGAGCCAGTTTGATCTTGGTCTACTGTGTAAAGGCGTGAAGAATCGGTCTATTAAGTAAGCAGTAAACAAAAATCCCAAAAATCCACGCAATATTTTCCGCAAATGTCATTATTCTGCTTTTATTGGCTCCGTCAATAGTTTCAGCTGCCAGTACTATAGCACGTGACTTTGGGGAAGCAAATAACGGGTTTTACATACCGTATTTTCTGGATTAATATATAAGGCAAGAGAGATTGCGCTGTTATGATATGTTCTTTATAGATAAGGTAAGTGAGATTGCGTTCTTATGATATTTTCTGAATAGATAAGGTAAGTGAAATTACGTTCTTATGATATTTTCTTGATATATAAGGTAAGTAAGATTGCGTTCTTATGATATTCTTGGATAGATAAGGTAAGTGAGATTGCGTTGTTTTGATATTTTTGGATAGATAAGGTATACGTGAGATTGCATTGTTATGATATTTTTGGATAGATAAGGTAAGTGAGATTGCGTTGTTATGATATATTTTTGATAGATAAGGTAAGTGAGGAGATTGCGTTGTTATGATATTTTTGGATAGATAAGGTTAGTGAGATTGCGTTGTTATAATATTTTTGGATCGATAAGGTAAGTGAGGAGATTGCGTTGTTATGATATTTGTTTGATAGATAAGAGATTGCGCTGTTATGATAAAACACATTGTTTATATATTGTCATAACATGATGTTATGTTGTAAACGAGGGGGTCTAACCTTTCAAATGCGGGACATGATTTTCCTGTCGTTTGAAAACAGTGTTGACCTAGATCAGATGGCACCTAGATGTGTTCTCTGACAAGGGTATGCTCTGTTTGTCATTCAAGGTCCTGTAGGATCTGATCTAGGTCTACTCTGATTGCAATAGTATATAAAGGAGTAAAGGTATAACGTAATATATCTTTAGTTTTGGAATACTGGGTTAATTATGTTGGCTTTTGTGAGAAAGGTTATGCTATTTTACTTTTTTGACGAAAACCTTACGTTCACGAGGGCAATAAACGTTCGTATTTTATACATTACTCAATGTTCATGAAGGATGGAAGTTTGAATGAATATGCATCAAATAAAGGTGTGTGACAAGTGGCGGTTGTCCCATGACAGTCCGTGCTTTACAACGGGCATCTACAAGAACCAGAGAAACTCTATCGATAATAAGAGTAGGTCATCGCGCCTGGGAGTCTCTGTTTCCACTCCCCTCTCTCTCTGGTGTGTCCAGTTAGCCTAGTTAGCCAAGTTAGCAGAGACGGACCACAACCAAACCCATTGGTTCAACAGATGTAGTTAGATGTGGGTATGAGTGCATGACTGGTCCGGTGATAATGTGACATGCTGTCAGTTGATTTCCTGCCTTTACACTGGAAACATTACTGAAAATGTGTTAAGTATCCGACCTGAAAAAATACTCAGCCCCTACCTAATCGTCACTTACTACATGTATGCTCATCCCCACCTACCCTACCACATTCCCATTACGACTAACAAGGTTAATCCCCACATATCACAGCCCATTCCCTACCCGATCACCACTAATCATACTCATCCACCCTATCCCAGCCAATTCCCAACCCGATCGCCACTAACCCTGTCCACCTCCACCTACCCCAGCCCATTCAAATCGCCACTACCCATACTCGTCCTACCTATCCCAGTCCATTCCCTACCCGATCGCCACTAACCCTGTCCACCCACCTACCCCTGCCCATTCCCATCGCCACTACCCATACTCATCCTACCTATCCCAGCCTATTCCCTACCCGATCGCCACTAACCCTGTCCACCTCCACCTACCCCAGCCCATTCAAATCGCCACTACCCATACTCGTCCTACCTATCCCAGTCAATTCCCTACCCGATCGCCACTAACACTGTCCACCTCCACCTACCCCAGCCCATTCCCATCGCCACTAACCATACTCATCCTACCTATCCCAGTCCATTCCCTACTCGATCGCCACTGACCCTGTCCACCTCCACCTACCCCAGCCAATTCCCATCGCCACTTACCATACTCATCCTACCTATCCCAGTCCATTCCCTACTCGATCGCCACTGACCCTGTCCACCCCCACCTACCCCAGCCCATTCTAATCGCCACTAACCATGCTTATCCCAAACATACCCCGGTCATTTCTCATTCTCATCGCCACTTACCATGTTCATCCCCACCTATCACAGCCCATTCCCATCCCGATCGCCCCTAACCATGCTCATCCCCACCCATTCGCCAGTAGCCATGCTCATCCCAGCTACCCCAGTCCATTCCTATCGCCACTCACCATGCTCATCCCAGCTACCCCAGTCCATTCCCATCGCCACTCACCATGCTCATCCCGCCTACTCAAGCCCATTCCCATTCCCATCGCCACCACGCATTTGCTATAGATGACTAACTATTCGCACTGACTTTTAACCCGATAGTTGTAACATTTTTACAAACAGAGTAGACATAAACTTAGACGGCTGCAGTAGGAAATGTCTGAGCAGAGTCTGCTGTGTTTGGTTATGAAATAAAACAGATCTATTTCTAGTGTTATTGCCGTGTCCAAAAGTGAGTAAGGTACACGGAAACGCCTTTTCACACTTTTGCAAATAGCTGGAGTCTTCTGACCAGAGTCTGCTCTGTTTTGTTATGAAATAACATAATTCTACAGTTTCTGTCCTGATTAACACATTACTTCATATGCTATTTTTAGATACACCCTCTTTGAATAAATCTACCGAAAATGAGCATTAACTAGAGAAAGGGTTTTTTTAAAAAAAAAATTGTAGTTTGAAACCCATCGGCGCAAATGCTCTATTTACCACAATGGTTTCAGAAAGTGACTTCTACACAGTCGTCAAAATTCGTCAATATGAGGGAAAGGGTTAAGATAAACCATTATTTTCTTCATAATGCCATAACATAACATTAGATACAATGTACTATATCTTTGCAAAGAAAGTACATTTGTAGACCCAAAGCAGACGAGGCCTGTAGGAACGGTCAGATCAGGTTCTACACTGTTTGCTTACAGAAAAATACAGAGCTCTTCCTACAGTTTCTAATAATACCAACATACGAGTATATAGTAGTCATGCAGCATTATAAAAAATCAGCTAATAAAAAATCGTATCGTTCATTTTACATGACTATTCAATGGAGAAAAATGATGATACTCATGGGTTATAACGTCTGGCATGAAAAATGAAGATGGAGGTTTACGTAAATAGTTGCACAAATTGGCGGAAAGCCCCGTAGTCATCAGTATGACATCATATGTCTATAAATAGGTTTACGAGGTCGGGTTTCGGAGAACAAATAAAATCAACTCCGGCATAATACGCTTGCCTTTATCCTGTTGTGAAAAAAATCAAGTTTGAATCTGGAGCAATGTTAACTCTTTCGCTGCCAATGCCGGATCTGTGAGTACCTATGCAAACAGTTTGGATGAGACGCCGAGTAACTCGGCGTCTCATCAGGATCCAAACTGTTTGTTACTGTTACTATGTTTTTGAAACAAAAATGAAGAAAATAAAAAAAATTGTAGCAGACGACAAAGTTAGCAGACGAGAGTTTGGCAGCGAAAGGGTTAACCATTACAGATTAAATAACATTTTATTCACCGAGTGCCTAACAGCGTGGATCCTGATGAAATGCCGAGTAACTAAGCATCTCATCTGGATCCACGCTGTTTGCAACGTGATTCAAGCTGCGGTTAGTGCGATAAGGGTTTTAGTCGAAAACTAAAATCGTTAGAAATTAATCTCAGTTCAAAAGTAAATGTTATATACATGTAGTTATGTAAGAAATAATGACACTGAATAACACGCGTTTGTCTGAAGTAAAGGGTTAAATCCGCATAGTCAAATGTTTCTAAATATAGTTAAATGACAGTATTGTTAGAACAGTGAAATGAGAGGAAACAAAACAGGATCTCCCTAGAATCTTTTCATTTTCAGTTTAGACTAGTTGACTAACACCGGGGGTGGGGGTGGGGGGTAGACGAAGGTCACGTGAAGTTAAGACTAGTTGACTAACAATGGGGGTGTTAGACATATGTCATGAGTTATACTACAGAACGTCTCTAAAGCGATCATTTTATGGACAAGCACATGTGTCTTACAAAGTATGATAGCTTAATGCAGTAAGAAAGTAATGCAGAAATCTACTGTAAGAGCTCTCAGCATTACTTTTTTCTTACATTAATTTACCAGCTTGTTTTAAGAGCCAGAACTTTCGTCCTGCATTAGGCGGCCACACGCTTTAAGACGCAGTACTAGACCTCGTTTAGTGGTCATTTCAGAGAAAGTTTAACATTTTACTGAAGAATGTACTTAATCATAGTGGCCAGAATGTTTAATACATATTAGAAGACTTCAAGTTTATCCCACAGTCAGTCCTGTCATGGGAGAACTTACACTGCCGTCATCAAATTTGGCACTGCTACATACAGAATATTAGAATGACTGCAAAATAAAATGGGCATCCGCTCTTTTAGAGAAGAATACTTTATTATTTATTTCTATAGCCAAATAAAGAATGTTCGCTCCGCCCGTGGCGGTCATTTTTCTGAAACATTAGAAGAGGGTCATCTACGGTAATATCCTACAAAATATATTTATACCAAGTAAGTGATTTCAGAGAAGAAGGATTGTTTCTTCCGAATCCACTAGCTGATTTCATTTGACAGGGATGGTCTATAGGAACCCATCTAATAACATTGATTTTCTTTTAATAACCATCGTTATCTGTTAACCGCTACTTGACTCACATTTGCAAACACATTGGGTCCATGAGTAACTCGGCGTCTCACCAGGATCAACACTGTTTGACACTTGGTCAAGCTATTTGACACTTGGTCTACAGTTTCCTAAAATCCTGAAAGAATTGTCAATATACGAAGTAAGCATATACGAACATAAACGAGCGTATAAGAACATAGACAAGCATATAAGAACATAGGCGGGCATATTAGAACATGGGCGAGCATATACATGTAAGAGTATAGGCGGGCATATTAGAACATAGGCGAGCATATAAGAGCATACTCGGGCATATTAGAACACGGGCGAGTATATACATGTAAGAGCATAGGCGGGCATATTAGAACATGGACGAGCATAAGAGCATAATCGGGCATATTAGAACATCGGCGAGCATATAAGGGCTTAGACGGTCATATTAGAACATGGGCGAGCATATAAGAGCAAACACGAGGACGAATATTTATGTAAAAACCAATGCTTGTCATTATAATATGAATGAGTTGAAGTTTTATAATGATATAATGAACATTTTAGTATTGCAGAAACTGTAGATTCTGATTCATATCATATATTAAGTTATTATATCAGATCCTAGTCAGACAAATCTTACAGGAGCCGTTTGATCTGGATCTACTCTGTTTACAAATGTGGAAAAAGGCATATCTCTGAAGAAAGTGGTTAAAGTTACATGTACATTAATTTTTACGTGAATCAATTTCCGCTGCCATTTAGCTCTCAAATGGATGCATATGACGTTTGGTACAGAAAACATTATCATAATAAAATATTAATACGATTTAATGTTTTGTTTGCTCTAAACAACACGTGGAGCAAGCGGGAAAAATCTATATGACGTCAGTGAATCACTCAAATGAGAAATTACAGTCATATTCCATTCGAGTGGTTCAGCCAAACCAGGTCATTCTCGTCGTTTTCAGGGAAAACCCCGATTAAGGAAAGGACCGTAACTGATGTTGTCAGAACGTGTGGCCCACCCCTTTTCCTAGTATACATGACATTGATATGATTTGTTTTCCTTTATGATAACACATATCTTATGTTCTACCCAGATTGTGTTACAATGTATGCATTGTATATTGGTAATACGATATGTTTAAAATAGAAAACCCCAAATAGTTTATAAGTATTGTTTTCTGTTCTAGCTTAGCTGTTGTTCGTGGAAAGGTCAATATTCAGTCTTTACATATTTAGTTATTAACTACGCTTGGAGAAGTCGCTGGTCGAACACGTCATGCACGGGTATGTCTTCCTTGTTCCTCAACGGTCGATGTGTCTCGACTGGTATACTGTCTCATTTGAGCTTTTCTGTTCTCTTCTGATATCAGCTTTGAATGCGGGCCCTGTCATGTCATACACTGCTTTCCAATCGCAATTTTGCTTACTATCCTGGACCGCAGATGCCACGTGGTGATCATGTTGAGTAGTTCATTTGCCGTATAGTGGGCGATCTGCCTACAAGGGATTCCGATGATAAATGAAACATTTTGCGAACATCACGACTTATGCAGGGTTGCCAAGAATCAGAGAAAACTCAGGGAAATTAATGTTGTTTTCAAAGTCAGGGAATTGAAAGCAACACAGAAAGCTGTCATGGGAGATTCCTGCATTTTTCTCATTCTGCATGAACCCTTTCCCTGTTCTATATTCATTTCAAATTTCAATACCTACTGAATATTCATGGACAAAAAAGTTATGAAAAACTTATAATGAAGTATGGAAGGTAAAACATTGTAGCCATTTTAGAAAGCAAATAATCCGATCTTTAAACTTCTATTAGCAAACATAGTAGATCCTAATCAGAAGACTCCTACAGGATCCGTCTGATCTGGGTTTACTCTGTTTGCAAATGCGTGAAAACACGTTGATTTGAAGCAACGGGTTAAGCAAATGTCATTTTAAGATAAAACGGTATTGAGGATCGCATTGAATTGTGTAAATTTAGCTTTCTGGTTTTCCAACATTTTCATGTAATGTCATAGTAATTTTCTATAAATAAATTGGCACACTCTATAATTAGTTATTAATTACCCCTTTAAACTCTCGTAGTATTGCTTCTAAATATAGACATTTGTTTCTCACACAGCAGTGTTTCCGTCAGACTTGATGTTATATAAGTGACACTGTGTGGTTTTGACCAACTTAGTGTTCGATATAGATCTTTTAGCGCACAGTCGTACTGAAAAGTTGCTACACAATGTGTATTTTTCGTTAATATATCAGCTGATAGACACGGAGGCAAGCAGGATAATTCTGTCACTTCGAAAAAGTACTGTAAGATCGATGTCCATGTCTCGCAATAAGTAAACAATATGTACAGTATTATAAAACAGTATTACATGTAGGGAGAGAGAATGGTTACAAATGTGTAATTATTCTATTTTCAGGAAGCTCTTATATATATAGGAGCTTTCTGCATAACTACCGTACTGCATAAAGCTACTTAAAATAATATGTCATTTTTATGAATGCTTTCAATTAGAATGTTATTAAAAACAATGCCAAATTTAGGTTTCTGGGTTTCTGTTAATTTATTCTTACCTACATCATAATGAGGTACACTTTCAATTGATCTGAAGAATAATAAATATAGAACAAATCTGGTGATAATTTATGAAACAAGAATCATAAAGAGATCCTATCGAAAACATCAAGTGATGTGTGTTGCTATGTAACAGCTTTCATCGAATCGTCTCTATGAAACTTCCGGTACTTCGGACTGCTTCCCTAGTTACGAGAATAATGTGTCTATGTTTATCGGCGTGAAAAACTATATTTGGAGTGTTAACATTTTCTATTGTAATTAATTATCGTTAAATGTGCCAAATCTAGGTAAGCTTCGCAATCTATTCCCTTTTCTTATTCAGTCTGTTCCAATGCGCTCGTAAAAGAAACATTAATTTAAAATTTTGTTGTTGTTGTTGTTGACTATATTCTATTAGCCAGAGATGTTCCACAGACAGATTAAGCTCTAAGTCTTAGTCTAAGTCTTTGCTAAAACGTATCAAATTAGTTTGACCCTAATGTGATACCGAGTCACTTAGCATCTGATTGTCTAGCATTTTTTCAGCGGCTAGCTGTCTATTTTCACTTTTGTTCTAGTATTCCACCAATCAGAAATTATGTTGCATTGTAATTTGCATATGACCTAGTAGTATGTTGTAGTAAACTGTATTTTCATTAGTTAAAACCTTGACTGGCATACAGTCTTTTTATAATGCCTCTACACATGGCCAAACTGAATGTAGGACGTTTCGGCTTAGGAAGTTTCGCCCCGGATGTTTCGGCCCAGGACGTTTTGGCCATCTATTTTTTCGGCCTAGGACATTTCGGCGAAAATTGAAAAGTTGTATTAAAAAGCAAAAATTGAATAATCAAAATCATTAAATAACTATCTATATGTTAAATATTGATATGTGGTCCAATTTGGTTTATACAGATCAGGACATTAGCTAAGCAGGTGACATATTCAAATTAGCCTCACACTTACTCCACCTTGGGTACAAGGAGTGATAAAGGGGTGCTTTCAAATACAATATTACATTGTTTAGTCATCAAAACAGCCACTTGCCACATAACACCTTACTAATGATGTACTATCCCATTCAATTTGATTTTGGTCTTGGTCCAAACTATTTTCCACTCACTTTATGCGTTTTGTTTTCAGCCAAAATGTTGTTTAGTTCAACTTTTGGTGGATTCAAATACATGTACAATATTGTAGTCACATAGTTATTTGTTACCATGATCAGTAAAGAAATATGAATTACTTTGATCATTATCAAAACTAGAATTATCAATATATAATACATAAACAATATTACTGAGTAAAACTATATATTATCCTCAAATGGTGTGGATCAATTTTGATTTTTCAATTTTTGGTGTGCCATACTTTATATCAGTTCCTATCCCATTATCGTACTTATCACCTCTTGGTAATGATTGCTGAGCATTATTGCCAGTTTGTCAAAACCACTATTAAACTTTTAAACTTTCATTATCATTTTGCTATCAATTTAATACCAAATGTTGTTTAGTATATTAGAGTAGTGGCATTAATAGTATTAATTACTATCCCCGACCTCAGCACCAATTAAGGCTCTTGTTGTTCGCTCTCTGTGATATAAAGTTACTTAATGAAGGCTATTGCTACGACTCTATCACCTGGGGCTATGGATCGGGGAGGTAGGTTTCGATTGTTAACTTTATATTGATTTAAAAATACATGTAGATTCAGTTAATGGTGTCACTAATGATGATGCACACACGTCGATTAATGCGTTGATCCAGGCTATAGATAAATACCGTTCTTTAAGTAATTATAGACTCTGCACAAACAAAAACTAAAATCTGTATGCTTTAAAGTGTATTCAATTAGTTATCTTCATATCAATATAAATATACGTGCTTTCATATACATTTTTATAATAGGTGAAATGAAGAACTAACTTCAGATAGTTTTAAAAAATACTTTGACATTGTACATTTTAATAGTGATTTCCTATAAAAGTAACTTGAAAATTGTCCATAATTGCTTATTCTACTCCAAGTCATTTCCATTGTATGCTTCTCTGCTAGTATAATAACAAGCATCCCTTCATATATCTAGTTCCCTGTACTAACAGAATCTCCAAACATTGAAATTAAGTTGGCAGAGATTTAATATCATTATTGTTTTGTACATTTTGTCAATATTTGAATGCCGCTGAATATCTTTTTAAAATATATTTCTTGTTGAATACTGGTGTCAAACAGTATGTACCCTTGGTGAGACACCGGTCGGTTCTAACAAATTCCCTGCTAAGATGGACAGTAAACAAACTGTCTCTAAATCGGACGATCAATTTAGAATAAATATGGGTCTTGGAGTCAGGTGACAGCTTAATGCAGGGCGAAAGGCATACAGAAAGCTCCTCTATGAGTTTTCTGCATGACTTTCACTCTGCATTAAGCAGCCACCTGCCTAATCGTATCTAAATTCTCCTCTATTAAAACTCCGGTGTAGAGAGATTTAACTGTATAGTAAATATTGCTTTACAGCGCCCGGTTAGTGGATGATCATGTGAACCACGTGTATCTGAAAAGGGACGTGGTTGCTTAATGCAGGACGAAAGTAATACCGAAAGCTCATATGTCATCTGTCTGAATCACTTGCATCCTGCATTAAGCTACCACATGCCTCTATGGCCCAAGGTATATTTGGTGGTCGCTTTTGAAGGGGTTACTTGCCTCCTTCATTAATCTTTCACCTGCATCTAAGGCTCATACTCTTTTTGGTGGTCGCTTTGAAGGGTTTTGACTGTAATCGTTTTTTTCCTGAAATGTTTCCCCAAACAAATGTCTGTAACTCGAGTGTATTTGAGATCCAAACAAATGTATGTAACTCGAGTGTATTTGAGATCCAAACAAATGTCTGTAACTCGAGTGTATTTAAGATATGCAATACAACCCTGACTAACTTTAGTAACGAAGAACTGATAACATTTCAGGCAGATAGCTGCTTAATGCTTATAACTCCCACATGAACTTTCTGTATGACTTTCACCCTCCATTAAACCACCACCCGCTTTAACCCATGCCCTCATATTGACGACTTTTGACGACTCTGTAAAAGTCACTTTGTGAAACTATTGGGATAAATAGAGCATTTGCTCCTATAGGAGCAACTGCTCTATTTATCACAGTGGTTTCAAACTACAAAATTCTAAATGTTTCCTTTTCTCTAGTTAATGCTCATTTTCAGTAGATTTATTCAAAGAGGTTGTATCTAAAAATAGCCTATGAGGTAATGGGTTAAGGACGATAATGATAGTTAATAGTGGGTTGGAAATATTGAATGTTGACTGTAGTGTAGTGTAATAATTATCAAGGTTTTACTGGATGTGTACTGATCAGAAGTATGTTGAGTTTATACACGCGGCAGAAAATGGTAACACAATATGTCAATAGTTTCTCAAAAGCTTGATTGAGTCAACGTATTTGAATTGACTTAGACCATATACATTTACATAGTGAAAATGGCTACACATAAAACATATGTAAGAAAAATTGCAATAGATCAGGAGTTTAGCGAAAATAATATTTTTGAGCTCGTTTTAGCTCATATAACTGTTTAAGTATGTTTTATCTTGCATCATCATTCACCTCGTTTTAGCTTAAATGATTTTTATTTTCACAGTCATAATTGTCAAGGGGCGCAACTGTTGTTATCAGTATCTACAATTTTACGGCACGTTACTTCCCGTGCATTAGCCGATTGTACATGCACCTTGCTGTCGTAAGCGGAAACAGTCGCTTCAATCAATTCTTACAGCACCACAGTGTCAAACACTCTTGATCCTGATTAATATAATTAGCGAGTTAATCAGTCAACAAGTTGATAAATGTGTCTCTTTGGATCCAGAAATGTTTGCAATTAACATCAGCCAATCAAAACATATGTAAATAAATACACACATAAATAAAAATCTACATCAATATTTGGAATACATCTTTATTCATCATAATGGGATACACCCAAGCACTAGTATTTTTTACCAATAGATGTACTAGATATTGTACAGTAAAATCTCTCGAATGCGACCATCAAAAAGGTACGATCTTGGCTGTACACCAGCTGGGTCTTAAACATAGGTGACAGCTGAATGCAGGGCTCAAGTTATACAGAAAGTTCATGATGTACTGCATTAAGCAACCATCTGCTTTTTAAATCATACCTAGTTATTTATGACGTGTTCGCATTAGAGAGGTTTTGCTGTATATACAATATCATTATGATGAAAAAAAAACTTGTATGGGTGACATGGCCGCATAGGTCTAACTCATGTAGGAGCCGTATGCTCATAGTCTGCTCGGTGTAATTGTACACTTTCAAACATGGTTAACAATTCCCACTGTGTTGTTATGAAATAATATAAACCTGGTTCTACGGTTATCTTGAAAAATGTAGTGAGTAAAAAATTCTCAAAATAATTTGCTAACCAGCAAGCTAAACGTGAAGTTTATAAATTGGTATGTCTGCAAACGTTTGCAAACGTCATAGTCACACTGTCCGTGTATTGCGCAATAGTCTTACCAAAATTGTCTTTATATAGATATTGCAAATTTCTTATTTTGGTTAACATTTAGCCTGCTGAGAAAATTATATTAATACAAATTTTCACCCACTTCATTTTGAAAAGTACAGCTTTTATCAATGTGTCTATCAAAATGTAATAGGGCAATAGCACAGTTTGGACTCTGATTTGACGCTGATTTATTCGAGTTATTCGGCGTCTCCTCCAAATCCAAATTGTTTGCCTATGTACTCAATCATGAGTCTGCAACAGCCGTATGATTAACACAGTCCCTCATACTGACACCTTTCTACGCCTTTGCAAAAGTAACTTTATGAAACCATTGTGATAAATAGAGCATTTGCTCCATAGGAGCAAATGCTCTATTTATCACAATGGTTTCAAAATTACACAGTTTTAAATTTTTCCTTTTCCGTAGTAAAATGCTCCTTTTTTGGTGGATTTATTCAGAGGTTGGGTCTAAAATAGCCTATGATGTAATGGGTTAACAGACAGACGTTTTATACATATCATAATAAATTCTCAGACCTGAAGGTAAGATACTTGTGTAGTTTTATCATTCGGTTAAATAAGATTTATTAAGATTATACAGGATACATTAAATCACTATACGTTTGACATTATGAATATTCATGTAAAATATACTGATGATATGAATATTAATTAGCCAAAGTTATTAACATTTTAACCCTTTCACTGCCAATGCCGGATCTGTGATTACCTATGCAAACAGTTTGGATCCAGATGAGACGCCGAGTAACTCGGCGTCTCATCAGGATCCAAACTGTTTGTTACTGTTACTTTGTTTTTGAAACAAAAATGAAGAAAATATAAAAAAAAATTGAAAATTTGTAGCAGACGAAAACGTTAGCAGACGACAAAGTTTGGCAGCGAAAGGGTTAATAGGGAATTGTTTTCCGCGACAGAAACTGTAGAATTAGATATTTGTTATTTGATACGCATAGAAGCAGACTCTTGAACCGTCTCGAATCTATGTCTTCTTTGTTTGCAAATGGGTAAATAGGCGTTTATATTAAATAAATGGTTAATGCATAGTGGAATAAACGTGACAACCTATACAAATAGTTTGGATCCAGATAATGGATGTTTCATCCGTATCCAGTTGTGAAAAAATAATGTCCGCTGAAATTTACATCCCGTGCAGCCATGGCTACTTCCGATTCGATCAAGGTGTTGAGAAACAATTGACAGAGTGTCAAACAGCTTAGATCCTGACCAAACAGCTTAGATCCTGACCGAGTGTCAAACAGCTTAGATCCAGATGATAAGCCGAGTTGTTTTGGACTAAGATTCCGATCTCCGGTGGCTGGATATGGGTTAAGGTAGCGGAATTGCGTTAATGCAAAAAGAAAGTAGTTTCTTTTGCATGATATACGTCATAAATCAGCTTCATGTTTCCATACTAAGAACTAAAATGAGGGAACTGCACGGTCTGCTGTTTCGTTTATTATGGTTTATTCACCAAGGCTTCGCGTGGAGGAGGTCACGGGTTCGACCCACAGACCGCGACATACATGTGCCAGGGTACGGAAAATGATATTAGTAGCTAGACCGCGTACACTTGTCGTTAAAAGGGTAGTGTATTGACTGGTGGGCGGTCTGGTGTCAGGGCTATAATATGATGAGTGCAGCATGATGACTGGTGATCGGTCTGGTGTAAAGATAATGTGACTGCTGTGGTATGCTACGAGAATGTGTATACAGTGCATGGACTGGTTGGTCCGGTGTGAAGATAGTGTGACTGGTGTGGTATGTTAACTTGGCGACATATAGTTTTAAGGTCTACGATATTTGTGCATATTTAACCCTGATCCCGCTCTCCTCCACCTCACTCACATTTGCAAACAGCATGAATCCAGATGAGACGCTGAAAAATGAGGCGCCTCATTAGTATCCAAGCTGTTTGACACTCGGTCAGAATCCAAGCTCTTAAAGCTTGACTGAATCGGAAGTAGTAAATCAAACTACAACGCATGCGTATTACAACGTGGTATTTCCGTAATGTCGGACAATCAGTGTAAGTACGCCATTCATCGATGTTGTCTCCATACCTGTGTTTACTGAAATTTCTATCATTATTATTAGTTCGTCGTCTTAACAGACATGTCACATCTGATCTGATATATTGTAAGGCAGTTTAACATAAAATCGACTATCCGTTTTCCCCGATATCGCCTTTATAGTTATAATTACAGGCGTTCGGCTCATGAAATATGTCTAAAATAAGCTAAAATGTCTCTAAATTGACGTTTTGTAACATTTGGGCCGAAGAAATAAAGTTTGGGGCGTTTTGAGACAAAGCTGAAATTTCGCTTATTCTATATAAGAGAAAGGCAAATAACTCTCGGGCCATCCGATCCACGGGTGCTCCGCTTCAACTGCAATTATTTTCGATCGGAGGGGAATTTTCCCACAAAACCAAGATAATATAGAAAGAAAAATGTTTTTATCTACACGCTGGTACCAAATATCCAATACTTTGTCTCCGTTTTACGCTGACTGCCACATTTTCTTTAATGCTGCCCCATCCCAACAATAGACAATGTGATGAAAATAAACGTCGATGTCGATAACACACGTCGATGTTCCAGAGTGGGACCTAAATCGGAAGAAGACCATTTTAGTCAAGCAAGTACTTGCACAGGAAATTGTGTAAAGGTTAATAATAGATTTGGCTGGGGAAACCCAAGAATTTATAGTTTCTATAAATAGACCAGCTTTGTGTATAATAATAGATACTGTTTTTTTCCCACTACTGTTTGATGCATAAATATAACCATCCAATTGCAATTGGAGATTGTGTAAAGGTTATTTGGCTGGGGAAAACCAATATTTATAGTTTCTATAAATAGGCCAGATTTGTGTATAATAATAGATACTGGTTTTTCCATTACTGTAGGATGTATAAATATAACCAACCATTGTAGTAAAACCTGTGTAAACGGACCCTCAAATTATTGAATGAAACATTTTCTAGTAACTGCATTACTTTTACAACCACCTGCTGTGTGTAATCATTCCATGCAGTGGTCGCTCAACCTTTTATATGACAAATATTCATAAAAGGATTTACACAAGCGTAAAATAAGT
>OY755241.1:91096380-91355072 GCA_963576725.1 Azorinus chamasolen | reverse complement strand
ATTGTAATGCACTTTTGAACGTATTTGGATATGAAAAGAGTGCTATATAAACAGGGTATAAAAATAATAATACATGTAATAATAATAATAATAATAATAATAATAATAATAATAGCTTACGAAGAGCACCTGTGTATAAACAATGTGTTAATTATCGGGGAAATGAAATTCAAATGTGAAATCGTAAGGAAATCCCCCCCCCCCCCTCCTTGGTTACAATACTTGTGTATGAGCTTGAGTTCATTCTCAAGCATCTGATTGTGCACAAGCTCAACATATACATTTACTTTAGAATGAACTCAAAATCGAACTGTTATTAAACTCGGCTGTTTCCAGTTTTTGTTTCCATGGTGATTCGAGAATACCAAACCAGTCGTTTGAACTCTTTACATGTACCCAAACAACACCTTCGCTACCAGGCTACGTCGTCTGCAAAATATGCCGTCTGCTACAGCTTTTCTATTTTAAGTATCTTCCGTTTTCTTTCAAGAAACCCACCCACTCGATGTCTCATCTGGATTCAAACTATTTTTCAGGTACATGTAGTCACAGTTTCGCCATTAGAATTGACAAGGCGAAGAAAGAAATAATGTCATCATGACTGTTTATTAACTCAAGTTTCATATGGACACAAAACCTTCCATCTTGACACAAATTAGACCCAGATCTTTATATTTTCAAAGGCCAAAACCTGACTGACAAAGCTACACATTTTAGCGTACTCAAATACTATAATCATCATTTCTCCGTTACACTCTATGCTGTGATCACTCTTTAGAATCGTCTCTTCGAGACGATTCTAAAGAGTGGTCATAACATAGGGTTTGGTAGAGAAAAAAATAAGTTTTTCTTAAAAATATATTACGCATCTTATCTGGACCTCTGCACTGATCAGACGGCTCCTGCTGAAACCATCAGATCTGTGTCTACTTTTTGAAAAGACCTGAAACCAGTTAGCCCTTTTCCTAATATAAACGTGTTTTCACGCATTTGCA
Source organism: Azorinus chamasolen (assembly GCA_963576725.1). Taxonomy (NCBI): domain Eukaryota; kingdom Metazoa; phylum Mollusca; class Bivalvia; order Cardiida; family Solecurtidae; genus Azorinus; species Azorinus chamasolen. Next base: position 91,354,077 of record OY755241.1, on the reverse strand, counting down.
AACAGAGAAGACCCAGATCAGACGGCTCCTAGAGGAGCCGTCTGATCTAGCTCTGCTCTGTTTGCTGGTGGAATTTGATAGATATGTTTCTTTACTTTCTAAAATGGCTACAATATTCCACCTACCATGTTTCATTTTAACTATTTTGCCATGAATATTCAGTAGGTATTAAAATGAATTAGAAAAAGGTTATGATACAATCAGACTATTTTAAGCAGGACACTTTCGGCAGACACTGTAACATTTGTTAGTCATTACATTTACCAGGAAACATATTAGCGCTTATTCCACTTACCGCAAAGTGCCTTGCTTTTGCATTAGGATGGATCCGGATGAGGTCTCTGATCTCATGTTTGGATTTGAGGCAAATTTGACTACTTCTGAATGTAACAAGTTTTTGAAGAATCCATTGACACGCCGGGATCCTGATGAGACACTGAGTTACTTGGCATCTCATCTCGACACAATCTGTTTGATAATGCGAGTACGTGATAATGGTTCAGATAACACTGTAGCTGGTGCGATGTTTATCATCCTGACATGTTTCCGGTTTGTTATACATGTAAGGGTTTTTCTTGTCTTTTTTGTCCGCCTTTGGTATGGTTGAAATATGTTTATTTTCCTGTTTGACTAAACAGCATTATGTTATTGATATCCTGTTGTTTTATTCTTTTATAGATTTCGTTCAAGGTAAATTGTTCTAACCACGCCTGTTAATTTGACAGACTGAACGCGCTAATTACAAATGTAATCCATATAGAACTATATAAAAGTGTGTCTGTCCGTGGAACAACCTGGCACAAATCTTGTTTGATTTTCGATCAAGGCAGTTGAACGGGGATATTCCATCACCTTTAGCGATAGTTCTATAGTTAAAATATATGGCATGTATCTGTATTGGAATAAATCATTATCATATTTGTAACAAAATAGAACTTTTTGGATTGTACATTGTATCTAGACGTCTTATATTCAGCTAAATTATATTCACGATGCCATTATTTCTTAACCCTTTCCCTCATATAAACGTGTTATCACGCACTTGCAAACAGAGTAGACCCAGACCAGACGGCTCCTAGAGGAGCCGCCTAATCAGGGTCTGCTCTGTTTGCTAATAGAATTCGATAGATATGTTTCTTTACTTTTAAAATGGCTACAATGTTCCACCTTCCATATTTCTTTATACCAAGTTTGTTAATGAATATTCAGTAGGTATTGAAATTTGAACAAAATACAGAACAGGGAAATGGTTAAATAAATAACCACGAGGGACAGTGATAACGTTTTCTGACACGAAAAGTAACATCCCCAAACCCTTGTCTACGTCCTTTAACCATTTCCTTCATGGACGCCTTTTCTAGCGTTTGCAAACAGAGTAAACCTAGATCAGATGGTCCCTGTAGGAGCCGTGTGATCAGGGTCTGCTCTGTTTGCCTATGAAATAATATGGATATGATTCTACACTTGTTAGACATTAGAAAAAGACAGCTAATTAATATTGAAGGGGTCAATATTTCTAAATGTTCATGAGTAAAGCAGATTGACGTTCAAATGATTTACTCAAAGTCTAATATCCGAATAATATACCAATATGGTTTTTGATTAAATCCCGATCTATAGGGTGTTTTATTAGGATAAATATCTGCTAGACATTTTGCATTTGATACTCAGACCATTGTTAATATTTTGAGTGCAGGAATAGTTGGCTGTCATTTGCAAACAATGTAGACTTAGATCAGAGGCGACCTGCACTATTTGTCATTCAACATCCTGTCACAAATTATACTCTCCTATAGAATGAACTTCAGGGTAAAACAAGTCTAAATCATCACTGAAACAGTAAACACAGGTTCAAAAATTTCCTCATCGTTGGTTTCCTTTTTTTTTAATCCATTTCAGATGTGTGTGTGTGCTGTGTGTGACAATGGGATAATATAATTGTTATACACCATTCTAGAAAGCGACAGTTTATTTCACCAAAGGAATGACAGATGTTTGTATTAGAAAAAAGATATTCGAGACAAAACACACTTCTAATTGGAGTGTCATTTGAATTGGATCAGTTATTTGCTGAATTATCTCAACTAGAACTAATTCTTGTGGAATCCATTCATTTTGAGACAGCACTTCGCCATGCATAGCGGCGTTATATTACAGGTGCGTGTCATGAACGGTTCAGTCACGGGATTGGAAGCATTGAACCAGATTTGTACGCATTTCGATTGCGACACATTACTGCACGTGTATACACCGGAAATCGTCTTTATTTTCCTTCATCCAAATGCCTGTCCTCTGTTGAGAAAATCTCGATTACAGCAGAACGACGGGATTGTTGGTCATTATTACTTTAAGCACAGGCGTGGATTGTCACGGGTCTCGGAGGAAGGTGTAAGAACCCTGAATAAGCTTCTCTATGCTTATGGAGTATCGAGATTATGGTACAACGTACAGGGACAGACATTCATAGATGCCAGTTCTCCTTCATTTCCTGTTTTAAGTAAACGCATTCAGCATCTAGATCAAATCGTGAGCTTGAAAGAAGTATGCAATAGACGCACAGAAACATTTACCAACAAAAATGCAGGAAGGAAAATTACAACCACTCGAGGTTATATAAGTTCTAGTCATTCTGCTTTCTACAACAACCGTGATGGACGTGTAGTTCCGTTTCATGATACCGAACCGCATCTTCCGCTTATCCCAGAACGCCATCCTTCCGTACACAGGGACCATCCAGTTCAGGCTACAGATGGGCCGCACGAAAACGTCGTATACCACTGCAGTATCACAGTAAGTATTAAGTATCACATTAAGTGTATTAACCCATTCCCTGAAAGGCTCTTTTTAGACCCAACCTCTTTGAATAAATCTACCGAAAAGCAGCTTTAACTGGAGAAAATGATAATTTTAATATTTTGTAGTTTGAAACCATTGTGATAAATAGAGCATTTGCTAATATAGAGGCAAATGCCCTATTTATCACAATGGTTTCAACAGGTGTTTTTTACAGAGGCGTAGAAAGGCGTATTTATGGAGGAAGGGGTGACCATTAGCCAGATGTGACATGGCTGCTCAATGTGGATATTTTATCTATAACGGCCAGTAAATTACATAAAGTATTTTGTGTCAAAGGCAGGTGACTGTTTAAAGCAAGGTGAAAGTAAAACAGAACGCTCCTATAGGATGGTTCTGTTTTACTTTCACCTTGCTTTAAGCAGCCACATGCCGTACATATCCACTAATGAAAACAATTTAGTGGCCGTTATAGAGAGGTTTTACTGTACTTCCAATTTACTCAAACATTTGAAAAACTATTGACCAACAATCTAGGGACACGCCTCTGAGAAACAATTTGTGCAGCGTCTATCAGCTTGTATCCTTGTAACTCGGGTTTTCATCATTTTCATCCAAGCTGTTGGTAAATGTGTCTAAGGGTTAACTATGTACTGTAACAGTGATACATGTGCTTTATAATAACTTTAATTTAACATTTAGTTTGTCTTGCATTAACCCATTCCCTTATATTGACGACATTTGACGACTCCGTAAAAGTAGTCACTTTGTGAAACCATTGTGATAAATAGAACATTTTCTCCTATAGAGCAAATGCTCTATTTATCACAATGGTTTCAAACTACAAAATTCTAAAATTTTCCTTTTTTCTATTTAATGCTCCTTTTCTGTATACTTATTCAAAGAGGTTGTGTCTTAAAATAGCCTATGAGATAATGGGTTAGGAAATCCCATGATTTTTAAAGCACCATTTCTTTAAAGACAGTTCATAATGTAGCAGTCGCTTTAACCATTTATCCAATAAATAGTTTAAATGCGCCGTTCTATGCCTTTACAAACAGGATAGACCCAGATCAGACGGATCCTATGGGAGCTGACTTTTCAGGCTCTGCTCTGTTTTATTTACGATATAGATATGATTTTTGCACTGGCCAGACATTTCATTGCTCTTGTTTCATTATAGAAATTAAACTAATTAATATTCACAATGTTTGTTTTTATTTCCTTCATGAATATTCACGGAGTTAAAGGTTAACTAAGTCTCACTTTTCGACTCTTTGAACGCAATGGTCAAGTAATTGTTAACTGTTAACTGTTAAAAACAGACCAAGATGAGACGTCCTGTAAATTCATCGGGGTCAAATCAATTGACCTATGGGCAGTTTGTGGAATAAAAAAAAAACTGAAGCGATACAATATTTACATACTACCTTACATATCTTCATTCAGAATACTGAGTTGCCTGTGGATAGTGTGTCGAGCAGACAACGTGCTCTCAGTCGACATCCGGAGTACTCAGAGGCGAGGGTCCGCCGACAGACTTATGGTAGATGGCCACACCGGGTGGACGTCCAGGATGTTGACATTCTCGTTCAGTGTGGCTTTTATTACACTGGTAGGTAGACCAAAACCACTTTAACCCTTTCCCTGTTCTGTATATTGGCAAAATTTCAATACCTACTGAATATTCATCAGCAAAATAGTCATAATGAAATATGGAAGGTGGAACATTGTAGACAGTTTAGAAAGCAAAGAAAAATATATATTAAATTCTATTAGCAAACAGAGCCGACCCTGATCAGACGGCTCCTTTAGGAGCCATATGATCTGGGTTGGCTCTGTTTGCAAATGTGTGAAAACACGTTTATATGAGGGAAAGGTTTAACCCATTTCCTCATGTTTACGACTTTTGACGACTCTGTAAAAGTCAGTTGTGAAGCCATTGTGATAAATAGAGCATTTGCTCCTATAGGAGCAAAATTAATGCTCAATTTGTCACAATGGTTTCAAACTACAAAATTCTTAATGTTTCCTTTTCTCTATTTTATACTCCTTTTCGGTAGATTTATTTTATAGAGGTAGGGTCTATAATTGCCTATGAGGTAATGGTTTCACCCGTTTAAGAATAGTATGTAAGATACGTAAGCTTTATTGACATCATAAATATTTATTAGCCGAATATTCATAGTGATATATAATATAACCACAGGAAGTGTTTGGCTCTAACGGAACCTGTACACTCGAATAAGTACAATCCCATAATCAAACTGAGCTGACCCTGATCAAACGTCTCTCTCTGAGTGGTGTTGATCTACTCTGACATAATCTTGTGTCTGCTATACAACCAATGTCTCCTAAAAATGGCACGTTCGTTTTGTTTTCCATCTTTTTTTCTGATACAATGTTCTATGATCTACACACTCTTTGATCGATATTTGTTTTAATTTAATTCCATCGTTTTATTTTATTTTCGTGATTGGCGCTACTCTCATTTGCTAACAAATCGGAATATCCCGCTATTGTGTTTCTGACTCATTTGCTAATACATTTGAATATCCCGCAATCGTATGTCTGACTGTCATTTGCTAACACCTTGGATATCCCGCTATCGCGTGTCTGACTCATTTGCCAACAAATTGGAATATCCCGCTATCGTGTGTCTGACGCTCGTTTGCTAACTCGCTATCGTCTGTATGACTCTCGTTTGCCAACACCTTGGAATATCCCGCTATCTAGTGTCTGACTCTCACTTGCCAGAACTTTGGATCAAAGTGAGACATCTAGTTTGGCACACAATCAATTTTTTCTTCCAAATGCCTGGCCGAAATTGTAGTCAAATTAGCACAAATACACGTCGATATATGAGTTAAAAGAAACCGCATCCGTTTACAGGAACGTTCGACATGGTGCGTTGCTACCAGTGTGGACTTGGCTTGAAGGACTGGAGCTATTTAGATGAGCCTTGGTTAGAACACGTCAGATACTCTCAGCATTGTCTACACATTCAGAACACACTGGAACCAGACCTGTTAGAGCAATATCTGGTAAGTAACAGCACATCACTTGTTGCTCTAAATACTAATACATGAATGGCATTGTAGTGTTTCACCATGTGTCCTAAATACTAATACATGAATGGCCATGTAGTGGTTAATGATGTGCCCTAAATACTAATAAATGAATGGGCATGTAGTGTTTAACCGTGTGCCCTAAATACTAATACATGAATGGCCATGTAATGTTTAACCGTGTGCCGCATATTAGCCCTAACAGTTCGAGAAACGAGTAGCTAAAGTCTTTTGCACACAGTCTAGACTGTAGACTCCTAGAGCAGCCCTTTCATCAAGGTATAGACATGTTTGTCATGTAACACTTGTCTATAGAAAAATCCCTAAATATTCGCCATAAGTTTGACCTATTTAACCCTCAGCATTGTAAAGTTGAACCGACTTTAAAGCGCTTGCAAACAGGCGCATGTAGGGTAGTATGCGATGTAAACCTGCAGTAAGCTAGGGCCAAAGCGTCTCAACATTTGTTTTGTATAATATGTATCATATCATTAGTTCTTACATAAATATTCACAACGGAAAGGGTTTACCTTACCTTTCGGGTCGTCAAGAGTAGGAGGCTAGTTAATGGGAAATAAAAGTGAAACAGAAATTTTCTTCAGGAGCTTTCTTCTATACGTTCTTATTGTTTCAAATACATCCAATCAACATCTATTTAGTTGTTCCATTATAGAGATAACTATTCCATTTGGACTCTCTCAGAGTACAATAGCCCAGTACTTCATTAAAGCCCGCAGTCAGTATGAAATGCTCAACTTTACTGGAGGATTTTCAATAATTAACATTATTTCCCCAGAATTGCTCGGGTGTCTGAGTAGCATAGCTGTGAGCGCACTTGCTTCTGACCAATGTGGCATTAGTTCGATCCCATGTTGATGGCGTGCGCATGCGCGCGCGTTTGTGTGTGCTGTACTTGCCTCTCCACATGTGTTTTTCCTTCAAAATAAATAAGAACACACTCTTATTAATATCCGGGTCATTGAGCGATTTCTATGTTAGGACCTATTTATTGTCAGTGAAAAGTAAAGCTTAGATTCATTTTTTATGATTTTTATGCATGTTTTATATTTTTTGCAGACTAGAGTCACGACTGGCTACCATGGATCACAGAACGTATCGGAGGCAGCAGGTAAACATCTTAAATTTCTACTTATCAATTATATTTCAGCGGAGCGAATCAATTTCAGCGGAGCGAAGTGTATCGACTTATTTTCCATTGAAACGAGTAGACCCATATCACTCGTTCGAATATGTAATCTTATAACTTGCTTAACTGAAACTCAACAGCAGTCGATAGAATAGTTTAAACCTTTCAACCTTGATCTATGAAAGAACTAACCGGCCAGTGTCAAACTATGAGATAAATGACCGATCAGTGTTTAACTATGAGATAATTAACGGATCAGTGTTAAACTATGAGAGAACTAACCAATCAATGTTTAACTATGAGAGAACTAACCGATCAGTGTTTAACTATGATATAACTAACCAATCAGTGTTTAACTATGAGAGAACTAACTGATCAGTGTTTAACTATGAGATAAATAACCGATCAGTGTTTAACTATGAGATAACTAACCGATCAGTGTTGAACTATGAGTTAACTAACCGATCAATGTTTAACTATGAGATAACTAACTGATCAGTGTTTAACTATGAGATAACTAATTGATCAGTGTTTAACTATGAGAATAACTAACTTATCAGTGTTTAACTATGAGATAACTAACTGACCAGTGTTTAACTATGAGGTAACTAACTTATCAGTGTTTAGCTATGAGATAACTAACATATCAGTGTTTAACTATGAGATAACTAACTGATCAGTGTTTAACTATGAGATAACTAACCGATCAGTGTTTAACTATGAGTTAACGAACTGGTCAGTGTTTAACTATGAGATAAATAATTGATCAGTGTTTAACTATGAGTTAACTAACTGGTCAGTGTTAAACTATGAGATAACTTACTGATCAGTGTTTAACTATGAGATAATTAATTAATCATTGTTTAACTATGAGATAACTAACTTATCAGTGTTTAACTATGAGATAACTAACTGATCAGTGTTTAACTATGAGATAACTAACTGATCAGTGTTTAACTATGAGATAACTAATTGATCAGTGTTAAACTATGAGTTAACTAACTGGTCAGTGTTTAACTATGAGAGAACTAACCAATCAGTGTTTAACTATGAGATAACTAACCGTTCATTGTTGAACTAACCGATCAATGTTTAACTATACAGGCCACTCACTATGAAAGGTCCAAACTTCCTTCAGGATTATTAATGAAAACAGTGCAGACCCTGATCAGAGGGATCCTCTAGGAGCCTTCAGATATGGGTGTACACTAAGTTATCAGTGCATGCTAGTCTCTAATTCAAAGGTTTAAAATGTTAGTCTTTGTTATTTGCTCCCACAGCAAGAGTTCCGTATGTAGGCACAGCATATGAAGAGATACTAACATATACAATCTATTTTTAGACATAATAACTAAACATCTAACCGGATAGTGCACGTAGGCCCGTATTAAAAGGTTTAAATATGTGTTCATAGGAAATGGAGAATATGCTTAGTCCAGGACGTTCAAAAATATAATATTTTATATATAAGAGTTTATTGACCTTAATGCTTACCTAACTGTGATAATATATATTCTCCATTTTGGAGTTGATGCAATTTCTGTCAAAGGTTGAAGTTGTCATCAGGACGTATATCTGGTTTGCTATTCACATCAATGTCAAAGGTTGTCACAAGGACGTATTTCTGGTTTGCTATAACAATCAATGTCAAAGATTGTCACAAGGACGTATTTCTGGTTTGCTATTCACATCAATGTCAAAGATTGTCACAAGGACGTATTTCTGGTTTGCTATAACAATCAATGTCAAAGATTGTCACAAGGACGTATTTCTGGTTTGCTATTCACATCAATGTCAAGGATTGTCACAAGGACGTATGTCTGGTTTGCTATAACAATCAATGTCAAAGATTGTCACAAGGACGTATTTCTGGTTTGCTATAACAATCAATGTCAAGGATTGTCACCAGGACGTATGTCTGGTTTGCTATAACAATCAATGTCAAAGATTGTCACAAGGACGTATTTCTGGTTGCTATAACAATCAATGTCAAAGATTGTCACAAGGACGTATTTCTGGTTTGCTTTAACAATCAATGTCAAAGATTGTCACCAGGACGTATTTCTGGTTTGCTATTCACATCAATGTCAAAGATTGTCACAAGGACGTATGTCTGGTTTGCTATAACAATCAATGTCAAAGATTGTCACAAGAACGTATTTCTGGTTTGCTATAACAATCAATGTCAAAGATTGTCACAAGGACGTATTTCTGGTTTGCTATAACAATCAATGTCAAAGGTTGTCACAATGACGTATGTCTGGTTTGCTATAACAACCAATTTCAAAAATTGTCACAAGGACGTATTTCTGGTTTATTATAACAATCAATGTCAAAGGTTGTCACAAAGACGTATTTCTGGTTTATTATAACAATCAATGTCAAAGGTTGTCACAAGGACGTATTTCTGGTTTGCTATAACAATCAATGTCAAAGATTGTCACAAGGACGTATTTCTGGTTTATTATAACAATTAATGTCAAAGATTGTCACAAGGACGTATTTCTGGTTTTCTATAACAATCAATGTCAAAGATTGTCACAAGGACGTATTTCTGGTTTGCTATAACAATCAATGTCAAAGATTGTCACAAGGACGTATTTCTGGTTTGCTATAACAATCAATGTCAAAGATTGTCACAAGGACGTATGTCTGGTTTGCTATAACAATCAATGTCAAAGATTGTCACAAGGACGTATTTCTGGTTTGCTATAACAATCAATGTCAAAGATTGTCACAAGGACTTATTTCTGGTTTGCTATAACAATAAATGTCAGGGATTGTCACAAGGACGTATTTCTGGTTTGCTATAACAATCAATGTCAAAGATTGTCACAAGGACGTATTTCTGGTTTGCTATAACAATAAATGTCAAAGGTCGTCACAAGGACGTATGTCTGGTTTGCTATAACAATCAATGTCAAAGATTGTCACAAGGACGTATTTCTGGTTTGCTATAACAATAAATGTCAAAGGTTGTCACAAGGACGTATTTCTGGTTTGCTATAACAATCAATGTCAAAGATTGTCACAAGGACGTATTTCTGGTTTGCTATAACAATAAATGTCAAAGGTTGTCACAAGGACGTATTTCTGGTTTGCTATAACAATCAATGTCAACGGTTAGTCAAAGGGGCGTATTTCTGTTGCGGACCCTGCATCATGGAAAATGGACGTGGTTTGAACTTTAATTTGGAAAACTTTATTTAATATAGAGGGCTAAACCCTGTTTAGAGTAGGGTAACTGTTTAACCTCGTGCGTTTAATTTGTCATTAACAGCAGGACCAAGACTCAGACACCCGGAGTACGTAAGTCTTGACGCCAGAATGAAGACGTTCTCTAGGTGGCCAAGTAACCGAGTCCAGAGACCAAAGGAACTAGCTGAGGCCGGCTTCTACTACACAGGTATAGAGCTCGCCTAGATTTTGCTCTGACGAAAAGTAAATACTGTTAAACCTTTCTGAAGTGCACACAAGCTCTCCGTATCTATACTGCTTGTAAATTATTGATTTTGAAGCATTTATTAAACCTTCATAGGCCTTTACCTCACATGTAGGACCAGCTCTGTTTCTTTTTGAAATATCGTAGATCTTATTCTAATTTCCTTGATGGTTTAATTCCCCTTATTTATAGGTGCCATTATATCTAGCATACGTATTCTTCATGTTTATGATACTATCATACTGGTGGTCTTTGATACAGGATACCCATAACTCTTTCTGATGACATCATCAATCCATGTATACATATAAAGTTGAACATCGATATCTCGAACCCCAGGAAATCATACTTATAACTTCGAAATAACAGATGTTCGAGTTATCCGATTCATAATCTAATTTCTCAATTTCACAACTTAATGCAGGTCTACATTCGATCTGCATTAAGCTGTCACATGTGTTTCTAGAGAAGCGCAGTGATACATTTTAAAACATTTATGTATTGTAAATTTGGAAGGACCGAACTTTTAATTCGAGTTATCCCAAATTTCGAATTATCTGAGTTCGAAATATCGAAAATCAACTGTGCATTGTATTTATTGAACGTTACAATATCGTGTGAAAAAGGGATGTTTTGGTCATCAACGAAACTGTAGAATCAAATCCGTATAATGTGATCAGTTGACCGTGATTAGGTACCGTCTGGCCTTGGTTTGGTGTGTTTACCAAGTCTTGAAAGGCGTCTTTATCAGACAAGTGGTTAATGGAGAATAAAGGTAGCAAGGACCATACTACACATACCTACATTTCTTTACTTCGATCTACATTTTACAGAATCAGTTGCTTGTAACATTGCTGTGACACCATGTACGGGCTTTAATATTGGAAATAGACAGCTAGTTTCTAACCAGTATGTCGGCACTGACTTCTATACCAATCAATGTCAAACCCTTTGTGCAGTATATATCTTGAGGCAACTCTCTTAATACATTTTCGTCACAGGGTTCAGCGATCAGGTTCGATGTTACGCTTGTGATGGTGGTCTCCAACACTGGGACAGGGACGACGAGCCGTGGGTAGAGCACGCACGCTGGTTCTCCCATTGCCAGCACGTGAAGGACTCCAGGGGCGAGTATTTCATTGAGATGGTGCGATTGGCGGCTCAAGATGCGGAAGATGAGGTTTGTTAATATTTAAATCATTGAAATTAGAAGTGTGGATAGAGTCATAGAAAAAGGTCATTTCTCCGGCCAACCCTCAAATGTTTAACTCACGTTTTACAAATGTTTTGTCAAAATCAATCGATACAGTACCCGTTTTCGAAGCAGGATCTTGCGGGTTCGATATCCCATCCGAGTTATAATAAATACTTTAAAATGATACATGTTGCAAGTAGTACTTATTCAGTGCTAAATATATTAAGGATAGTACATGTACCACAGTTAAACGCCTCTAAACCGAACGTTCAAATTATCATAACCGGTGTTTAATACAATTTGCAGCTTAATGCAGCGTGAGAGTCATATAGACAGCTACTTTTACAGATTTCTGCATGGCGACTCTTACCATACATGAAGCAGTCTATAAAATCTACATTTTTTGTTAAAACTCCAGTATACGAATTCCAGTGCAAGATTTTCGTTAGTCCCAAATAGTAAATCATGGGGTCTGGATGGTCGTTGGAGTATCAGCAATGCCTTATTATGGTCCACACTATTTGCTGATCAAGATTTGGAAATCAGAGTAAGAAAATATGAGTAATTATGAGAAAGGAGCATTTTTGGCAGGCTAAACTAAATTAATACATGAATTATTGGCATCTTGCCATGAGGTGATTAACCCTTCTCTTGCTGAATTTTAACATGAAGTTCTCCTTCTTTACCCGTGCACTGTTGTATACTTACATATAGCTTCACTGTCAAGTATTTCCGTTTGCAATCACTGCTGTGGAGTGGTACACTGGTTGCACAATCAACTTGTAAATAGTAAACTTCACTAGTTACAAGTAGGTTTATTGACGCGAATAGCAAGCGAAGGGTTAATACATTGGCATCTTGCCATGAGTTGTATAAGAGCTCGATGCATCATATGAATACAATCATTGAATCCAAATATATACAATAGTTTGCGAACGGTTTCCAAAGAAGACTTTTTCTATCTTGAACCTTTAGTTTATTTTTTTCAGATGGATCAGGGTGGTGGACTAGATACCTTGTCGGGAAATCTGAAAATGCTGACAGTAAACGGTATGCTGCGATTCAGTTTGATAGAAAGATAACCTTCTATTTTTCTATTAATAATAATTTGCGAACATTGTAAAATGTATTTTAGATTTAGATATAACTGTGTGTTTTTTAATACAGGAATGGTGGAAGCTTAATGCAGGATGAATGTTATCCAGAAAACTCGTTTAATTTGTCATGCATTGAGCAACCACCTGCTGTTATTTACCTCGATATGTATTCATTACATGAAGGCGGAATGTAGTTATACTGTTATTCAATCCCTGTTATATTCCAATGTAGCTCTCCAACCGACTTCTCTGACATTTGAACATCGTGTAGGTTATGGTCAGCGGACAACACACTTATCATAACAGGTTCGGCTGTATATCTCAATCAAACATCATTTCTGTCCTTTCATGCAAAATGGACATTACCGTTAACAATACTGCAACAATACCTCGCTAATCTGAACCTGGAGTGGAAGAACATCTCTGAGAGACGCTTTCTGTAATTAATAAGTCATATCTGTCTTAAGATGATGCGCATCTTCAGATTAGTAGGATTTTAACATTGATGGAATAAATTCTGAAGGGAGGTGATCCCCCGAGAGCAAAACTTGCTACACAAAATGAGTAAATTGCAGACTCGGTTTAATTGAGTTTGTTCATGAACAGTAATTGAAAGTGCAACACTGCTCACGCCCCCTATCACCGGCTTAAGCAGTATTCAATTTTAAGAACAAGAAGTACTGAAATTCATGATATCGAAGGATCAGAAGGTATACCAACACACATAGTCCGCATTTTTCACTCAAAAAGGATAAATATTGAGTTGATTTGAGACATCTGTATTACGTCTAAACGCTTGAAATGGTAACACTACTCGTTTAGATAACATCTATAGGGGCAGTATGATCAGGGTCGTTTACATGTTAGAAACTTGTCTCTCTCAAATGTTTGCCAAGGCAACAACATTCAGATATCACGTCTTTGATGTAAAGGTTATCAAGTTTCCCACTGCAATGGCAGGCGCACATTAAATAATGTAAACCCGACACATGACTGTTATAAGCATGCCCGAACTTATAAAACATTTTCCCTGAGTTTGAGATAATTCACAAGCATCTCATTGGTCAGATACCTAAATATGAGCTCAGATTCAAACGCAGAATACTTACAACCTCAGAATGTGGTCTGTATCTACACATTTTGTAGTGCAACAAGACATTGTTTTACTGAGAGCAGCTTATTTGATATACAGTATTTAGTATTAAGTGGAATGCTCATTGATTAAGTAAAGTCTTCCTATATTGGTCTAATTATTCCAATCGCTGTAACCATTCGCCTGATCAATATTCATGACAACTAATGACACTGTTCATAGCATTATCTGAGCAAACAGGACCTATCTTAATCAGGCAGAGCCTATTCTGTGTCTACTCTGCAGAAAGTCATCTATATCAGGAAATGAGTTAACTATGCATTATCAGAGTGGAACAAATCGCCAGTTTACCTATAAACCAATCACCACTCTGTACCACTATCAGATAAAGGAGCATATTTTACCTATACATGTATTAATTAACCCAGAATTATCATAACATATTAGCTCCTCAGTACATAAGTCAACTCAGTTTTAAAGGCTTTAAAGCTTTACTAGAGGTTTTTGAATGACAAACAGCGCAAATCCTGATCGGAGGATTCTAGGAGTCCTCCGATGTGGATTTACATTCTTGGAAAATGACACGAATGCCCAGGGATGAAATGGGTATTGTAAGAATGTTTAACAAGGATTAAGTTTTAAATATATGTTGTAGATGCAAGTGGTAGCCAGCTAGAATCCGATGACCCGATCTACTCACCAGATGCTCAGAAAGTTGTCCTCAGTCTGGGGTTTTCGAGAGCTGCTGTTAAGATGGTCATACAGGAATGCAGCGACAAAAGTATATCTTCATTGTCCATAGTAGATATTGCTACAGTTAATTGCTATCGATGTGTCTTCATTTTTTATGGTAGACCTTGTTACAATTGATTGCTATCGACGTGTCTTCATTTTCCATTGTAGACCTTGCTAAGGTTGTGTTGAACAGATCTATTAATCAGCAAAGCTGTCGTATAGCATACATATTGAAATAATGTCGAACTCACATCACAAGTGGATCTATATCTGAGTCATCGTCTACCAGATCTGAATTACTTAAATGTTTAACCCCTTCCGTGCCACAATGACGGGTTTATTATATCACATGCAAATAGTTTTTATCCAGATGAGACGCCGAGTAACTCGGCGTCTCATCAAGATCCAAACTGTTTGACACTCTGTTTACTGTTTTATAAAGAAAATGGAAGAAGTGCACACACTTACACTAAAATAAACGAAACTATGCCCATCAGACGAAAATGCTGTCACAGAAAGGGTTTAATATATTCTGAAAATGGGCGATCCTTCTAAAGCAAAAGTAGAAATGCAAAATGAGAAAATTGCAGACTGGGTTTTATTGAGTCTGTCTATGAGAAGTAATTAAAAGTGCAGCACCACTCACGCACCTAGCACCGGTTTAATCAGTATTCAATTTTCTAAACTAATAACATCAAAACTAATGATCACTTGTGGTGTAGTTAAACAAGTGGCACCTATACTACATATTCTAGTTAGCATTGTGATATCGTTAAACAGTTAAATCAATAGTACCTGTCAATATTAGCATTGTGGTGTCGTTAAAACAGGTAATCAATAGTACCTGTCCATGTTAGCATTGTGGTGTCGTTAAAACTGTCAAATCAATACTACCTGTCCTTGTTAACATTGTGGTGTCGTTAAAACAGGTAATCAATACTACCTGTCTATGTTAGCATTGTGGTGTTTTTCAAACAGTTAAATCAATACTACCTGTCCATGTTAGCATTGTGGTGTCGTTAAACAGTTAAATCAATACTACCTATCCATGTTAGCTTTGTGGTGTCGTTAAACCAGGTAAATCAATACTACCTGTCCATGTTAGCTATGAGGTGTCGTTAAACCAGGTAAATCAATACTCCCTGTCCAAGTTAGCATTTTAGTGTCGTTAAACTAGTAACATATATACTACATGTTCTATTTAGAAGTGTGGTGTCGTTAAAAGAGGGTTTTGTGCGATTACTTGTGCAAACAGTTTAGAACCAGATTAGACACTGGCGTCTCATCAGGATACAAACCATTTGGTGACATGTATTAAACACAAAATAAGAAATTTATACAAAAAGCAGGGGGCATGCTATTTGCGGAATAATTGAACAAGAAGTAATCATAAATCCCCAATAATTCTGCTTTTGAGTCAACTGATGTTGTATATTATATATATATTAACAATTGTCTTTCAGAAATAAGATGGAACGCCGATATCCTAGCAGGTATGCTCTATGACAAACAGAGTAAAGGAGAAAGTTTGCCTTTGGACTCCCCACGCCCGAGCTCCCCAGTTGATACTCCTGTAAATGGTAAGTGGTATTTGAATCATTTCAACGCTGCACTACCGGAATGGAAAAGCCTATCCGTGTATAGACTCAACTCAGTATGAGAGACATGAAAGACTGAAACATGCAAGCATATTAGGGGTCTATTTGCAAGTGACAGTGTAGGCGTGGATCAGGTTGAACAGATTATTACCTACTCTTACAACCTTTCTCATAGTCTTTTATATTTCTGTTTACTGAAGTGTGATTGCAGATAAACACTTTTTATGTAAATGAAGAGACCGACATAAAAAATAATCCAGACCGCTAGTTACAGATTTGCGATGCAGACCTCAGAATCCATATGAGACGTCAGTCAGCTTGATCCAATAGTTTTGCACTTTAACTAGACTTACGAAAATTACAAGATAATGAAAGAAGTTAAACAAACAGTCGAGCCGTTACTGTGCGGAAGACAAATAAAATGCACAATGTTTACATGTGTCTTCAATTTAGCTATTAAATTCGTAATCTGTTACGGTGTTACCCATCTCGTCTGGCTTTTGAAACATATATTGTACAACGAGTAATCTATAATTCACCTTTAACTGCATCGATCTAGTTCTCAAAGTACCGCTTAAGCCGGTGCTAGGGGGCGTGAGCAGCGTTGCACTTTCAATTACTACTCATGAACAGACTCAATAAAACCGAGTCTGCAATTTCCTCCTTTTGTGTAGCAATTTTTGCTTTCGGTGGATCACCTCTCATCATATTTAGTTAATATGCATCTCTGCTGGATTCAACCTGTTTGGAAAATCGATAATAGATTCGAAGATTAAGGTTAACTATACAGTTTTAATTAAATCCTCAATATCATATTGTATGCGCTAAGCGCCCTGTTGTCAAACTGAAAGGTTAACCCATTCATTGGCCATTTTTACATACAACCTCTTTGAATAAATATACCGAAAAGGAGCAATACATAGAAAAAAGGAAAACTTTAGAATTTTGTAGTTTGAAACCATTGTGATAGGAGCAAATGCTCTATTTATCACAATGGTTTCACAAAGTGACTTTTACAGAGTCGTCAAAACTAGTCAATATTAGGGAATGGGTTAACTAAACAGATTTAACTTTTTAATCCCCAATATCATATTGTATGCGTTCATCGTTCTGTGGACCGGGTGCATGGCTCAGTGGTAGAGCGTCCGCCTGCGGTACGGAAGGCCGTGGGTTCGATCCCCAGCCGCGAGAGACCAAAAGTCCTTAAACGTTGGTACGAGTAGCTCCCTGGTCCACGTTCGACATTTTAAGGGGTAGTTTTAGGATTGGTCGGCCCGGCGTCAGGATAATGTGACTGGGTGTGGTGCCCTTGCCATGTGCCCGTCGCAGGGGTATTTCAGTGAGGCAGCACTATAAATTGTCTGCCGTTTGCAAATAGCTGAAATACTGTTGATCGGACATTAAACCCAACTCACTCACTCACTCACTCATCGCTCGGTTGTCAAACTGAAACGTTAATTAACCCGTCGCTTGCTATTCACGTCAAAATACCTACCTGTAAATAGTGAAGACCCAGATGAGACATCTACTTCAGGAGCTGTCTCATCAGCGTCAGCACTATTTACAAGTTGATTGAGCAACCAGTTCACTCCACAGCAGTGATTGCACAGAGAAATACTTGTGCACAGTGAAGATATATGTAATTATACAACAGGGCTTGGGTAAACGAGAAATGTATTTTAAAATTCAGCAAGAGAAGGGTTAAACAGTTTTAATTGTTTAAACCCCAATACCATATTGTATGCGTTCATCGCTCTGTTAACGTAAGCGTTAACTAAGCAGCTTTAATTATCTAATTCCAATTAATAGGTAAACTCGTAACAATTAAATTTCAAAACTCATCCATTTTCATGACAGAAGAAACATATCCTGGTGACAAACATGGCATTGATTGGTATAGCAAACAAAGCACACCCTTATCGTTCAACAACCGTCTGATCTGGATCTACACTGTTTGCCCATGTTTATAAATGGAAACACGGGTGTTTATTGGATATTCAAATAGTTCTGCATTTCTCAACTGCAGAGACCACTGATAACGATAAATTAAGATTTGCTGAACAAGACTGGACAGCAATGGAGGGCTCATCCAGAAGAACTCTTATCTGGGTGTTTAACCTTTTCTCCATATCTCTTAACCCTTCTCTTGCTGAATTGTAAAATACATTTCTCCTTTACCCATGCTCTGTTGCATAATTACATCTATCTGCACTGTGCACAAGTATTTCGCTGTTCAATCACTGCTGTGGAGTGCACTGGTTGCACATTCAACTTGTAAATAGTGCTGACGCTGATGAGACAGATCCTGCAGGAGCTGTCTCATCTGGGTCTTCACTAATTACAGGTAGGTATATTGACGTGAATAGCAAGCGAAGGGTTAACTCATTTCCGACGATCAGATTTCAAGTTGCATACCTGTCTTGTGTCATCTGCTGGATAGAGTATGAATGTGCGGATACTTTTTCCATCTTCTTTGTGTATGTCGATTTCATTGCGTTTTCACTCAATATATTATACACAGTAATCATCTATTCACTAGATTTCATACTTAGAATTTAGAACAAAGTCACGAGCACAACACAACTAAGATACCTTTTGCATTGCTAATTGTTTAGTCAACCCCCACCTAAACTTATTACAACAGGAAAAACATACAATGCTGCAGTCTCTATAGTAAACTTTAAAACTGTTCCAGTTTCCACAGAATCTGGATTGATGGCTGAGCATAGAAGGCTGTTGACAAGATTGAAGTGTTTGGGGTGTGAGGAGAACGACGCTAATGTACTGTTCCTGCCATGCGCCCACCACAAGATGTGTATGGAATGTTCTACGGATGCCGACATATGCCCTCTCTGCTGCAAACAAATAAAGCAAAAAGTCAGAACATATATGGCATAATACATCGTGATCGTGATATTTATAATTATATATTTCCTCTATAGAATAGATTTTTGATGAGCTGTGATTCAAAAGGACGTGTAGTAACAGATGAGCTGGATGTTACCGCGCTTTGACACTGAAATAGATCATTTATCACCGAACAATCGTTAATAGTTCACAATGACAATAATCATGATCAACCATTGTAGATAATATCATTTCATTTCTGTTATTAAACATCAGCGTGGACAACAGCGCATTGTATCAACACCAAGCCAGTGGTAAATCTTTAATTATACAGTATCGCCTGTGGTACACGGACATTATTCTTATAAGCGTTACGGATCAGTGTAAATAGCATCTTCTTACCAAACATATTACAGAAGTAAGGCAGGAAATGAGGAAATTACGCATTAAAGTCAACAGCAACACCAGAAGCACATATAAAGTACGCGCTCACGCATATACATGCACTGCCGTTTTGTTTACAGCTTGTCTTTAAAACAAAGTTCAAAATCGATCCAACATTGCATGCAGCTTAGATCAAGGTGTAGTAAGGCTTCACACAAGGAGTCAATGTGTTTTACATCAAAGGCTTTGTCGTATTGTTTGCAGACAAATTTGCGTCTAATCATTTCTATAGATGGGATATTCGTCGAAATACACTAGATGTTTGTAAGTGTATATTGATTTGTTGTAGTAATATGTGTCGCAATAAACCATACATTTGCTATTGTAACGGTGTTTGTCGTTGATATAACTTCTGTTACTTTGATATTTTTCTTTGATGTTTACAATCGAAGATGCAAATGCTGTTAGTACATGTGCAAGTAGTGCTCTGTGTATGTGTGAGCGCGAGCGCGTGTCTGTGTGTGCGTTGGGTGTATGTATGATGTTAGGTTTAACATCCCACAATGTTTCAATTATTTAGAGACGGCGTGTCTGCCTCAGGAATATACAGTGCAACTACACCTAGATAAAATGCCTTAGACAGTTGACATGGTACCACACCCAGTCCATGAGACCAATTCGGCTTTCAATAATCCCGTTCATGACTAACAAAAGGGGGCGAACTCTTTCGCCACTCAGACACTCGATATCGCTGGAAAATGCGTAACAGGGCCACTGCATTGGCCGAATGTGTGATTACTTTCCCAGGCAACTTGGATCAAATTATTGAGATACCGTGTAACTCTATGTCTTAATGGGAGAAAACTGTTTGATAAATCACTTGCGTTCTGAAGAAATTGGAAGACTGTCCACTCTGAAACATTATTTTGCGCCAAAAGATATTGCTCTACAGTCTGTAGGAATGAAGATTATCGATTCTTGTAGAAATAATGTGGTGTATTATTTGAATATGTTTGGCTGATTTGAACTAATAGTATGTTTCATGAAAGGCATTATAACCACAACGGTTGGTTGAAAGCGACTAATAGCACATGCTGTGTGGGCGGATCAACGAGTTGCCTTTATCCCGCTGCACAAACTTGGACCTGTTCATATTTGACTACTTCCGATCCTTTCAAACACCTTTAAAATATTATACTTGTGCGTTTGCTTCTGAGTTACAGCTTAAGGTCGAATCATGGTGCGGCCGAAAGATAGTTGCAAGAGTTATGACCTTTAACCTCAAAATGCTTCGTCACATTTTCAATTGTCCGGGTTTTTGTTGGAAGTTAGCTGTTGTGACATATTTATAGAGCCACTAAAATCATTTATATAAAGAGTTGTGGTCAAATATGTTGTAGCTAATTCAAGTGACTTACTTATGAAATAGACCCAAACAAATATACAGCTTGGATAGGTCGCTTGAAGATCATTCACGTCAAATTTTGTGTAAAGCCATTCAATGATATTAAAAGAAACTACATGTATTCCTTAAAATCTATTTTAGCACATGTGACCTAATTATGCAGCAAAGCAGAATAATAAAGTTTCATCTGTAGATCATTCCTGTGAGCAATGGTGGACACACATTCTACAGTTTAAGAGATGTTTAAAATAATTGTCAGTTAAACTTTTTATAGATTCCCTATAGTTTATGCTGTAAACCGAAACATTTTACAACAAAATGCATAGAGGGTCGTCGTGTCTGTGATATTTGATTGGAATCCATTCAGCGGGTTAAGAGGTAACGTTGAAAGAAATTGTCAGTTAAAGTGTACTTTGACCAAATTATGCAACGAATCGGAATAAAATATAATCAGAAAAGAGTCACCTAAAGATCAGTCCTGTAAAATTTGGTGAGAATCTAGTCACTAGTGTAGATGTCGTTTAAAGGATCTTTGTTCAACGTCTATTTTATGCTACAGGGACCTACATATTCAAAGGACCGGAAGGATGTATATAACTTTGATACAGTATCATCTGAAAATCTGTTAAATTTCATGGAAATCCATTCGATGGTTTGCGAAGCACTAACCTTTCTTTTGGATAACATATTTGTACGTTATGGGAATGCTATATACCGTCAGGTAATTGGTATTCCCATGGGTACGAATTGTGCACCACTTGTCGCAGATTTGTTTTTGTACTGCTATGAGAGAGATTTCATGTTGAGTTTGAATCCTCAATCACAAGAAGATGTTATAAAAGCCTTCAATGATACTTGTCGATATTTGGATGATATTTTTAACTTAGATAACCCTTTCTTTAATGCTCTGATTCCTACAATTTATCCTAAAGAACTCAAATTGAATAAAGCTAACCCGTCCGACAATTATGCAGCGTTTCTTGACCTAGACCTTAAAATTAATAATGGAATGATTTCTTCTAAAATATATGACAAAAGAGATGATTTTGATTTTAATATTGTAAATTTTCCTCATCTTGACGGGGATGTTCCCCGTGCTCCATCTTACGGGGTTTATATATCTCAACTTATTCGTTTTGCTAGAGCTTGTTCATCTGTTGACGATTTTAACAGTCGAAATCTCATTTTAACTGAAAAACTGCTTAAACAAGGATATAGATACCATAAACTAAGAAAAACTTTCTCTAAATTTTACTATCGAAATCTCTCGCTTATTGGCAAGTACAAATGTAATCTCAAGGTACTTTTGCGACACGGTATTTCACATCCTGAATTTTATGGTGATGTGATTTACAAACTTCGTAGAATTATTGGACATACCCATTTTCTCACTTTGTTCATCAAATATATAAAACAATTCATTAAAAAGGGATATGATCCTGTATTATTACAACATACTGCATGTTTGGTTGTGAACCCTTTTACAGTTGGCAATCACGCTGGCCTCTTTGCATGTACGCCGACAAGAAAGGTTTAGTACTCTATGAAGGCGACCTCTTAAATCCAGAAATGGAAGGAGAACGTCGGATATCTGTACTATTTCATTTTTGTCGTACCCTTTATTACTTTTCTACAGTTACTCTGTTTGCAGCTCAATCATTGAGTACACTAGCGATAGGTGGATACAGTATGTTCAATTAAATGTTTTTTTGTTATACATGCACTTTACCACTGTATTTGCTGTCGCGGTTGTTGTAGATTAGTCGGAGAGGGGATACGTTTATTTACACTGTTTGTCTTTTAGGATGGGGATGGAATAAGGGTGAGGTTGGGCGCCCATAAACCGGTTTAAACCCCCGGTGACTTTTGTCACTGACCGTTCCAAGGCGGTACTTCCATCTTCCTCCTATTGTATGTTTGTTTTGTCTTTGTGCGTCTCTTGTTGTTTTTTCTACCCATGTATATTTACTGTTTCCTTGTGTTGCTGTTCGGGCGAGTGTTTGTTCTGTATGTGGTATTTCCTGCATGACTCATTTTTGTACTTTTAAGGGAAGATGTCACATGCTGATTATTACTTTGGATTTTATGGAAATCCTTCAACACTTTAAGAGGAAATACATGTGTGAGTCACACAGTAAATGTACATACATATAATAGACACTAAGAGACGCTAAAAGACGAAAGCAAACAAACAATAGGGATAATATGGAAGTACCGCCTTAGAACGGTCAGTGACAAATGTCACTTGGGGATTAAACCGGTTATGGGGCGCCCAACCTCACACTTACTAAAGGACAAGCATTGTAAATACAGTCGAATTGCATTAATTCGGATCTCGTTATCTCGTAATGATGGGATAACTCGTAAGTATTGCAAAGTCCCAGTACACTGCCTATTGTTTTCTATATAAAAATGATGCATTTATAAGGAAATGTAAAACTCGGAAAATGCGAAAAATCGGATGTGTAGACAGGCCCCTACCTTCATTAATCCCATTGTTTATGTGGGATTAACTCGGATCGGTGAGATTGGCATTGCTAAAGATTGTCGCACGTCGTATTTTTCACACCTTTATGCTACAGCGTTCCTGCTCTATTGTTAATTTCTCACCTTTATCGGTGGTTACACAATGTGACACAGATAGTCAGCAATAAGCTGTTCATTTTCAGTTTCGAAATTTCGCCTTGAAACCAGCAAAGTGTGTGCACTGTTCAATTTTAATTCACTCATCCTTACGAGTTTCCCGAATGTGAAACTAGGTGTAAGAAATATTTGACTGATCTGAATTACGACAAAAGTAAGAGGAGACTTTTTTACTAAATTAAGAAAGAAAGAAAAAAGAATGAACTGCACCAATATTCTACTGACTTTTTGTGTTGCATAGTCCTCAATTCCGTGGACATACGTGAGCGTGCGTGTAATTCACTTCCAGCATCACATACACAATTATAAACGTGTAGCCTGTCCTATGTTTGATTTTGTTCCATTTGTGTTGTGTTTATTTCACCATGGCTAAATGACACTTTTAACCCTTAATCTGTGGTCCACAAGCGTCATGACATGTATGCAAACATATTAAATCCGGATGAGAGACCGAATAACTCGGTGTCTGATCCAGATCCAAGATATTTGACACTTAGTCAACATTTTTACATTAAGTAAAAGCGAATTTGTGAAGTTTTAATAAAGGTATTAGAAGCAGACGTAATTCTTCACATGTGCAAATTTTAATAACAGGCAAAGGGTTTACAGGATGTTACTCGAGGTCAGTGAGGGTGTCAACAACCACCAGAAATCACTCCTTTTATTTAACCCTTATCATCCAAGGGCGACTGTTATTCAATATGCACATGGTTTTTAACAATCATTCACCAGGGTTGTGTAAAATTTGGAAATATTTCAAAATATATGAGCAGATGATTTTTGTGTATGTCAGCATCGTAAGTGTTAAGAAACTGAAATGAAAAAGGAGTTTAATGTCGTATTTTGTTCCAAGATAAGTGCAGGTAAGGTTTGACAAGTAATACTTCATGCAGTTGTACATTGAGTATTTTTTATGATACATCGAAAATTACGACAAACAAGTCATTGACGACCTGTGAGGTGAAAATACAATAACTCGGAACATCCGATAATTCGGATTTTATATGTGGTCCGGCAAGCATCCGAGTTATTGCAATTAGACTGTAAACGTATCCCCTCTCCGACTAATCTACCACAACCGCCATGGCAAATACAGTGGTAAAGTGCATGTAAAAAGAAAACCTATATAAGTGAAACGAACTTTATTACCAGTCAGAGTAAATCCTTGGAATTTGATTGCTCAGTTTGTCAAAAACTGCCGGGGTGTACAGTACCGTATTCAGCGGCTTCCACGGAGAATACAGACTTATTCAAATTTGACGCGTGACGTCATTCGTTTTGTTTTTATTTTTAGCGTCGATTCGAAATTTTATATCGTCCTTACTCCAATAATTCTGGATGGATTACGACCAAATAATCGATAATAAACGTAAAAAACTGTACCTCATACGTTCCTCAATTTAACACCTTTCAACTTATCAGTACAACGTGTTACCGTTAATGGTTACAAGTGAAGTTTCAATTCCTCTTTTGAAATTGCTCTGAGACGACGTCATATTTGCTCTGTGATGACGTCATGTTTTCTTTGTCATGTCGTCATACAATTAGATATCTAATGTCAGCAAAATAAGAGTTGTTCGTTTCTTAATTAGGTAAATCGGATCTCTGACTGGTAATAAATTCGTTACACGGTAATTTAGCAGGGTGTACGGGCTGGTATGACCGGGTTAGACCACGTATTTCCTTCGGCTAACGCCTCAGGAAATACGGGATCTAACCCGGTCATACCAGCCCGTACACCCTACCCGTACACCCTGCCAAATAACCGTGTAACTAATAGTATCCACCTATCGCTAGTGTATTCATTGATTGAGATGCAAACAGAGTAACTGTAGAAAAGTAATAAATTGTACGACAAAATCGAGTACAAATAGCTGACGTCCTCCTTCCGTTTCCGGATTTAAGATATCACCTTCATAGAGTACTAAACCTTTCTTATCGGCGTAAAGAGGGCAACATGAGAGGCCAACTGTAAGGGTTGACAACCAGACATGCAGTGTGTTGACTAACCATAGGATCATATCCCTTTTCAATGGTTTTTGGACGCATTTAGTGAACACATTTAGAAAATGGGTATGTCTAATAGAGCCCCTTGATATTCAATTTGTACTTGCCAATAAGTGAGAGATTTCGATAATATAAAAGTGTTTCTTAGTTAATGATATCTATACCCTTTGCTTAAGCAGCTTTTCAGTTAAAACGAATTGAAAGTTCAAATTGTTTTTAGCTCTCGAGATCTACGTATACAGCAGACCGGAATGCTGGTTCACATATAGCTCATTTGCTGAAAAATCAATCAAGTGGTTTAAGAAATTAGATGTTTAACAAAATGTTCATTAAGATCTATTTTTAGCTTCTCTAACCTTATTATACAGCGAAACGAGAGCAATTATATATATATATATATATATATATATATATATATATATATATATATATATATATATATATATAGGTAAAAAGAAAGTCCAGAACAAGAAAATTATATTGAAAAGATAAACTGACACCACTTGTGAAGATTTACATTTTTATTCCCTACCGGTTTCACTACTGCTCATCAGGGGAATAACAATATATATATATATATATATTGTCTGATAAAGGTCAGCTGTACATCATCCCTGTAAAAATTGGTACAAATTCAGTTGATTGTTTAAAATGCTTCAATTTAAAAATGTTGACTATCAATTAACACTCTCCCTCCTATTGACGCATTTTGGCGCCTCTGTAAAAAGGACTTTTTGCAACCATTGTAAGGACATAGAGCATTTACACCATAGGAGCAAATACTCTATTTATCACAATGGTTTCAAAACAACACAATTCTAAATTTCTCATTGTCTATAGTTATTGCTCGTTTTCGGTAGATTTATTCAAAGAGGTTGGATCTAAAAATAGCCACGGAGGGAATGAGTTACGCACGACAGACGACAATGGACACAGCTCATACTCACATATATATGCTGGGATTCCAATGATTATTCAGCTTTGGGATCCATGAAATTGTTTATATATAGAATTCTGAGGTGATTTCCCGTATCAATTTATGTCACTACGAGGACATCCGCATTGTTTAAGACACAAAGGGGTGCCATTGAGAGTGAATAAGCTGGCAAATTGGAATATGTAATTAATGTGCAAGGACAAATCTGTGGGGTAAGTCTTGTATCAAAGGTACCGTGGAATTTTAAATACTGAATGATATGCAATTATTCTTTCGTGGTAATGTTTTTGTTTGATTAGTTTTACTTATTCGACGGTAAAGGGTTTAATTTCCTAAAAATATATATTGAACTTCCCTGTCAACGACTTTGAAGTGTTTTGTCAGGATACATTTAGCAGCAGCATTGGTATTAATTGTAGTTTGTTTAAAATGATCGAAGATAACAGGGGATTGCACTTTGCCAAATGCAGATACTCTTAATTCTGGCATTATCCACTATTAAACATATCGACTTTATTTTCCATATTTTCGAAATCCAACAGACACGGTGACTGATTGGGAACAATGTTATATGACATGTGTAAGTATATGATATATACTTAAAAGTGTAAATCCGAGACAAACAAAGCCGACAGTAACTAGTGTACACCGATTAGAAATGTCAGATTTACTGTCTGAGCGCATATACTGCGACCTGATTCGCGTTCACAAAGTACTTCGGCCTCTCATCGGGATCCGACCTGCTTGGCACTAGGAGAATAGTTTCAAAGAAGTTAAATCGAATCAGATGTAGCCAAGCTTTTAAGTACTAACCTTGAACAGACTCAATAAAGCCGAGTCTAAAAATATCTAAATTGGAAGAGATTCGTTTTTCATACCGGATGTTATTACAACGATATACACGGGAATTAAATTGCATAAAACTTACACAAACTTAAATCTCTATGCAATGTCTCGGATACACGAATATAGACCCATAAAGATAGGTCAGAAAAAAGATGGTAAATCCCCTGTTCTAAATGGTAACAAATAAGGTTGTACTGAACATGATTAAACGTGTAGGCTACGTGGTAATTTATTCTTTAAACGTGGGAACATCTACATAATGCCTTTGCAAACAATGTAGACCCAGATCAAAGGTTTCATGGCGGAACTCTATGATCAGGATCTGCACTGTTTTTCATAAGATGATTTTTGTCACTGATAAATGCTGATGCAATTTGTGTTTACCCTTTCCTTCATATAAACGTCCTTTCACGCGTTTGCAAACAGAGTAGACCCAGATCAGACGGCTTCCATTGGAACCGTCTGATCAGGGTCTGCTCTGTTTTTTAAGGGAATTCAATAGATCTTTTTCGTTTTTTCGTTACTTTTTAAAACGAATACAATGTTCTACTTTCCATATTCCATTATAATTATTTTGTTCATGGATATTCGATAGGTATTGAAATTTAGAACAAATATAGAACAGGGAACGGGTTAATTTCATATTCAGATATTCGTCCGTTAAGGGTTATTTTCAGATAACATAATGTTGCATGTATTCGTTGAGTTTCTGTATCTACAAATTTGAAGTATTATCGGTTTCAAGTTTCAAGTTTATTTCAAACAACTTTTATAGATACAACTAGCAGCGCCCTTGCAATTAATTGTAGTTTGTTTACAATGATCAAATGTAACAGGGATTGCAAATGCAGATCATCTTTATTCTCGTATTCTAAAAGGTTACACATATTGACTTATCATTTGAATCCATTTGGAATGTGAAAAGGGTAGTGAATGTTTCGAATTAGTATTGTATGGTAAAATTGGTAACTGTTGTCAGATATATTTCGTAATATCTATTATATTTGTATACCAACCAGAACAGTCTCTGATAAGACGGCTACTATAGGGGTCGTGTGATATGGGTCTATTGTGCAAAGGCGTGGGAATGCGTGCGTTTATATAACGTAAAGGGTTAAAACTCTTGTATTGAGTTTGAAGCCGTGATTTACAATTTAACAATTACATGACATATCTATACCCAGGGAGTCAATGGGATCTACCATGCACCCCATCCCCCTAGACTTTTTTTCATGGGTATCAAAGTGTTCAGAAAAGTCTCCTAATCAGAATCGCGAATGTACTCAAGTTTAAATTCTTTTAGGCTATGTATATTTTAACCGCCCCCCCCCCCCTCAGTTTTCGTAACAATGACCCATACCTGCAATTCCGCCAATATCACAACCAGTTTTTGTCCTAAACCTATAAAACTGGTACCAAATGGAAGATTGTGCTTTTATTTACATTTGTTTTTAAATTATATTATTTGCATTCTCATGCATATTAATGAGACCATTAAAAAGAGTAAAAACAATGTAGAAATAACGTAAATAGTGTAAATTATTTGAGGACCAAAACATTAACTCTAAGTAACGTCTAAACTGTTTCCATATTAAGGCTAAGACCCTGTGCTTTTGTGTATACTTAGGAATTACCTTTTTTGTATACACATGAATATTAATGTAAAAAAAAAGTAAAACAAAAAAACCAGAAAACCCCTCAATTTTTATCCTAACATTATCAGAAAACAACTTCAAATGTAGTTTAAATTGGTGACAAAATATTCAGAAAGTAAAGTATCGAAATCGATATCCAAACAGTAACATTGTAACTGTTACCATGGTAACCAATCCTTTCACACATGTTGGTAAATTGACATCTACCTGTAATACTCCGCTAGATTGCAGTTATTTTTGATGAGTCATGAAATCAATTGTTACTAACATAGATATGAGGCATTGCTTTAAAAGTAAATGTTACTCTTCTGATATGAATTAATTTGCATATGTATGATTATTTATGAGAACAGTAAAATATGTTGAAATTTTAGAAAGACATCTTTGTCTTATGAAGCAAACAAAAATGCAAAATGGTTAGCTTGTTTGAAATGATCACTGAATATCACCAATATTGTTAGTTAATAAATTTGGGACAAATTATACAGCACTGATTGCAATGTATCTGTTTTCATAGGCAACCATTATAACCTCATTGTTCATATTACGGAGTGTTTAAATACCTGCAACATACAACGATATCGTGGCCTACTTTGAGGAAACATTCTGAAAACTTTGAAAATCTTCTCTTCTGATTGTCTGGTGAGCGATATCAGGACCCTCGTGGCCTTCTTGTTTATATAATGATAAATCCTTTTTCAATTTGTAATTAATAAATACAATATACGATATGCACAGGGTCCACGGAATTTGAAAAAAAAATCAAATTACTTTACGCTGCCAAAATTTCTAACGTGATTTGAAAAAAAACCAACACATTTCTCGTAACGATGTCCACTTTCTTAACGAGATTTGATTTGATTTGTGTAAAATAAAAAGTCACGACTTTAGCATCGTTTGATCTAGCTATGACAAACACGATTACCTTAACTCTAATACACACGCAGTTAAGTACCCACATCTATAATATAATGATATTCCTTGCGTTACAACACACAACGTTTACATTTCACAACGTATCCGTTTTCCTACGGTCTGTGATATTACTGATTACTGAAACACTTTATAAACAGGGGTTTATGTATGAAACTTATTCTGAAGGGAGGTGATCCCCCGAAAACAAAAATTGCAACACAAAAAGAAAAAATCATTGCAGACTCTATTTATTGAGTCTGTTCATGAGCAGTAATTGAAAGTGCAACACTGCTCAAGCCCCCTAGTATCACCGGCTTAAGCAGTATTCAATTTTTAGAACAAGAAGTACTGAAATTCATGATCTCGAAAGATCAGAAGGTATAACAACACCGAGAATGAATTACGGGGCGACGTTTTACGGCCGCCACAAAATCACTTAGCAACTGCTGTTGTGAAGATTATAAATTCTGAAGGGAGGTGATCCCCCTCGTAAAACAGGCTCTAAGTTCTATTATGTAAATCTCGCACTCATTAGCTAATACACATCTAATTTAAAGTTGCTCCTGCATTTTGCATCCGTAAGTTTATGGTGATATGATAAATGTGTGGTGAAATTAATGTTCAGTAATCACATAAAGACTGCATGCTTGGTGATCGCTCCCACTACATTTGATCATGACTCTTCCCTTGTTCTTGAGCGATGAGATGAAGAACATAAAATTGTATCATGATGACCTCCAAGCGAAAGGAGGATGTCGATATTGTACGATGTTTCATCCGTAAGGCTTCTCGGTAAGGTCATCGAATACATTTGTTGACTGGTTTCAGATTTACACTTAATGGTTCGTTGAAGGTACATGCTGGGAATATTTAACGAACCTTTTGTCTGTACGTATAAAACAGTTTCACAGTTTAAGAATTTGAATATTTTTCGTTACTCATGTTTTGGAGTTCCCAAGCCCAGCCCATCCTTTCAGTAATGCCTTTTGTCTCTTGGCATACTTTCGGGTAAACTATGACGTCACGACTAGGTTTTGGTCGTTGACGAATTTTAAGTTTTAATTTCAGTTCTTGCATAAAACGTGATGTTGTAGTTCCGCTAGACCAGGTATTAACATGACTATT
Source organism: Azorinus chamasolen (assembly GCA_963576725.1). NCBI lineage: Eukaryota > Metazoa > Mollusca > Bivalvia > Cardiida > Solecurtidae > Azorinus > Azorinus chamasolen. The sequence goes on along the minus strand of OY755241.1, from coordinate 91,323,145 downwards.
CTGGTGCTCACGCGCTGTTGTTGACCGGCTTAAATTATACCTATTCGGGACCTAAGGTAAACAATGGACGCGAAGCCTAAGCTAGGTGAACGCCGGGTGCGAGTATTTCAGGGACACCGACAATGAACTGTTTTAGTGATAGACATATTGAATGAAGTTCCGTGTAAACGGTATACGATACAATCATGAATTGATGTCAAGAAGAAAACAGTGGCTCGGAAACAGCACACATCGAACGAAGTGTCAAAGAAGTGTATAATTTTGCTGCCGTAGGTTTACTTGTATTTGGAAGAATTAGAATGATGCAGGAAAACAGAAAATGTGTTTCATGCAAATATAATACACGTTTGTTTTCGGGCGATAACATCTGCAGTGTCCCTTGGGAATGCTGTCCCTCGGGACCATGCACATGTTATTGTCTTAAAAAACCGGACGGACGGCTGTCAATCATATCAGCGCAATTCTATGGAGACTGATCTGTGCCAAAAATCAGTTTCCATCAGTTTTTAAGATTTCAGACTACAATGAACAATTCTTTTCGAACATCCTTCGTAGGGGATTTGACAAAATGCCACAGGAATGATGCTTAGATGGTTCTGTATCTAAAATAATATATGGTCTTGAGTAACTGTAACTTTTAAGTTGTTGAGCGACACAGGGCCATCATGATCCTCTTGTGTTTTTAATAAACCTTATAAATAACGACGTATACATGTACAGTGAAACCCTCTAAACCGGACGTTCAATTTAGTATAAGTATCGGTCTTGAAGACAGGTGGCAGCTAAATGAAGGTTGAAATTCATGCAGAAAGCTTCTATAGGAGCTTTCTGCATGACATTCAGCATGCATTAAGTAGCCACCTGCCTAAAAGTAAAAGTTTATATATTATGTTCTTATAGAATCCCGGTTTAGAGAGGTTTTACTGTACTTAGAGTTAAAAACAGGCATGTAAAGAGACAGGTTATTAATTATAATTTTCAAAATTTCAGATTATGACCAAGTCAGACAAACCCAGGGTACGATTAAGTACAAGTGTCAGAACTTGCCATGTATCTGATAACATCTGCAGTGTCGCTTGGGAATGTTGTCCCTCGGGACCATGCACATGTTATTGTCTTAAAAAACGGACGGACGGCTGTCAATCATATCAGCGCAATTCTATGGAGACTGATCTGTGCCAAAAATCAGTTTCCATCAGTTTATAATATTTCAGACTACAATGAACAATTCTTTTCGAACACCCTTCGTAGGGGATTTGACAAAATGCCACAGGAATGATGCTTAGATGGTTCTGTATCTAAAATAATATTGTCTTGAGTAACTGTAACTTTTAAGTTGTTGAGCGACACAGGGCCATCATGACCCTCTTGTGTTTTAAATAAACCTTATAAATAACGACGTTTACATGTACAGTGAAACCCCTTAACCGGACGTTCAATTTAGTATAAGTATCGGTCTTGAAGAAAGGTGGCAGCTTAATGAAGGTTGAAAGTCATGCAGAAAGCTTCTATAGGAGCTTTCTGCATGACATTCAGCATGCATTAAGCAGCAACCTGCCTAAAAGTAAAAGTATATAAATTATGGTCTTATAGAATCCCGGTTAAGAGAGGTTTTACTGTACTTAGAGTTAAAAACAGGCATGTAAAGAGACAGGTTATTAATTATAATTTTCAAAATTTCAGATTATGACCAAGTCAGACAAACCCAGGGTACGATTAAGTACAAGTGTCAGAACTTTCCATGTATCTGATACGGACTACAATGAAAGCAAAGTGTTTATAAGGATACTTATACTGCAGACATTATTGGACCATTGCTTGCCGAGGAAAAAGAACAAACTTTACAACGCCAATGCTTTTTATTGGGAAAGTTCTACAGACCACTTATGTGTTCCAACAGAATATGTAGTGTTTCCAGTAAGTAGCAGACTAAAACATTCAACTAAGGTTTTCGTTTCCATTAGTGTCCATATTCTTGATACCCCTTTGAAAACAAAGGTCCATGTGTCACAAGGCGATATTGTCATTTACCGTATACCATTTAGGTATAACAACTTCAGTGTAAAATCTATTATGATTTAAAATACCGTAACTGGCTTAACACGCATTTACAAATAACTTATACCCAGATCAGAACCGTATAACTCAGTAGGATTCAAGCTGTTTACATTCGGTAAATAGTTTCTTAAAAACCTACGCGATCCGGAATAAGGCAGCATTTAACACATCCTAATTTGAGCAGATATCTGAATGATTCGATGAACGTGTCATACATTCATCTGTTGAAATGGTGCCTGTAATTAACCTTTGTTTCGCTATTCGCGACCTCACCTTTCAAAGATACTGGATGCAGAGGAGATGCCAAGCAAGTCTCACCATGAGCCAGAAAACACTCTGTCAATAGTTCCTCATATGCTTGAACAATTATAACGTAGTGGACATAACTTTCAGAAGATGCAACATTTTCTTTTGCAGTCGGATAAGAGTTTATACATTATAGTGTCACTGAGCTAGTCCCACCATGAATATGGAAACAGCGTTTTAGTTTTTAAACCTTGAGACCAAGGGCTTAGGTATTTGACTTGACGACGTATAATCATGATACAAAGTGTCGCGTACCATGCTGACCTTCATGCGACCTTTGTCCTTTTGTCAAAGTAATGTACCTTGAATATGCCCGATACTTTATACCATGGTGGCCTTCCCTTGACGTGTCACGTCCTATGCCGACTTTCAGATGACATTTAACTCAAGTTCAGTATATATATATACTGACTGTATATGGGAAACTATTTTCGGCCTAATGTTTTGTTAGCAAATTGCTCAGGGTGAGATTATTTGATCGCATGATATTCCTCGTCCATCGGCGTGCGTCTCCTGTTGGGCCTCGTCCGGCGTCAACAATTTGAATCTTTAAAAATCTTCTCCTCTGAATCTACAGGGTCCTCAGCTTTCATCTTTGGTATATAGCATCAGCTGTAGGTCTTGACCTCTAGAAAGTTATATTAACTCCGCTCCTTGAGTCAAAATAGGTTCCGCCCAAGGGGTTCATTGTGTTCTATAGGAACATATAGCAAAATTCTCCTCTGAAACTTGGAGGTTCTTAGCTTTCATATTTGGCACATAAAATCATGATCAGGTCATCTACAAAAGTAATATAAATTATGACCATTGGGTCAAAATCGGCCCGCCCTAGGGGTGACCAATATTCTATAGGAAACTATAGTAAACGTTTGAAAATATTTTCCTCTGAAATTGTAAGGTGCTCAGCTTTAATATTTAGCACATATAATCATATATAAATGATGCCCCTGAGGTAAAATTTGGCCCACCCCAGGGATAGTCAGTTTTCAATAGAAACATAGTGAAAGCTTTGAAAATCTTCTTCTGTGAAACTGGAAGGTTCTCTTCTTTCATATTTGGCACAAAATATCATGTGAATGTACCATAATAGCATATAGCGTCCTATGCCAAAATGGTCATAAGATGAACATGGTCATGACCTTCGACTTCATTGTCCAATTTGAAATAGGACACTACTGTCAGGCAAACTGTTTTCTCATTTTATATCCCCACTTCTTAAGAAGTTGCGGCTATATTGGAATCGTACATGTCTGTCTGTCCTTCCGTCCGTCTGTCCGGATTTTGTACGAAGCATTACTGCTAAAGTATTACAGGCACAACTTTGAAACTTTATCACCTCCCTTCAGAATTTATAATCTTCACAACAGTAGGTGTTAAGTACTTGTGTGGCGGCCGTTAAACGTCGCCCCGTAACTTCATTCTCAGTGTTGTTATACCTTCTGATCCTTCGATATCATGAATATCAGTACTTCTTGTTTTGAAAATTGAATACCGCTTAAGCCGGTGCTAGGGGCGTGAGCAGTGTTTCACTTTCAATTACTGTTCATGAACAGACTCAATAAAATCGAGTCTGCAATTTTCTCTTTTTGTGTTGCAATTTTTGCTCTCGGGGGATCACCTCCCTTCAGAATTTATAATCTTCACAACAGCAGATGTTAAGTGCTTGTGTGGCGGCCGTAAAACGTCGCCCCGTACTTCATTCTCAGTGTTGTTATACCTTCTGATCATTCGAGATCATGAATTTCAGTACTTCTTGTTTTGAAAATTGAATGCCGCTTGGGCCGGTGCTGGGGGGGGGGGCGTGAGCGATGTTGCACTTTCAATTGATGTTCATGAACGGACTCATTAGGGCCGAGTCTGCAATTTTCTCTTTTTGTGTTGCAATTTGTGCTCTCAGGGGATCACCTCGCTTCATAATTTATATTGTGATAGAAGGAAAAATGGGATGATGTGCAGTCAACAAGGGTTGTAACTCTTAATTCATTAATGAGGGAGTTATTCCCCTTAGTTACTTTTCAGAAGCAGTGTTTTGTTTGGAACATAACTTCTCAAGTACTGTATGCACATCTGTGAAACGTTATAGATATATAGACAGTGATAAGAGAATTTGAAATCAAGAAAGGCTGTAACTCTATATTCATAGAGCATAACTTCTCAAGCATTGTAGGCACAACTGCACGGGTTCGATCCCCCGCCGGATCAAGTCCTTCGGACGAGAATATAAACCGAGGTCTGATGTATCAGAACTTTACACTGGGCATCTAAAAGAACCAGAGAAACTAAAAGTACAACAAGAGGGCCAAGATGGCCCTTAATCGCTCACCTGATTACCATAGATTTAAAATTTTTGCTGGGTAGCCCATGGGTAGGGTCAATATTGACCTAAGGGACAATATTTGAACAATGTTGATAGTGGATCATGAGCAGTAGTTCTGCAGAACAAGATTTTCAAAGATTTAGTATATTGATTTTATCAAGATTGGGCTTAAAATGTGCCCTCTAGAGTAATTTTTCTAAGATTTGACCTAGTGACCTACTTTTTATTCCCACCCAACCCATGATCACACTCAACCTTGGTATCACCAAGACAAACACTCTGAGCAAGTTTGAGGAAAACTGGGCTAAAAATGTGGCCACTGGAGTGTAAACTAGATTGTTCTAAGATATGACCCAGTGACCTACTTTTTGACCTCACATAACCCACTTTCAAACATGTCCAAGATTTTATTAGGACAATCATTCTGGCCAATTTTCATGAAGATTTGGCTATAAATGTGACCTCTAGAGTGTTCACAAGGTTTTACTACTATTTGACCTAGTGACCTAGTTTTTAACCCCACATAACCCACTTTCAAACCTGTTTGAGATTTCATCAAGGCAATCATTATCACTAAGTTTCATGAAGATTGGACAAAAAATGTGACCACTAGAGTGTTAACAAGGTTTTTCTACTGTTTGACCTAGTGACCTAGTTTTTAATCCCACTTGACCCACCTTCGAACTCATCTGAGATTTTATCAAGACATTCATTCTGACCAAGTTTCATGAAGATTGGAATAAAATTGTGACCACCAAAGTGTTCACAAGGTTTTTCTACTGTTTGACCTAGTGACCTAGTTTTTAACCCCACTTGACCCACTTTCGAACTCCTCCGAGATTTTATCAAGACATGTATTCTGACCAAGTTTCATGAAGATTGGACTAAAATTGTGACCACTAGAGTGTTCACAAGGTTTTTCTACTGTTTGACCTAGTGACCTAGTTTTTTACCACACATAACCCACTTTTCAAACTCCTCCGAGATTTTATCAAGACCATCATTCTGACCAAGTTTCATGAAAATTGGGCTAAAAATGTGCCCTCTAGAGGGTTCACAAAGTTTTCCTACTATTTGACCTAGTGACCTAGTTTTTAATCCAACTTGACCCACTTTCGAACTCGTCCAAGATTTTATCAAGACATTCATTCTGACCAAGTTTCATGAAGATTGAACTACAATTGTGACCACTAGAGTGTTCACAAGCAAATTGTTGACGACGGACGACGCACGACGCACGACGGACGACGGACGACGGACGCCGGACATTCAAGTCTCCCAAAAGCTCACCCTGAGCTTTGCTCAGGTGAGCTAAAAATGAGTCATGCAGGAAACACTACATACCGAACAAACACTCGCCTGAACAGCAATACAAGGAAACAGCAAATGTACATAAGTAGAAAAAACAACAAGAGGCGCATAAAGACAAAACAAACATACAATAGGAGGAAGATGGAAGTACCGCCTTGGAACGGTCAGTGACAAAAGTCACCGGGGGGTTAAACCGGTTTATGGGCGCCCAACCTCACACTTATTCCATCCCCATCCTAAAAGACAAACAGTGTAAATAAACGTATCCCCTCTCCGACTAATCTACAACAACCACGACAGCAAATACAGTGGTAAAGTGCTTGTATAACAAAAAAACATTTAAGTGAACATACTGTATCCACCTATCGCTAGTGTACTCAATGATTGAGCTGCAAACAGAGTAACTGTAGAAAAGTAATAAAGGGTACGACAAAAATGAAATAGTACAGATATCGGACGTTCTCCTTCCATTTCTGGATTTAAGAGGTCGCCTTCATAGAGTACTAAACCTTTCTTGTCGGCGTACATGCAAAGAGGCCAGCGTGATTGCCAACTGTAAAAGGGTTCACAACCAAACATGCAGTATGTTGTAGTACTACAGGATCATATCCCTTTTTAAGTCGATAATAAGAGTTGGGCATCGCGCCCGGGTTTCTCTGCATCATCTCCCCCCCCCTCTCTCTCTCTCTCTCTCTCTCTGAGGCGTCCAATTAGCCCATAGTGAGCAGACACGGACGTGAATCAACCCAAACAAACAGACAATTGTCAAACTTTATATATGGAGAGTGTGATGAAAGGCTGTGCTGTCAACAAGGGTTGTATTTATAAATTCCTTTTCGAGGGAGTTATTCCCCCTTGTAATTTTTCATAAGCACTTTGGTAAGGAGTATACTTTCTAACAAGACAAGGTATCGGTAGAATTGTGAAAAATTAATCATTGATTGATGTTGAGAAGTGTACAGTTAGCAAAGATAGTAACTCTAATTGCATTTTAGGGAATTAATTCCCTTTTTGTACTTTGCAATATATAGCATCATTTTGTCCAGAATGTAACTCCGCAACTAGTTTATTTGATTGACTCTTGGATATTAAGTCATAGATATATCGGCTATTATAAACTAGTACTTTTTATGAGATCGCATTTGTTTTAGTGGAAATAACAATTCTTCCAAGTTATTAGTTATACAGCATGGAACAATTCAACCTGGCAGAAACTCACCTCGGCAAAACACTCAATAGCATATCATCAATTACATCACGGCATTCATGCCTAAATTACCTTAGTTTGATATAAGACTATTTCTCAGATTTCAACAATTTATTCAAAATAATAAGCCGTTTGTTAACTGCGATCAGACTCACATTTTTAAACAGCTTAGGCCCAGATGAGACGCCTAAGACTTGAACCTTATCAAGATCAAAGCTGTTTCATATTAGGTCTATGCTTTCTCACACGCGTATGCCATTGCACTTGATAAATACTTTCAAAAAGTCTCGTCGACTCGGTCGAATTTGCACCAGATATAACTTTGAGCCTTTTCAAAATGTAAAAAACCCGGATTATTTCATTCTGCCAATTCTTCCTCCTAATTAAAAAGGGGAGGAATGTACTATGTAGTAACACTGTTTTTACTGTGTCTATCTCCTATGCGTCAACCAAAAGGCTAAATCATGCGGTTCCTTCCGGTTAGTGATTTCATATGTATTGTATATCTATTGCATATCTTTCATTAACCGGATAGACACTCTTTTTGTTCCTTCTGGAAAATGATTTCATATAATTATATTGTATATCTATTCTATATATTTCATTGCCTGGATAGATAATCATGCTGTTCGTTCCGGTCAGTGATTTCTTCCATGTGAAGTGCTTTTGAATGCATATATCCTGTGTGAAAAGAGCGCTATATAAATGTGGTATAATAATAATAAAAATAGAAATACAGCCTACATAATAATTAACTTCACAGGGGCTGATGTACATATCATGTCGCATTAGGTACTCGTATTAAAGTTTGCGCAAGTTGCCTAGTGTGTGTAAAATATTTCCTAAGTTGGCGGATAAAGAATACGAGTACCAAAGCACTGGAACCTGACATTTGTCTCGTTATTATGCATTATTATGCATTTAACGATATATGTATGTCTCCCCCATTTATGGGGAGACATATTGTTTTTGCCAAAGTCGTCCGTCTGTCCGTCCGTCTGTCTCCAGTGATAACTTTGGAGTTACTGCCCCTTATGACTTAAAATAAGAGAAACTTTACTTTGTATCGAGTGTATCTCTGTACCACTGGTACTAGAGTCACCAAACTTCACAGGAATGTTGCCCAGCATGTGTTGTTGTGTACCCGGTATTTTTGAATTGTCTCCCCCTGATAATGTTGGAGTTATTGTTCCTGATGACTTAGAATTAGATCCTGATAAGTTTGGAGTTACATACACTTGTGAATTGGAAAGAGGATGGGATGGGGGAGACATCTGTTTTTGTGGCATAAACAAATCTCTAGTTTTCATTGCTACACGCTCAGTATATAACATTTGGAATTCTACAGCTTCGAAGTTTAATTTTCCATTATTGTTTGCATATACAGTCAATTTAGCACGGATGAGTAATTTTGAAGAATATTTTCAAGAACAAACAATTCAGACCCTAATCAGAGGACTCCTTAACGATCCGTCTCATCTGGGTTTACACTGTTTGCAAATGACAGTAGTCAACTGGATTCCCATCATTCGCCCTGTCACCTTTCACATGAACATACTATTTCAAACGTTTACAATGTCGGTTTAATAGCATGTTTGTTAAATTTACAGGTCACTATCAGTTGTAATGTATAACTTTTCTTGGCAGAATGGGGGAGCCTCACAGCCAACAAGATCAGTCAGTCGCCATCCCGAGTATGAGGAGTACGTTAACCGACTGCAAACCTTTACATCTTGGCCACATCGTCACCCAAACAACGATGAATTGGTTACTAGAATGACCTCCAATGGCTTTTTCTTTACAGGTATTGAGATTTATATCGACTACTTTAGATATCATGACTATATTGACTATACCAGAAATAAAAAGTATCGTGCAAACAAATATTCATATGTGACAATTTGCATTTATATATACTAATCACCTGAAAAGTGTAATGATATCGGACCAGAACAAGGTCACGTAACATCATCAATGGTCACAAAGCTATTGTTACTTTTAATATTCGGACAAGCAGGCCCATGTAAATGGTACAAACAAAGATCCAACAGATCATGATCCGTCGCTACAATATTTCTACTATATCAATTAAATTTAAGGAAAAGTTAATTAAAGCATATTTACAGCCCATTGAGGGGAAGGTGTCTGAATACTTTGGGTGTTAGTTTATTATACTTCTTTTATACAAATTTTTTGGAAAGACAATCGAAGGCAAATGGTGTAGATCGAGATCAAACTTCGTGATGAAACAATTTAATTATGGTATACACTATCAGCTAGTAGACATCCACTGTTTCAAAGTTAAACAAATGTATTCCGTCAGACAAAAAGAAAATTCATTGGCAACAGTTTGGTCATGGCCTATAATAGTTGTACTTTAACAGTATTGACATTATTAGCCAGTATACTAGTCTAATAAGCCTTAATTACCCTATCTTTCCGACAGAAACACTTAGATAACTAGTACGGTCCATGATCAAACTGCAAGAACTGTTTCATCGGGGACTACATTATTTGCTACCATGCCTTACAAACTCAATCGGCTGTATATGATTAATTAATGTTAAGTGTTTCAGTGTCAGTGGATCCAACTCAAGTAAATGCGTATGTACTGATTACAGTGATAGTGTCACATTCACATTGTTCTTTACTACCAAATTCATACTAAACAAAACATTTTTCTACATTATTCCATAAAGTACTTATCAGATTATTTTCAATAGTATCGTCAGAGTGTTAACACAATATTATCTACTATGAAAACCAGCAATTGACAAGCATTGCAAATATTATCACAAATTAGCTCAGAGCCCATACATTGACAGGGAGGTCTGATCTTGTTCGGTGTTATCAATGTGGCCTAGGATTGAAGGGCTGGTCAGACGATGATGATCCATTGGTTGAACATATTCGATACTCCAGCGGTTGTCAACACGTGGAGGAGTCAGTACACCCGCCCAAGCGCAAACACTATCAGCTAATGGCATCGGCAGTACAGGTACAGTTCGTTCCGACATTAAATATATAAATGATAACATAATATCCATATAAAAGACACAAACAAACAATAGGAGAAGATGGAAGTACCGCCTTGGAACGGTCAGTGACAAATGTCACTGGGGGTTGTAACCGGTTTAGGGGCGCCCAACCTCACACTTATCCCATCCCTACCCTAAAGACAAACAGTGCAAATAAACGTATTCCCTCTCCGACTAATCTACAACAACCGCGATGGCAAATATAGTGATAAAATGCATGTAAAACGAAGGCATATGTTAGTGAAACAAACTGTATTCACCTATCGCTAGTGTACTCAATGATTGAGCTGCAAACAGAGTAACTGTAGAAAAGTAATAAAGGGTACGACAAATATCAGACGTCCTCCTTCCGTTTCTGAATTTAAGGGGTTGCCTTCATAGAGTACTAAACCTTTCTTGTCGGTGTACATGCAAAGAGGGTAGTGTGATTGACAACTGTAAAAGGGTTGACAACCAGACATGCAGAATGATGTAGTACCATAGGATCATGTCCTTTTCTAATGATTTTTAACATGTTTAGTGAACACAGTTAGAAAATGGGCAACAGAAGAATAAGCTCTAGCAAAACGAATAAGTTCAGATATATAAATCCCGTAAGATGGGGGCACTGGGTACATCTCCATCAAGATGAGAGAAATTTACAATATTAAAATCAAAAGCGTCTCTTTTGTCATAAAGTTTAGAATAAATCATTCCATTGTGATTTTTCTTTAATTAAATACGGGTGGTGTTCAAAGTAGAAAAATCATATGTGCTTACAGTGGATGCAAGCCATCTTTTGTTCTTAAGTTTGTTTTCGACTTCTGAAGAGTTTGCAATAGACCTGAAGAGATTTATTCCAGAATTGTCATGTTTTATCACAATATAATTTTACATGCTCTTTTATCTTAGTTAAACAAAACGTCAAACGTATAGTCAACTTGGTAGTTGTTCAAGAGCTAGAAATGAAATGAAACGCGCTTGATATGTTTGTTTATGTAGATTCGGTAACCAATACATTGTAGCAGTTTATGTTGTGTAATTACAATAGCTGCTCCAAGTTGTTCACACTGTTTGACATGGTCTGAAACGACGGTCTTTTCGTCAGTATCAACTATATATGACTTGGTATTAATATTTTCCTGATTCAAGACGTCGATATAGTGTAATCGTCAAATATAATGACATTATTCAATACCTTATCAGTAGGAACAAAAACGTATTTTGAATGAAAATCCTGTAAACTCTTTTTAAGATGTCTAAAAATGAGCTATACAATGAAATTAGAGTGATTTCATCAACTTTCATCATTTAACGAATTATCGTGACCAACGAGGATGAAAACCAAGTGGCTCTGCAACTCAACCTGAGACATTGTTCAGTCCGCAAATTACAGTAAACAGTATTAGTAAACATATCCCTTAGACACGTCATTTAACCACTTCGCGAACAAAGTACACCTAGATCGGACGGGATCTGTAGGAACCTTCTCTTGGTTTCTTATGGTATACAGTCTACTCTCTTTGACTCCAACTCGGATAACTTTTTTTCGGTCTTTTTTCTAGTTCCAAATTATTATCTATGTAATTTGACTACAGACAAGTCCAAATCTTTGCTAACCCCAAGTTATTTTCTGGTCCGACGAGAGTCTACGAAACTATAAATTGTTAGTGTAAGTCGAACTAGGTTGGCACCTCGACACTCAATTGGTATCAGATCTTTGCAAACTGTCAAAACACCGACGCCAATAACCGCCGTAGTTGTTATCATTAATAGCCAATAGGTTTGTTTTTGTCACAAAAACAGATGTCCCCCCTCTCATCCTCTTTCCAATACACAAGTGTAATGTCTGTAACTTCAAACTTATCAGGGTCTAATGTTTAAGTCACCAGGGGCAATAACCTCAACATTGTCAGGGGGAGACAATTCAAAAGACCCATATACACAAAAACACATGCTAGTCAACATTCTTGTGAAGTTTGGTGACTCTAGTACTAGTGGTTTCAGAGATACATGTGGCACAAAGTAAAGTTTCCCTTATTTAAGGCATAAGGGGCAGTAACTCCAAAGTTATCAGGGGGAGACAATTAAAAAACCCAGATGCACAACAACTCATGCTGGTGAACATTCATTTGAGGTTTGGTGACTCTAGTCCTACTGGTTTCAGAGATACGTGCGGCACAAAGTTTCTCTAATTTTAAGTTAACATTATAAGGGGCAGTAACTCAAGAATTATCAGGGGGAGACAATTAAAAAACCCAAGAGCACAACAACTTATGCTTGTGAAGTTTGGTGACTCTAGCCCTACTGGTTTCAGAGATACGCGAGACACAAAGTTTGTATAAATTTAAGTATTATATATATCAGGGGCAATAACTCAAGAATTATCAGGGGGAGACAATTCAAAAACCATAGGTGCACAACAACTTATGGTGAACATTCCTGTGAAGTTTGGTGACTCTAGTGCCAGCGGTTTCAGAGATACGCGCGACACAAAGTTTTTCTAATTTTAAGTCATCAGGGGCAATAACTCCAAAATTATCAGGGGGAGACAATTCAAAAACCCCGGGTGCACAACAACTCATGCTGGTGAACATTCCTGTGAAGTTTGGTGACTCTAGCCCTAGTTGTTTTAAAGATATGCATGAAACAAAGTTTCTCTAATTTTATGTTATCATATCAGGGGCAATAACTCTAAAGTTATCAAGGGAAGACAGTTAAAAAATACCAGTTGTACAACAACTCATGCTGGTCGACATTTCTGTGAAGTTTGGTGACTCTAGCCCTACTGGTTTAGAGATATGCACGACACTTAGTAAAGTTTGTCTAATTTTAAGTCATCAGGGGCAGTAACTCCAAAGTTAACAGGGGGAGACAATTAAAAAAACCCAAGTGCAAAACAACTCATGCTTGTGAACAAACATGTGAAGTTTGGTGACTCTAGCCCTACTTGTTTCAGAGATACACGCGACACAAAGTTTGTATAAATTTAAGTATTCCTATCAGGGGCAATACCTCAAGAATTATCAGAGGGAGACAAAGTTTCTCTAATTTTATGTTATCATATCAGGGGCAATAACTCTAAAGTTATCAAGGGAAGACAGTTACAAAATACCAGTTGTACAACAACTCATGCTGGTCGACATTTCTGTGAAGTTTGGTGACTCTAGCCCTACTGGTTTAGAGATATGCACGACACTAAGTAAAGTTTGTCTAATTTTAAGTCATCAGGGGCAGTAACTCCAAAGTTAACAGGGGGAGACAATTTAAAAAACCCAAGTGCAAAACAACTCATGCTTGTGAACAAACATGTGAAGTTTGGTGACTCTAGCCCTACTTGTTTCAGAGATACACGCGACACAAAGTTTGTATAAATTTAAGTATTCCTATCAGGTGCAATACCTCAAGAATTATCAGAGGGAGACAATTCAAAAACCATAGGTGCACAACAACTCATGCTGGTGAACATTCCTGAAAAGTTTGGTGACTCTAGTACCAGCGGTTTAAGAGATACGCGCGACACAAAGTTTCTCTAATTTGAAGTCATCAGGGGCAATAACTCCAAAATTATCAGGCGGGGACAATTCATGCTGTGAACATTCATGTGAAGTTTGGTGACTCTAGCCCAATTGGTTTTCAGAGATACGCGCGACACAAGTTTGTGACGGACAGACAGACAGACAGACGGACGGACGGACAGACAGACAGCTCTGGCAAAAACAATATATCTCCCCATAAATGGGGGAGACATAATGATATATAGATTTATTTCTTTTGTGACATTCAATGCCAATACTTCCTGGGTAAATGTCATTATAAAGCATCAAAGAATGTGTATTAACTATGTAAATTTTAGTATCAATAATTTACTGATATAACGCACAAAGATTCGTTATTTAAACAAACTTAATTATTTCAGGAAAATGCTGATTTGTTTAGATCAACGAGAACTGCCTTGGATCTCGATAACGGGTGCCGTCTGCCAATAACTGAAATACGGTTCGTCGGACGTGCAACCGTACTCACTCACTCACTCGATAACCAACAGTCAAGTAAGTACATTGTAGTGGTAATGGGTTGTCCACATGTTTGCATTGTAGTTTACTATTTTGTGTTGGTAAACTGTCGTCCACATGCTTACTTTGTACGAGCGTAGTATAACATCGTGCGGTGTTCAAGCGACATCCAAGTGTTAACATTGTGCGGTGTTAAAGCGCCGTGTACATGTTTACTTAGTTTATAAAATGTTCAAACGTTCATCAACGTCACGTCCGTTCTGATAGTGCAGGTGTAGTATATAGCAGTCTAAGGGAGACTACATGTGTAAGATTAAACGTCTGGGTTTAGCTTTCCGTTTGGGAGATAGTTATGTAATGATGCACGTTCTCCGTTTGAATAATAAATGTTTAATGATGATTCTATTGCCCCTTTACACTTGTATAAAGATATCAAATATTGGCGACGAGTAGCGAAGGCGATCCACGCAAACCAATACGATGGCTGTGTACGGACGAATTAAAGAATTCGACGAAACCACGGAAGAATGCACGCAGTATGTAGATCGCATGTGGCACTATTTCACTGCAAATGACATTCATGATACAGATAAACAACGGACTGTCTTTTTATTGGTACGTGGATGCAACGTCTATGAACTTATTTATGACCTAATGGCACCAGAGAAATCTGACATTAAGCCATATAAGCCATATAAGGATCTAATACAGTTGTTAAAAACACATGCAACCAAACCCGTCAGAAATTGTACATGTTAAGAGATAGACTCGTGTGAAGGGTAAATAATGACAGGATTCAGAGAGAGTTGCTGGCTGTGAGAGAGCTCGCGCTTGCAAAATCTAACTGCAAAACTAATGGAACAGGCAGGCAACAAAAATATGCCCGATCTTCAGAAACAAGGGAGTATGACTGTGGTTAAGGACACAAGTAGGTCAAAGAGAGGATATGAGACAAAGCGTGAAACCAAAGAATGCTGGCGCTGTGGATGAAATAATCATAGACCAACATTATGTTATTTTAAAGATGCAGAATGTTATAACTGTCATGGGAAAACGGACATGTAATGAAATAATGCCGCAAATTAGAGCAACAGCAGAAAAAGCAAATCGAATGTAGATCAAAAGAACAATACAAGGGGTATCCCAAAGAAAGGTGCTAAGCTGAAATATCGGCAAGATCTGGAATCTGACGATGATTATTCGTTCTACAGGATTCGGGAATCTAAAGAGAAACCAATCATCACAAACTGGTCATTAATGGGGTAAGTGTACAAATGGAAGTGGACACAGGTGCTTCCAAGACTGTGTTATCAGAGGAGATGTGTAGAAAAATTCAGAGTAGTATGACATCGACTAAGGTAAAGATGAGAACATATACTGGCGAAGCGGTACCAATAGTAATTCGCATATCAAAAGAGTGAGACCAAGAAACTGGTATCGATTGTCGTGAAAGGTAATGGACCAAATCTCATGGGCAGAGACTGGCTCAAAGAAATCACATTCGATCGGAATGAGCTGTTCTACACCAGGGCATTTATCAAAAGTTTTAAAGACGTGTCCGACGGTCAGTTAGGGGCATACACATGGGTCCAAAGCTAGTATTCATGTACAAGATAATACTACACCAAGGAATGTCAAGGCTCAAGGAGAAAATTACAATGAACTGGACAGACGAACGAGAAGGAACAACCAAAAACCTTAAATACTCTGAACGGGCGGTTCTGATAGTACCCATAGTTAAATCTGATGGTTCGATAATTACGTGTGAACATGTGAATTATGTTCATAGTAGAGATTGTAGTATCGCATCTATACTATAATATTGACACGCATACCAGATCCTGATCAGACGTCTCCTAAAGACTGTTTGCAAAAGAGTTAAAGGTTTACCTACTTAGTAAAAGGCAGACCATATGTTTATGATATTCGGTGCAGGAAAAGACCAATTGACAACATATTGTGTATCTGAAAAAAAGTATTGAACATACAATATTGTATCTTGTTTTATTAACCGCTGCATCCTTTATTTATTAAAATACACATATCCTGCTATTAGCGACATAGATCTGGATCCAAACTGTTTCCAAATGAGAATTTAGTCGCGAATAGTAGAATATGGGTTAACATTTTTAACCACGTTTTCACAAATTCAGGATATAAGATTTCCGCCAAGTTAATTGTAATATCTGTACTGCTGGTAATCAACTAAATTGGCCATTTAAAATTAAATTCTGCAGGAACAGCCTATTGAAGAAGATCAAACTTTATCAGAGTATGAGTTGCTATTTTCAGATCAAGTACATCGGCATTCCCAATTTCAACCGCTTACGTCAAGACTAAATACTTTCAAGAAATGGACAAATGATAAAAGCCCGAAACCACAGACCATGGCTGAAGCGGGTTTCTTTTACACAGGTATTAGATCAACGGTTTCGTACGTTTTAATACCTTCTAACATTTATAATGCTATAAGAATTGTAAACATTCATGCCGGTGTAATGAAATATAGTGACCCCCCCTTATTTTGATCACCTTTTTTGTCTTGGGGAGTTACTTCATTTTTTGTGTCACCTGTCTAGAGGCAGTGTGTCCCTTAGGCATCATTTTTCCGTCGTCTGTATGCTTGTCCGTCTGTCTGTATGCCTGTCCGTCATACTTTGTTTGTTTGGCTGTCATTTCTACACTAATCAGTATAGAGCTTTCAAATTGCACATGTGTCTTCCTATCATTGAGGACCATTGATGCAACTAAGGTTCATCACTCTGCATGCAATACTTTGTGAGTTATTTTCCTTTTTTCTGATTTTCGCACTCCAGCATATTTTTGTGAGCAGTGTTTTGTGTCAGCTGCGAGCAAGTGACACCTGTGTTCCTAAGAACACTCTTATATGTAGTGCATGTGGTAAATGTGTCTTTGTCAGTCACGTCCGTTACGCTTTTCCATCACACATTTCTTATTTTACTGACACTTAATTTTGTGACCAATATATGGCATATACAACCACTACAAGAGGCCCCAGAGTGGCAAAATGACAAGGTCAATGTCATACTTCTATGTCAAAGGTAAAAGTCTAACATAGCAGCTGACACGTGCAACATGCACATCTGTGATCGCACTCGTTTCTCTACATGATACATACATGCTTAAAATAAATAAAAACAACGTGTTCCAGTTTTATCATTTCTAAGGCGGCTATGCACGTCATGAGTCAATTGTGATGACCTTTGCACATCCAAACCGTTCAAAATAGATTGTGGAAATTGAACATAACGGGATACGGACAAAAGAAAACAATATAAAATTGGTGAAAATGTTCTGTACTTATTGTTCTATAGTGACAATTAGCAGGTAGGCGAGTGGTTAATATTAACAAAGGTTATAAACTCCTACAACCTAAAGGGGTATACCTGCATTTGCCCATATCGGTATGTAGGTAATTCCCGTGCTAGATACAGACATCAAACTGCATTGAACTACTATTCAAGCTGAGATGCTGTACACCTGGGTTATTCATCCTACTGTAATGAATATTTACAAAGTTATAAGCCTTTGTTCTGTGTCGAAATGGAAAGTGTGAGCGTTTGTGTCCCATGGACACCTTTATTGTTTTCATTCGAAGCAACAGCGATTTTTGACAGGGTACCAGGGTAAATCACATGCCCAGTGCACTAAATCCATTATATATATATTTTGTTTTAAAAATATACAGTTGAACCTCGATATCTCGAAATCGGATAACTCGAATTTCGGGATAACACGAACTAAAAGTTCGGTGCTGCCAAAACTTACAATACAGAATTGCTCTTAAATGTATCACTGCGGATATTTAGAAATACAACTTAATGCATGACGCTATCAACTCATGAAATCGTCCAGATTAGAAATCCGATAACCCGAATTTGTTATCTCGAGCTTATTTGTATAGTCCCTTGGAGTTCGAGATATCGAAGTTCAATTGTATATATATATTATGGTACCAAGGTGTTCATTTAAGTATTTTTAATATATTCGTTTTATTTATTTCAAAGTTCTAATCAGTGATGGGTACAATGATCTTGTTGGAATTAGAAATAACTGTTTACTCTCATCGTTGTCAAGTACGTATATTTAGATGTTTTGCGATGTGTGCATGTACCTTTAAATGTTTAGGATCACTGTTTCGATAAAAATAAAACTGTTGAAATAAGTGCCCGCCAGTATTATGTCATTGCAGCTTCAAGTATGAATCAGAGATGAACACAGAAAACACAAAAAAACACACATGAACTAGAGACAAACATTCCAGATATGAACAAAATCACAAGCACAAAAGACACAAGACAAACAAAAGCAAGGGTGACAAAGAGAGTACCGCCTTGGCACGGTCAGTAGCAAAAACACCACTTTGGGTTTAAACCGGGTTACGGACGCCCTAACCTTAAAATTCTCTCAAAGTCACCCTAGCTTTACAAATAGTGTAAATAAAGGTACCCCGCCGGACTTATCCACAACAGAGAAGACGGTAAACACATGACAATATGTATCTTTTTTTAACATAGTATAATAACTGTGAAAATCCGTCAAATATGTTGTCAATGACTGCTGTAGCCAGAACACCTGCAGAAAAGCCGTTAAGGGTACGACGGGGAAAAGGTAATACATGAGTCTGGTAAGCTCATCCCGTATCTGCGTTTAAGAGTATATCATCATAGAGTTCTACCCTCGGCCTGTCATCGCGCAAGCAAAGAGGGATGCGTAGCTACCGACTGTAAAAGGGTCGATAACCAAACATACAGTGCGTTGCGATATAATGGGATAATAATATTTCTTCCTAAACGTTTTAATGCGTTTTATAAACAAATCATGAAATTGGATATGCCCCCGAATTTTCCAAAATTTGTAGACAACATCCCCATAAAATTCTGGTTGAAAGAATCTGAACATAAAAGACATTTTCTTAAACTACAATTCATAAATAAAGGTATCGACTTCATTGATATTCAAAGTATATTTCGTGATAAGAATGTAATCGATACTATTCCTAATATTTCATAAATCCTGAATCACCTATCATCTGTTATAAATACAATAAACCAATAAGGAACGTTATTTTCAACTACAATACAATTGTATCCGACTTAAATATCGATGTCAATACCCCTACTTCATGAGACTGTAACACTTCAAGCTTTTGTCATAAACCAGTTGGTCACATCATTACTGGTAATTTTAATATTATTAAAGACAAACGTCTCAGGACCCTCCTTACTAAAGTACCTAAATATAGATAACCTTCCCTTATTGATTTGACACTTGTCGTACTCATATTGTTGAAGCTATTCAAGAATTCTGTGTCAAATGGTGTCGACGAGAACATGCTGATGTAAATGCCCTTTCGGATTGGAAAAAACATGTTTTTGACATTATTGATACACGTATTACTTTTTATAAATCTAATTACCATCTATTACCACCTCGACCTAGAATTACATTTCGATATCTGAAGAAAAGCATTTCGAATTTTCATTCTAATTATGTTTTTGCTCCTGCTGACAAGGCATCTAATAATGTAATAATTATGTGACGATTGTATTATGTTGATGTTTTGAAGAAGGAATTAACTGGTTCTCAAACATATATTACAGTGCAAACCCCTGAAAAAGATATAGTCACGGAACATGTAAAAATGTGCAATACTTTCAAGTTTAATCCTAACGTAAAACAACATAAACGTTCTATTATGTACTGGATTCCTAAGCTACATAAAAATCCGTATAAGGCGCGTTTTATTGCTAACTCTAGTTGTTGTACTACTACTAAACTATCTAAACTTTTAACGTCGTGTCTTACTACTATCAAAGAACATGTTAAACGTTACTGTGATAAAACATGACAATTCTGGTATTAATGTTTTTTGGTCCGTAAAAAATTCAAATGATATTTTAACTAAACTTGAAAATGAACAGTATACCATTTCTTGATTGAGCTCTTACGATTTCTCTACACTCTATACTACTCTAGCTCACCATCTTATAAAGGATAAACTGATTAAATTGATAGAAAAAACCTTTGCCAGAGAAAATAAAATGTTCCTTGCTGGTAATGTTCAACGTTCATTCTTTTCGAATTCTGAAGTTGAAAATTACACAATGTGGACTTGCCTCGATGTTTGTAGATCTTTAACATTTCTTTTAGATAATATATTTGTGCGCTATGGGGATACCATATATCGTAAAGTTGTTGATATGTCTATGGGAACAATTTGTGCCCCTCTTGTTGCAGATTTGTTTTAATATTGTTATGAGAAGGATTTCATGCTTATTTAAAACCTGATACACAATCAGGACGTGCTTTGAGACTCGATTTCGTGAGCATGCATATCAGTGTCGAAATCGTAAACTAAACAATGTTTTATACCAACACTTTCGGAAATCTGGCCATTCTTTTAAAGATGTAGTACAAATTGTTGAGCATATAATATATGATAAGGAGGCGACTAGTAGCTTTAAATCGAAAGATAGATTTATATCTGAATTAAGGAGGCGACTAGTAGCTTTAAATCGAAAGATAGATTTATATCTGAATTAAATTGGATCAACAAATTGCAAACACCTTTTCCTTTAGGACTGAATGATAATATTTACCAGACTGGAAATATTTCAAAATAACCAGATATAGATATTTTTCATTTTTTTCTATAAGAAAACGCAAATCTCGATCACATGGCATTCGCAAAAATGGTAAAATTGAAAATGACTTATTGATCTACATACTTTACGTCTAACTTCTGGTAAACATACCATGCTTTCTAGACTTTCCTCCTTGTCTATATGGAAAAGTAGTAAAGTCAAGCAGGCAAAGCCACATACAAGACGCAACCACCACCAAAACACCGATAGACAGCATGACACACACACACACACACACACAACCACACACCCAAACGCACACACACGAAATGAACACAGAAAACACCAAAAGACACACAAGAACCAGAGACAAACGTTCCACACATGAACAAAATCACAAGCACAAAGACACAAGGCAAACAAAAGGAAAGGTGACAAAGATAGTACCGCCTTGGCACGGTCAGTAGCAAAAACACCACTGGGGATTTAAACCGGTTTACGGACGTCCTAACCTCACACTTCTCTCAAAATCACCCTAGCTTTACAAATATTGTAAATAAAGGTATCCCCGCTGGACTTACCCACAACATAGACGACGGTGAACACAGGACAACATGTAAAACATAGCATTCTAACTGTGACAATCCGTCAAATATGTACTCAATGACTTTGCTGAAGTCAGAGCACCTGCATGTAAGCCGTTAAGGGCACGACAGGGAAAAAGTAATACATGAGTCTGGTAAGCTCATCCTGTATCTAAGTTTAAGAGTATACCATCATAGAGTACTACCCTCGACCTGTGAAGCAAAGAGGGAAGCGTAGCTACCCACTGTAAAAGGGTCGATAACCAAACATGCAGTGCGTTGCAATGTAATAGGATCATAACCTTTCTTTTTAAATGTTTTAATGCGTTTTATAAACAAATCATGAAAATGGATATGACCCCGAATTCTGGTTGAGAAATGCCTTGTCGCAGTAACGCCCGTAGATTGCAATTATATTTACTAATGAGAGGTAAATTTCGATAATAAAATTTAGAAAAAGGTTTCCGAAGTTTGTGATATCTGTAACCTTGCTTAAGAATGGAAAAGTAGTAAAGTCAAGCAGGCAAAGCCACATGCAAGACGCAACCACCACCAAAACACCGATAGACAGCATCACACACACACACAACCATACACCCAAACGCACGCAAACACACACACACACGAAATGAAAACAGAAAACACCAAAAGAGACACAAGAACCAGGGACAAACGTTCCACAACATGAACAAACCACAAGCACAAAGACGCAAGGCAAACAAAAGGAAGGGTGACAAAGAGAGTACCGCCTTGGCACGGTCAGTAGCAAAAACACAACTGGGGGTTTAAACCGGTTTACGGACGTCCTAACCTCGCACTTCTCTCAAAGTCACCCTAGCTTTACAAATATTGTAAATAAAGGTATCCCCGCTGGATATATCAGTTTATCAGTTATAACTAAATTACGTCTGTTAAAATCTTCAAGCAAAGAACAGGCTCGGGCAAACCTAATAAGTTGAGAAATATAAACCCCATAAGATGTAGAACGTGGCACATCTCCATCTAGAAAAGGATAATTAACAATTTTAAAATTAAAATCTTCTCTTTTATAGTATACTTTGGACTAAACTTTATCATTTGTAATTGAAAGATTCAAATCTAAAAATGAAGCATTAATGCCAGATTGATTAGCTTTGCTTAAAGACAGTTCTTTTGGGTAAATTGAAGAACTCATAGTATCAAAATAAGGATTATCTAAATTCAAAATATCGTCTAAGTACCTTGAAGTTTTATTAAAAGCATTAACAATATCGGTCTGTGTATCAGGTTTTAAGCTAAGCATAAAATCCCTCTCGTAGCAATACAAAAACAAATCTGCAACAAGAGGGGCACAATTTGTACCCATGGGTATACCAACAACTTCACGATATATGGTATCCCCATAACGCACAAATATATTATCTAAAAGAAAGGTAAGAGATCTACAAACATCAAGGCAAGTCCACATTGTGTAATGTTCAACTTCTGAATTCGAAAAGAATGAACGTTGAACATTACAAGCAATGGACATTTTGTTTTCTCTGGCAAAGGTTTTTTCTATTAATTTAATAAGGTTATCCTTTATAAGATGGTGAGGTAGAGTAGTATAGAGTGTAGAGAAATCATAAGAGCTCAGTAAAGAAATGTTATACTGTTCATTTTCAAGTTTTGTTAAAACATCATTTGATATATGTTCATTAAAAGAAATTGACGAGCAATCCGATAAAATAACTCTTAGATCAGATCCTCTCATAGGAACTAGCTCATAGGCTAGTTTGATACAAAGCTTTACTCTACATGTTCTCAGACCGCACATTGACAAAATATCTGAACACCAAATATTCTTCGTGAAAGTTCCTTTCATTAATAAAGGTATTAATTTTATTGACCTCCAATGTATTTTTAAAGTTTAAAGACAAAAATGTAATTGACACTATTCCTAAATACTTTAAAAATACAGAACCACCTATCATCTGCTACAAATGTAACAAACCCATCAAAAATACAATTTTCAACTATAATAAAATTGTGGCCGACCTTAATATTAATAATAATAATCCTGATAAATGAGATTGTGCCACCTCAAAATTTTGCTATTCTCCGGCTGGTCATGTGATTACTGGTAATTTTGAGATAATTAAAGATAAACGTCTACGATCTCTTTTGAATAAAGGTCCCAAATATAGAATACCATCCATGATAGATTTTAACTCTTGTCGAGTTCCGATTGCGGGGGCTTTACACATTTTTAGTATTAAATGTGTCGAAGAGAACATGTTGAGTTTAATGCTCTTTCTAGTTCGAAAAAACTAATTTTTGATATAATTGATAAACGCATTTCCTTTTATAGCTCTAAAAAACACCAAACATCTTAAAAAGGGTTTACATGATTTCCATTCAAAATACGTTTTTGTTCCTGCTGATAAGGCATCGAATAATGTGATTATTATTTGACGGTTACATTATATCGATGTCTTGAAGCAGGAAATTATTAATACCAAGTCATACATTTTAGTTACTACTGACGAACAGACCATCGTTTCAGACCATGTCAAAAAGTGTGAATAACTTGGAACCGATATTAAAATTACACAACATAAACTTCCTACATTGTTGTAGATTAGTCGGAGAGGGGATACGTTTATTTACACTGTTTGTCTTTTAGGGTGGGGATGGAATAAGAGTGAGGTTGGGCACCCATAAACCGGTTTAACCCCCCAGTGACTTTTGTCACTGACCGTTCCAAGGCGGTACTTCCATCTTCCTCCTATTGTATGTTTGTTTTGTCTTTGTGCGTCTCTTGTTGTTTTTTCTACTTATGTACATTTGCCTTTTCCTTGTGTTGCTGTTCGGGTGAGTGTTTGTTCTGTATGTGGTGTTTCCTGCATGACTCATTTTTGTACTTCCTACAATGTATTGGTTTCCAAAACTACATAAAAACATATAAGGCGCGTTTCATTGCAAATTCTAGTTCATGTACAACTACTAAATTGTCTATACTTTTGACTTCTTGTTTAACGAAGATAAAGGAACATGTAAAAGTCTACTGTGATAAGACTTACGAAAATTCTGGAATAAATTTCTTCTGGTCTATTAAGAACTCTTCAGAAGTCTTAAACAAACTTAAGAACAAACTGTATCTTGCATCCACTGTAAGCACGTACGATTTTTCTACTATGTACACAACTCTTCCTCATATTTTAATTAAGGATAAGCTTACTAACTTAATCCAGAATGTATTTGCCCGGGAAAAACATCATTCTTGGCATGTAATGTTGAAAAAGCTTTCTTTACTGACGAGCAAATTAAATATTACACCAATTGGACTTGTTCAGAAATTTGCGAATCACTAACCTTTCTTTTGGATAACATATTTGTACGTTATGGGAATGCTATATACCGTCAGGTAATTGGTATTCCTATGGGTACGAATTGTGCACCACTTGTCGCAGATTTGTTTTTGTACTGCTATGAGAGAGATTTCATGTTGCGTTTGAATCCTCAATCACAAGAAGATGTTATAAAAGTCCTCAATGAAACTTGTCGATATTTGGATGATATTTTTAACTTAGATAACGCTTTCTTTGATGCTCTGATTCCTACAATTTATCCTAAAGAACTCAAATTGAATAAAGCTAACCCGTCCGACAATTATTCAGCGTTTCTTGATCTAGACCTTAAAATTGATAATGGAATGATTTCTTCTAAAATACATGTATCTGACAAAAGAGATGATTTTGATTTTAATATTGTTAATTTTCCTCATCTTGACGGGGATGTTCCCCGTGTTCCATCTTACGGGGTTTATATATCTCAACTTATTCGTTTTGCTAGAGCTTGTTCATCTATTGGCGATTTTAACAGTCGAAATCTCATTTTAACTGAAAAAACTGCTTAAGCAAGGATATAGATACCATAAACTAAGAAAATCTTTCACTTAATTTTACTATCGAAATCTCTCGCTTATTGGCAAGTACCAATGTAATCTCAAGGCACTTCTGCGACACGGTATTTCGCATCCTGAATTTTATGGTGATGTGGTTTACAAATTACTGGACATACCCATTTTCTCACTTTGTTCTTCAAATATGTTACAAAATTCATTCAAAAGGGATATGATCATGTACTACTACAACATACTGCATGTTTGGTTGTCAACCCTTTTAGAGTTGGCAATCACGCTGGCCTCTTTGCATGTACGCCGACAAGAAAGGTTTAGTACTCTATGAAGGCGACATCTTAAATCCAGAAATGGAAGGAGAACGTCGGATATCTGTACTAGTTCGTTTTTTGTCGTACCCTTTATTACTTTTCTACAGTTACTCTGTTTGCAGCTCAATCATTGAGTACACTAGCGATAGGTGGACACAGTTTGTTCACTTAAATGTTTTCGTTATACATGCACTTTACCACTGTATTTGCCGCCGCGGTTGTTGTAGATTAGTCGGAGAGGGGATGCGTTTATTTACACTGTTTGTCTTTTAGGGTGGGGATGGAATAAGTGTCAGGTTGGGCGCCCATAAACCGGTTTTACCCCCAGTGACTTTTGTCACTGACCGTTCCAAGGCGGTGCTTCCTTTTCCCCCCTATTGTATATTTGTTTCGTCTTTGTGCGTCTCTTGTTTTTTTTTATAATTATGTACATTTGATGTTTCATTGTGTTGCTGTTCGAGCGACTGTTTGTTCTGTATGTGGTGTTTCCTGCATGACTCATTTTTGTACTTTTATTAGTGCTTTTAATAAAACGTCTAGGTAATAAAACGTCTAGGTATTAAGACAATATTTTGAATTTGAATAATCCTTATTTTGAAATATGGTTTCTTCTATTTACCCAAAAGAACTTACTTTAAACAAAGCGAAGCCATCTGACATTCAGACTTCCTTTTTAGATTTGAATCTTTCCATCACTAATGATAAAAATTCGTCTAAAAAATACGATACAAAGGAAGATTTCGATGTCCCCAGTCTACATCTTATGGAGTTTATATTTCTGAACTTATTCGCTTTGCCCGAGCCTGTTCTTTGCTTGTATATTTTAATAGTCGTAATTTAATTATAACTCATAAACTTCTTAAGCAAGGCTACATATATCATAAAATTCGGAAAGCTTCGAAATTTACCCCTCATTAGTAAATATAACTGCAATTTTAGGACGTTAATGCAACAAGGTATTTCTCATCCAGATTTCTATGGTGATGTTATCTACAAACTTAGGAAAATTCATGGTCATATCCATTTTCACGATTTGTTTATTAAACGCATTAAAATATTTAGGAAGAATGGTTATGACCTTATTATATTGCAACACACTGCATGTTTGGTTATCGACCCCTTTACAGTCGGTCGCTACGCTTTCCTCTTTGCTTGCACGATGACAGGCCGGGGGTAGTACTCTATGATGGTATACTCTTAAACCCAGATATGGGATGAGCTTACCAGACTCATGTATTACCTTTTCTATGTCGTGCCCTTAACGGCTTCCCTGCAGTTGCTATGTCTTCAGCAAAGTCATTGAGTACATATTTGACGGACTTTTGCAGTTATTATGCTATGTTTAACATGTTGTCCTGTGTTCACCGTCGTCTATGTTGTGGGTAAGTCCAGCGGGGATACCTTTATTTACAATATTTGTAAAGCTAGGGTGACTTTGAGAGAAGTGTGAGGTTAGGACGTCCGTGAACCGGTTTAAACCCCCAGGGTTGATTTTGCTACTGACCGTGCCAAGGCGGTTCTCTCTTCGTCACCTTCAGCTCCCTTCCGAATTTATAATCTTCACAACAGCAGGTGTTAAGTGCTTGTGTGGCGGCCGTAAAACGTCACCCCGTACTTCATTCTCAGTGTTGTTATACCTTCTGATCCTTCGAGATCATGAATTTCAGTATTTCTTGTTCTGAAAATTGAATACCGCTTAAGCCGGTGCTAGGGGGCGTGAACAGTGTTGCACTTTCAATTACTGTTCATGAACAGACTCAATAAAACCGAGTCTGCAATTGTCTCTTTTTGTCTCATCTGGATCCAAACTGTTTGCATAGGTAATCACAGATCCGGCATTGACAGCGAAAGGGTTAAGAGCTTCTTAATCAGATTATCTTGCGAGTGAAAATAAAACAACAAATATTTATGCATTAATATTTACTCTCTGGCTTAATTCTTATTAAGAATGCGTTCCCCAGTGGTGGACTAAGAAAAAACGATAAATTAGCACCGATTGTGTGCCGATTATTGAGCCTTTGTGGCTCAATAAGTAAGCCCGAACACTGATAACTTTGTATGATCCGGCGTGGTGTTCGATCCGCAAATAGCAAGAATTGTTTTTCATATTTTTTTCTTTTCTTTTATTCGTATAATTCTTTAGGGGAAGTTTCTGTTATTCCGTCAACATGCACACACTTACATGATATTGAAACAGTTTCCATGACTATAGAATCATTACACCGTAGAAACGTCTACCAACCTTCTACTACCGAAAGTAAACTAATAAACCTAAGTTTATCTGCTCCCCCTTTATTACGTCACTAGAGAAGCCTGGTGATTGGATATAATGGGTACCTGTGAGGATCACTTGACTGTACTGCGTCTGCACAATCGTGCCATATGTTAGCAGTGATCAATATTGTAAGCGAATGGCTCAATGACAAGGGGAGTAAATGTACAGTCGACTGAGCGATAATTTGTACTGAAAGCAGCTTTACTGTTTTATTTCAACGAAACGTAGACTGAAAGTACTGTTTTGAATGGAGAAATGTGACCACATTGAATCCAATTACAGGTTTTTTTGGCGTGAGCAGACGCATATAGTATTAGAAATATATGCTTCGTGGTGTTAAATTGGTTATTGTTTTAAACAGTTGTGCCTAGCCGTATATATCTATAAACAGATTCAACTGTTGAAAGGAAAACTGTTTCTGGTTAAGCAATTTATTAGTGACAACTTGATCACTAGGTACTTAATGTTTAAAAGTGGACATTACATGTTTGATTAATTTCAATAATTACCAGTACTAATTAATATGTTCGATTTAGTTCAAACTATGATTAGAGCAGTGAGGTATAGTTTCTGTAAACTATCAAATGATGTATCAGTCCTCTATCTCTGAGATTATATTATCATTTACGTGTAAGTGGCATATAAGGAAGTCACGCTAAACTTAAGGAAGACGACACTGCTGTCTGGCGTTAATTGTCGTTCTCTCTGGTTGTGTTTATGTTTATAACAATCATCTGGCAAAACTAAATGGTAGGCAGTTCGTTGATTCCAGTCATATGCGCTAGTCACTTTTAACACATTATTCGCAATGCTTACTGTCACAGTTACATGAAATGAATGTATTGCCTAGTTAATTAAAGACATTCTATATCCCGGTTCTGTAAATAATATTGAAATCGAAACTTGACATACTAACATTATTATGTCAGAGGACGACTGTCGAAACACCATTCCAATAGCTTACCTTGGTAATTAGTGCCATTTAGGTTAAAATCCAGAATCATCTGAGGGAACGTTGTGTTAAAGGAATCGCTTTTGTTTGACTCAACTCTTTCACCGCCAAAATGCAAAACATGCTTCAGAACAATCAGTGCAGTACCAGCGCAAATGCAGTGTTTGCGTCTGATCACGAACTTTGCCGTTTGTTTATTCCGTCAACATGCACACACTTACATGATATTGAAACAGTTTCCATGACTATAGAATCATTACACCGTAGATACGTCTACCAACCTTCTACTACCGAAAGTAAACTAATAAACCTAAGTTTATCTGCTCCCCCTTTATTACGTCACTAGAGAAGCCTGGTGATTGGATATAATGGGTACCTGTGAGGATCACTTGACTGTACTACGTCTGCACAATCGTGCCATATGTTAGCAGTGATCAATATTGTAAGCGAATGGCTCAATAACAAGGGGAGTAAATGTACAGTCGACTGAGCGATAATTTGTACTGAAAGCAGCTTTACTGTTTTATTTCAACGAAACGTAGACTGAAAGTACTGTTTTGAATGGAGAAATGTGACCACATTGAATCCAATTACAGGTTTTTTTGGCGTGAGCAGACGCATATAGTATTAGAAATATGTGCTTCGTGGTGTTAAATTGGTTATTGTTTTAAACAGTTGTGCCTAGCCGTATATATCTATAAACAGATTCAACTGTTGAAAGGAAAACTGTTTCTGGTTAAGCAATTTATTAGTGACAACTTGATTACTAGGTACTTAATGTTTAAAAGTGGACATTACATGTTTGATTAATTTCAATAATTACCAGTACTAATTAATATGTTCGATTTAGTTCAAACTATGATTAGAGCAGTGAGGTATAGTTTCTGTAAACTATCAAATGATGTATCAGTCCTCTATCTCTGAGATTATATTATCATTTACGTGTAAGTGGCATATAAGGAAGTCATGCTAAACTTAAGGAAGACGACACTGCTGTCTGGCGTTAATTGTCGTTCTCTCTGGTTGTGTTTATGTTTATAACAATCATCTGGCAAAACTAAATGGTAGGCAGTTCGTTGATTCCAGTTATATGCGTTAGTCACTTTTAACACATTATTCGCAATGCTTACTGTCACAGTTACATGAAATGAATGTATTGCCTAGTTAATTAAAGACATTCTATATCCCGGTTCTGTAAATAATATTGAAATCGAAACTTGACATACTAACATTATTATGTCAGAGGACGACTGTCGAAACACCATTCCAATAGCTTACCTTGGTAATTAGTGCCATTTAGGTTAAAATCCAGAATCATCTGAGGGAACGTTGTGTTAAAGGAATCGCTTTTGTTTGACTCAACTC
Source organism: Azorinus chamasolen (assembly GCA_963576725.1). Taxonomy (NCBI): domain Eukaryota; kingdom Metazoa; phylum Mollusca; class Bivalvia; order Cardiida; family Solecurtidae; genus Azorinus; species Azorinus chamasolen. The sequence continues at coordinate 91,292,938 of OY755241.1, read as the reverse complement.
TTTCACCGCCAAAATGCAAAACATGCTCCAGAACAATCAGTGCAGTACCAGCGCAAATGCAGTGTTTGCGTCTGATCACGAACTTTGCCGTTTGTTTCAAGTTCTTTTGAAATTTTGCTTTTTTACATACTGGGGAGAGATGACAACTGGCCCCGAAAGAATAAACATATTTTTATGTCTGATCACAATTATACCGTGCATATTTGTATAGGCTTGCAAGACGCAGTGCGGTGCTTTTCATGTGATGGCGGCCTTCATCACTGGGACATGGAAGATAACCCATGGATAGAGCATGCTCGCTGGTTCCCAAACTGCATATTTGTAAGAAGTACAACGGGAAGTGAGCTTGTAGCGCAAGTTCAAAGTGCAGTATTAGACATGGTGAGATAAACCTTTTTTTTTACATATTTTGACATTTATATTAGATATGTTACTTTGTGTTGTTTCTCCAAATCGTTCACAAATCTCAAATGATTAACGTGTTCCAACCAGGTCAGGAAAACAACTTAAACATATATCACCTCCCTTCAGAATTTATAATCTTCGCAACAGCAGGTGTTAAGTGCTTGTGTGGGGGTCGTAAAACGTCGCCCTGTACTTCATTCTCAGTGTTGTTATACCTTCTGATCCTTCGAGATCATGAATTTCAGTATTTCTTGTTCTGAAAATTGAATACCGCTTAAGCCGGTGCTAGGGGCGTGAGCAGTGTTGCACTTTTAATTACTGTTCATGAACAGACTCAATAAAACCGAGTCTGCAATTGTTTCTTTTTGTGTTGCAATTTTTGCTCTCGGGGGATCACCTCCCTTCAGAATTTATAGGTCGGAGTTCATCATCGCACTTCGTACAGTAATACCACACATTTCTAAACCTTGTGTATTTTGCTTGATATAGGGGGTGATACTTTTCAATAATTATATCTGAACTTCCGTTACAATTTTTGTCTGTATACATTGTCGTCTGTTTTAAATGTTAGTGAAATACTATACGTTTCTTCGCAAAACATAATCGGAGCGTCATACAGCTTGGATAGACAATTCTAGGCGTCTCATGTGGATCCAAACAGCTTGAAAAAATAATCAAACGCTCATCAAACGTGGCAAGCCGTGAGGGTCGCTGTCCGGTGAGCATGGCGACAGAATGTTTAAGTAAGGTGAACTGAATGTAGTGACTGGTCTAGGGCTTTGTTAATATAAGTGTATATTATGAGAGAGAACTCACGATTTGTATAATCTCGAATACTTATATGCAACGCCTTTCTATCTTTCTAATTTTATAATATACAGCGATTCTGTGCTGTCTAATCTAATAGATGCATTGCATTCATATCTCGGGTATGGGCAGTGCTATTTAAGTTTACATTCCGTGTTACAGCTCTGCCTAATCTCACGCGGGACACAACACTGTTCAAACTCAACAATTATATGCAGCGCTGTATAAACTCACTTATCGAGATGCAGCGCTGTATAAATATGGAAAAATAGTAAAACAGGGAGAGTCACACACACGAAATGACACCGCACCAAACACCATCAAACAAGAAACAGTATAACCACAAGACAAAACATAACACGATGCATATCAAGACGAAAAACATTAAGTAGGAGTACCGCCTTGGAACGGTCAGGAACCAAACTCACATATTGAGAGGTAGACGATTGAATAAACTGCATACTGAGACACAGCGCTGTATAAACTCACATATTGAGAGGTAAAGGATTGAATAAACTGCATATTGAGATGCAGCGCTTTATAAACTCACATGTGCAGATACAACTCTGTATAAACTACATGCTAAGATGCAGCACCGTATAAACTCTCATACTGAGATGCAACGCTGTATAAACTCACATACTGAGATGCAGTGTTATATAAGCATATACTGAAATGCTGCACTGTATAAAGTTTGAAATAAAAAAGACAAAATTGCAGACTTGGTTCTAATGAGATTTATTAAACCTGCAACACTATTGACGCCCCTAGTACCGGCTTAAGTGGAATTCAGTTTTCAAAGCATTGAAACTGAAGACCCGAAGGACAGTTTTCATAGCATTGAAACTGAAGACCCGAAGGACCAGACAATATAGCAACAACGCTGAAAATGAAGAACGGGACGACATTTTACGGCCGCCATACAAACCCATAACGCCTGCTATTGTGAAGTCAGTAACATTCTGAAAGTAGGAGAAAGAAAGCAGCAAATCGAAATGAGAAAAGTGCAGACTCGGTTTAATTGAGTTATGAGAAATTATTTTCAGTGCAATACTTCTCTTCCTCCTTAACTCACATACTAAAATGCAGCGCTGTATAAACGCAGATACTGATATGCAACGCTGTAGTTACGCACAAACTGGTATTCACCGTTTGATAAACGCAGATAATGATATGCAACTGATACTGTCACATACTGAGATGTAGCACTGGATAAACTCACATACTCAGATGCAGCGCTGTATAAACTCACGAGCTGAGATGCAACGCTGTATAAATAAACATACTGAGATGTGCAGCGTTGTATTTACTCACATAGTGAGATGCAACACTGTATAAACGCACATGCTATGATGTAACGCTGTGTGAGCTCAATACTGCATTATGCAACGTTATATAAACTTATATAGTGAGATGCAACACTGTATAAACGCACATGCTATGATGTAACGCTGTGTGAGCTCACATACTGAAATGCAACGTTATATAAACTTATATGGTGAGATGAAACACTACAAAAACACAAAACTGAGATGTAGCGCTGCATAACCTACATACTGAGATGCTTTGTTGTATAAACAGCAAACACAGATGCTTTGCTGTATAAACATTTTACTGAGATGCTGTGCTATATAAACCCTCATGGGCTTGAGATGAAAAAATCCTCTTATTTCACTAGAGGAGTTTTGTTTTCGAACACAATCATCTGCAATATAAATATTCTGAAAAAATAATAAGAATACTGTACCACCAAAAACATTCAAAATAATGCAAACTCGTGTTTCATCGTTTTCTTATCGTCTATTCAGCAGGTCGAGGGCAATCAGGGATCTCATGCTATGGATGTATGTGTGGAGTATGAAAAAGGTAATTAAACATTTTCAGAAAAGCAATAATTATTTAGACAAATAATTCCCACTGTATTGTCTTATGACAATCACTTGATATATACAATTACATATAATAGTTACCAGACCCAGTATTAAAACAACATGAAATAATGCACCAAGAGCGCGCAGGTAGAGTCAACAAAATCGGGTATGACTCTGACTGTTTTGTGGAATTCACGAATGGCAATGGTTAAAACCAATACATACTTTGTTTGCGGTGTCCCCTCAATATGGAATGGATTTATTTCGATAAATATCAAGCAAGCAAACAGTCTACTCAGTGTTTTTATATTACCTTCGGGATCACCAATTTCAATGTTGTCGGTGCTAGGGAGGGGGGTTGGGGTGTGAGTAGTGTTGCACGTTTACCATACTGCTCATGGACATTAAAAATAATGCTCACTAAGCACATTAAAGCCGAGCCTGCAATTTTCCCTTTTCGCATTGTTGCTTTTGCTTTCGAAGGTTCATCTACTTTCAGAATTCATAAACGAATGAGCGACACAAGATATGTTATATACGGTAGTGTTGATATATGAAACCGTAACGTGTCTATAAATGTATGATCAACATTTTGATCTTGGTCTGATGTTTACTGTCGGTATGATCGAGCCTTTGAGAAAATATTGACCAGTTTGCAAACAAATTGGGACCTAATGAGCCTCATTTGGGTCCAAACTGCTTGCAAAAATGCAAGTTATATTAGGTCTTGTCCTAATTAGTCCCCCGGCCTTTGGAGGAGTTTTGCACCCCGTCCTTCCGTCCGGATAATTGTCTTTACAACCACTTGTGTTATAATTCCTAAAAGTATTTGTGCTTGTGCATCGTGGGATGGCGGAATGTCGCATACCACTTTGGTGTCTATGTAACCTTGACCTCAGTTTAGGTAAAATATTGTTCTAATGATATATCCTTAACCCACTAGGTTAGGACATCCAAAGCTATTGTGTTAGTGCATCTTGTTAAGGAGTTTCGCGTCCTACTTTGGTGTCTCTGTGACATTGACCTTGAATGTGACCTCTGTTTTATAAAACAAAATGTCTGAATTTTGTCTGGATGATATCTCCTCAACCCTTTGGATTAGGATTTCGAAATTTATCGGGTGAGGTCATCTTTTGAATGAAAAGTGTCGCATACTGCTTTGGTATCTCTATGACTTTTAACTTGGCCTAGGTTTAGTTCATACCCTCTTAAATTTGTTCAGTTTATATATCTCCAAACCCTTGGGATAGATATCGAAATTTATCGTGTGCGTGTATCTTTGGAAGGGGAAGTGTTCCAGACTGCGTTGGTTATCTGCACCCCAGACCTTAAATTTGGCCGGATATATCCTCAAGTCTTTTGGTTAGCATTTCAATAGTTTAAACTTTTGTGTTTCTGTGACAGTGACCCTAACTCTGTCATTGACCTCTATTGTGTAAAAAGGAATATTGTCTAGGGGAAAATTTCCAAACTTACCTGTCCCAGTTTAACTTTCTTTAGACTATGCGTCTTTAGAGGGTGAAGTGTCCGTCCACATTTGCATATGTGCAGTTGGTGTCGCAAATTTCCTTGTTCAATTTTACAATTATTTAATTTATATTTGGGATATATCATAACCATATATAATGGTAGATATGCAGGTCTCAATTTTCACATGTTTATTTCTGAGCATTGCAGAATTAGTTGCCCTTGATTATTTTGTATTTTTGTCATTCTGGCGAGAAACGTGTAGTTGGTATCGCAAACTCCTTTCAGATCTGTAATTGCAAAATTATTAAATATATATTTTGATCATGTGTTTACCCTTGGGCATTGCAGAATTATCTCCCAATTGAACGTTGTGTATCTTATCATTCTGACAGGAAACATGGGTAATTGGTGTCGCAAACTCCTACTATAATTTGAAAGTTATTAAATGTATATTTGGTGTACATATAATGACCATAAAAAGTAGATGTGCAAGACGCGTATGTCATGTGTCCCGACTAGAACTTTGAGTATTGATTGTTATCTTGTAATGAAACATCCTCCTCCAATTGATATATGTCATACATAACAAGAAAAGCATTGTCGCAAGCGTCATCGCTATCTGGACGAAGGGGAGTCTCAAGAAAAACAGAAAATATTATAAACTGAATATGTATTTCAAAATAAGTACGAAATTTATGAAAATGAACGTTTTATAAACACAGCAAAGGAAAACACTATACTTAAAGATAAAAGTGTAAGTACAGCAAAACTTAAAAATATAAATTCATATAATGTGGTGATGGACATGTAGCATATAATGTTGAGTATGGAAATGTAGCATATAATGTGGAGTATGGAAATGTAGCATATAATGTGGAGTATGGAAATGTAACATAAAATTATAATGTGGAGTATGGAAATGTAGGATATAATGTGGAGTATAGAAATGTAGCATATAATGTGGAGTATAGAAATGTAGCATATAATGTGGATTATGAAATGTAGTATATAATGTGGAGTATGGAAATGTAGTATATAATGTGGAGTATGGAAATGTAGCATATAATGTGGAGTATATAAATGTTGCATATAATGTGGAGTATGGAAATGTAGCATATGAAATTTAGAGTTGGTAACACGGTGTTATGTTGCACTAGTTTTTAAAAGAAGACACAGTAGAATAAAACACGATTTTATCTTTGTCTATAAATTGTAAAACCTTAAGAAGTAGAGTGATTCAGATCTGTTATTTGGCCTTTTCACATGAGAACATGCAATCTGAGTTACAATATACAGTATAGCAACTGAGTGTAATTTAACCCCTTTACCTTTAAAATTTTCTTGACCTCATTGATATTCGTGGACAGAATCTTCCAGCTAAACCATAGTCTATGAAACTTTTTACCCAAGTAGAAACTACAAAATAATATCTATTAAATGCATTAAGAACACAGAACAGACCCTGATCAGGTAGCCCCTACAGAAGCATACACCTCTGGATATGTTCTGTTTGTCAAGGTATGACAAATATGTGAGGAAAAGAATTTATAGATATAATATATGGATTTCAAAAAGTAAAGGTATAAAAATTTGGAAGAAAGTACACCAGATTTCAAAGTAAGAAAAATGTTAATATTCATTATTATACTGCAAAGTAAAATCCTCGATTTCGATTGGTCAATTAGCTATATATAAAAGCCGTGTATCCCTTTTGCCCCGTCGAGGGCCTCGCTTCCTTGCTACAACAATATAAAAATGGCCGACCAGCTTTATTTGTCGATTTGATCCAAACACCCGCTCTCAAATGAAATAACAGGAGATTGGGGCGGAACAAAATTATCCATTGAGATTTGTTTAGTTATTGTTGTTTTATAACAATGCAAATGAACCCGATACGTGGCGAAGGTCTTATTCTGCTCTAATGCTGCAACTGTTGTCAAAGTGCTTATGCACGTACCGATTAGCCCTAAAAACCCGCTTTTACAAAGACAATCCATGCCCAATGCGATTCAGATTTTATTTATGCGCATGCACAGCACACCTACCTGTAAATTGCAGTGTTTCTGCTCCTTCCAACGCCCATTTGTTTTAATATTATAAAACCAACATTTTGACGTCCTCCAAATGACGTCGGCATTGCGTCACTCACTCAATTAAAGTACAAAAATGAGTCATGCAGGAAACACCACATACAGAACAAACACTCGCCCGAACAGCAACACAAGGAAACAGCAAATGTACATAAGTAGAAAAAAACAACAAGAGACGCACAAAGACAACACAAACATACAATAGGAGGAAGATGGAAGTACCGCCTTGGAACGGTCAGTGACAAAAGGCACCGGGGGGTTAAACCGGTTTATGGGCGCCCAACCTCACACTTATTCCATCCCCATCCTAAAAGACAAACACTGTAAATAAACGTATCCCCTCTCCGACTAATCTACAACAACCGCGACAGCAAATACAGTGGTAAAGTGCATGTATAACAAAAAAAAACATTTAATGGAAAAGTAGTAAAGTCAAGCAGGCAAAGCCACATGCAAGACGCAACCACCACCAAAACACCGATAGACAGCATGACACACACACACACACACACACACACAACCACACACCCAAACGCACACACACACACACGAAATGAACACAGAAAACACCAAAAGACACACAAGAACCAGGGACAAACGTTCCACAACATGAACAAACCACAAGCACAAAGACGCAAGGCAAACAAAAGGAAGGGTGACAAAGAGAGTACCGCCTTGGCACGGTCAGCAGCAAAAACACCACTGGGGGTTTAAACCGGTTTACGGACGTCCTAACCTCACACTTCTCTCAAAGTCACCCTAGCTTTACAAATATTGTAAATAAAGGTATCCCCGCTGGACTTACCCACAACATAGACGACGGTGAACACAGGACAACATGTAAAACATAGCATAATAACTGTGACAATCCGTCAAATATGTACTCAATGACTTTGCTGAAGTCAGAGCACCTGCAGGTAAACCGTTAAGGGCACGACAGGGAAAAAGTAATACATGAGTCTGGTAAGCTCCTCCTGTATCCAAGTTTAAGATTATACCATCATAGAGTACTACCCTCGGCCTGTCATCGCGCAAGCAAAGAGGGAAGCGTAGCTACCGACTGTAAAAGGGTCGATAACCAAACATGCAGTGTGTTGCAATATATTAGGATCATAACCTTTCTTTTTAAGTGTTTTAATGCGTTTTATAAACAATTAATGAAAATGGATATGACCCCGAATTTTCCTAAGTTTGTAGATAACATCCCCATAAAATTCTGGTTGAGAAATACCTTGTCGCAGTAACGTCCGTAGATTGCAATTATATTTACTAATGAGAGGTAAATTTCGATAATAAAATTTAGAAAAGGTTTTCCGAAGTTTGTTATATCTGTAACCTTGCTTAAGAAGTTTATCAGTTATAACTAAATTACGTCTGTTAAAATCTTCAAGCAAAGAACAGGCTCGGGCAAACCTAATAAGTTGAGAAATATAAACACCATAAGATGTAGAACGTGGCACATCCCCATCTAGAAAAGGATAATTAACAATTTTAAAATTAAAATCTTCTATTTTATCGTATACTTTGGACTAAACTTTATCATTTGTAATTGAAAGATTCAAATCTAAAAATGAAGCACTAATGTCAGATTGATTAGCTTTGTTTAAAGACAGTTCTTTTGGGTAGATTGAAGAAACCATAGTATCAAAATAAGGATTATCTAAATTCAAAATATAGTCTAAATACCTTGAAGTTTTATTAAAAGCATTAACAATATCGGTCTGTGTATCAGGTTTTAAGCTAACCTCTCGTAGCAATACAAAAACAAATCTGCAACAAGAGGGGCACAATTTGTACCCATGGGTATACCAACAACTTGACGATATATGGTATCCCCATAACGCACAAATATATTATCTAAAAGAAAGGTAAGAGATCTACAAACATCAAGGCAAGTCCACATTGTGTAATGTTCAACTTCTGAATTCGAAAAGAATGAACGTTGAACATTACAAGCAATGAACATTTTGTTTTCTCTGGCAAAGGTTTTTTCTATTAATTTAATAAGTTTATTCTTTATAAGATGGTGAGGTAGAGTAGTATAGAGTGTAGAGAAATCATAAGAGCTCAGTAAAGAAATGTTATACTGTTCATTTTCAAGTTTTGTTAAAACATCATTTGAATTTTTTATGGACCAAAAAACATTAATACCAGAATTTTCATATATTTTATCACAGTAGCGTTTAACATGTTCTTTGATCGTAGTAAGACAGGACGTCAAAAGTATAAATAATTTAGTAGTGGTACAACAGCTAGAGTTGACAATAAAACGCGACTTATAAGGGTTTTTATGTAGTTTTGGAATCCAGTACAAAGTAGAAAGTTTATGTTGTTTTATGTTAGGACCAGACTTAAAATTATTGCACATTTTTTACATGTTCCGAGACTATATCTTTTTCAGGTGTTTGAACTGTTATATAAGTTGTTGAATCAGTTAGCTCCTTCTTTAAAACATCAACATAATACAATCTTCAAATAATACAATCTTCAAAGTGAACATACTGTATCCACCTATCGCTAGTGTACTCAATGATTTAGCTGCAAACAGAGTAACTGTAGAAAAGTAATAAAGGGTACGACAAAAATGAAATAGTACAGATATCCGACGTTCTCCTTCTATTTTTGGATTTAAGAGGTCGCCTTCATAGAGTACTAAACCTTTCTTGTCGGCGTACATGCAAAGAGGCCAGCGTGATTGTCAATTGTAAAAGGGTTCACAACCAAACATGCAGTATGTTGTAGTACTACAGGATCATATCCCTTTTTAATGAATTGTTTTATATACAAACAATTTGATGAACAAAGTGAGAAAATGGGTATGTCCAATAATTTTACGAAGTTTGTAAATCACATCACCATAAAATTCAGGATGCTTGCCAATAAGCGAGAGATTTCGTCAGTAAAATTTAGAGAAAGTTTTTCTTAGTTTATGGTATCTATATCCTTGCTTAAGCAGTTTTTCAGTTAAAATGAGATTTCGACTGTTAAAATCGTCAATAGGGTTGCTCTAGCAAAACGAATACGTTGAGATATATATACCCCGTAAGATGGAGCACGGGGAACATCCCCGTCAAGATGAGGAAAATTTACAATATTAAAATCAAAATCATCTCTTTTGTCATATATTTTAGAAGAAATCATTCCATTATACAAATCATAGAAATCATTCCATACGTACAAATATGTTAACCGTTCTCATGCTGAAAAAATAGTGTCTGCTTAACCGCTGATCAGCTGAAAGTTTTACTAAAGTCTGATTCTTTTAGTCCTTTGAGAAACTATTGCACTTAGAAGATCCCTTTCTATTCACAAATGTAATGAGTTGGTTATTATACACGGTTAACTAGGGTCGCAGAGTGATCAAACCCTTACCTTACAGTATGAGGCCCCTGGGGGGAAGCAAACCGACGCCTATATTAACAACGCTAATTAACTGCTTCAAATATTAATATTTGCAGTATAATTACATCGTTATAGAGATCATTGGCGGGATATCTGACGTTTATTCCCTGCTGAGGAAAATACAAGTAGCCCTCGCCTAACGACTCGGGCAACATGATTTTCCTCAGCAGGAAACAGAAAGTCAGATACCCCGCCAATGTTGTGTATAACTAATAATGTACAAGAGTACTTCTGTCAGCTGAGTATGTAAAACATGTGCTATCGGAACCTTTACAACAAAACACGGCATAATATGAGGAACTGAAAACCTTAATTACATCATCCTTATTGAGATGAAAACACGTGTGGAATTAGAAAGCTCTATTATGATTACTTAACAATCAACACGTGGAAAAAGTAAACGAAGGTGAATAACTCAAAATCTATTGCATGTAGAATAACAAACATGCTCCTCATTGAGAGTAAGTCACATGTAAAATTTAAAAGCTTTGTTATGATTACTTTACAAATGACGGCGAAAAAGTACACAAAGGGGAATAAGGAACGGAGTTGGGATAAACACACGGGGATAGCCCAGTACTGCATCGATAACCAAGTATTGCATGTAGAGAGACGAACCTTAGTTACATTGATGAAACTGATTGAGATGACACATATGCCATTTGAAAGATCTCTAATGATTACTTAAGAAATGATGGCCAAAATGAAAGTGTGACGGACAGGCAGACATACAGACAGACGACGGAAAAGTTGATCCCTATGTGACACATTGCATCTCGGCAGGTGGCACAAAATTGGATTTATCAGATTCCAAAAGCAAGCAGAATACACCCAGATTCGATAGCTCCAGTAATCTTGGTCTTCTCTGTGTTCCAATACAGGCATATATATTAGTATGAAGGAAAGTATTTAACAAAAAGTTCTCTGGTAATTAAGAATGTTTCCAAGAAAACATTCAACATGAGTAGTTTTAATTCATAATTTTCCCAATGGTGACCGAAATACTAAAGCCGAAACGACAAAAACCGAAAGGGATTGGGTCCGAAACCACCCTGGATCCTTCTTTCTCCTCGGATGTTTGATTAAACCTGGGCGTTAAGAGCGTCAGATTGACCGAGACAACAGCACTGTCATTCCGCTGATAATTGTACAAATGTATTCTTCATTAATGCTTACGGAACAAATGAGCATATCTCTCAGAATGATGATAACTTCTAGCATTCTTTACATACACAACATTTACTTGAAACATTTAAATACCGGTTAACATGTTACTGAAATAGGCGCGAAGAAACGGACGGCCTGAAATAACCATGAATAGTAGATGTGCAAAAGTCTAGATGCATGTGTGCAGAAATTGCACATTTATATCCTCATGAAATCATAGTATTTATGTAACATGGGCACTACTCATGCAATTTAAAGGTGGTAGATTTATATTGGACATGCATATTAGCCATGAAAAGCAGATGTGCAAGTTGTATTGTTCTTTTTGTATAACTGCAGGCTGCATGTATATCACCTTTTAAATGGGCATTTGTCAGTCGGACTTGTTACATGGGTATAGTTGGTGTGTTAAACCTCCTTCAGTCTTTTTTTTAACAAATTTCGATGAAAGTTTATATACATGATTTCTATTAGTGGATTTGTGCATTAAATAAGTTTTTCAGTTTTCAACATTATTCATGAAAGATGATTCAAATGATCTCTGTTAAGTTTACATGTGCATCACATATTTTTTCAGTATCTAACATAAAGGTTTTATCAGCCGGGCGGAGATAGTCATCACCTTTATTGATACATCTAGTTATATATGACAAAACGTTATATTAATATACAAATCTTTTTTTATTTTTCCTATTTAAGACAATCTCCCAGACCCAAGCCTGGTTGGAGGTAAGTCTGCTCAAAATTCAGTAAATGTACTCCCTATTTAAACAAGGTTTGGATAAACAACTGACCGAATGTCAAACAGCTTGGATCCTGGTGAAATGTCGAGCTGAATGATTAGGAAAGTGTATCTATTGTCAGTGGTTTGTTGACAAATACCTGATAGAAACTAGTTTAACGCATGTTCCTGTACGATCCTCTGATCAGACTCTGCTCCTTTTGAGTGTGAAATAACATAAACCGGATTCTATTGTTTTTTTCCGTAGTATCAAACTACCTTGTCTATCATGCTATTATAATGATTAAGCCAAATAGCAATCATACAGTCAGTATTTCCGGCATGAAACAGTCTGTCACTTCCTCAACAAAACCAGGCTAGTCATAGAAATATTCTCTAAATATTAACCGGGTTTCAAACTATTGAAATAAATGAGCTTTTTTAAAATGATATTCGTGATTGCCAAGGGCGGAACTTGATTCCTTTAGTAAAAATTCCCAATCATTACTAGTCCAATTTCAAAATAATTTTACTTCGTTCTCAGAGTTGTTATACTTTCTGGTCCGTTTGGATAATCAACAAACCAAGTAGAAAAGTCAGGCAGGAAGAACCATAGACAAAACTTTAATTATGAACGCTGGATACCGATTGAGCAATTGCTAGGTAGTGAGTAGTGTTGCACGTTTAATAACTGCATATGAACAGATGGAGTCTGTGTTTTTCTCTTTTTGCATTGTTGGTTTTGCTTTCGAATATTTATACGAATGTTTATTGAGTCATCATCTACATTAAAAAGTGGGTACTAGTAGCTCCCTGGTCCACGTTCGACATTTAAAAGGTGTAGTTCTAGGACTAGTCGGCTCGGCGTCAGGATAATGTGACTGGGTGTGGTGCCCTTGCCATGTGCCCGTGGCAGGGGTATTTCAGTGAGGCAGCACTATAAATTGTCTGCCGTCTGCAAATAGCTGAAATACTGTTGATCGGACATTAAACCCAACTCACTCACTCACTCACTTATCGCTCGGTTGTCAAACTGAAACGTTAATTAATCCTTCGCTTGCTATTCACGTGATTCACGTTCATTGTGATAAATAGAGCATTTGCTCCTATAGGAGCAAATGCTCTATTTATCACAATGGTTTCACAAAGTGGCTTTTACAGAGTCGTCAAAACTAGTCAATATTAGGAAATGGGTTAACTAAACAGTTTAGATTTTTAATCCCTAATATCATATTGTATGCGTTCATCGTTCTGTGTACCGGCTGCATGGCTCAGTGGTAGAGCGTCCGCCTGCGGCGCGGAAGGTAGTGGATTCGATCCCCGGCCGCGAGAGACCAAATGTCCTTAAAAGTGGGTACTAGTAACTCCCTGGTCCACGTTCGACATTTTAAAGGTGTAGTTCTAGGACTGGTTGGCCCAGCGTCAGGATAATGTGACTGGGTGTGGTGCCCTTGACATGTGCCCGTGGCAGGGGTATTTCAGTGAGGCAGCACTATAAATTGTCTGCCGTCTGCAAATAGCTGAAATACTGTTGACCGGACATTAAACCCAACTCACTCACTCACTCACTCACTCACTCATCGCTCGGTTGTCAAACTGAAACGTTAATTAATCCTTCGCTTGCTATTATATATATACCTACCTGTAAATAGTGAAGACCCAGATGAGACAGCTCCTGCAGGAGCTGTCTCATCAGGGTCTGCACTATTTACAAGTTGTTTGAGCAACCAGTGCACTCCACAGCAGTGATTGCACAGAGAAATACTTGTGCACAGTGAAGATATATGTAATTATACAACAAGGCAAAGAGAAATGTATTTTAAAATTCAGCAAGAGAAGGGTGAAACAGTTTTAACTTTTGAAACCCCAATATCATATTGTATGCGTTCATCGCTCTGTTAACTTAAGCGTTAACTAAGCAGATTTAATTCTTTAATTCCAATTAATAGGTAAACTCGAAACAATTAAATTACAAAACTCATCCATTTTTATGGCAGAAGAAACACGTCCTGGTGACATACCTGGCTTTGATTGGTATAGCAAACAGTGCACACCCTTATCTTTCAACAACCGTCTGATCTGGATCTACACTGTTTGCCTATGTCCATGAATGGAATCACGAGTGTTTATTTGATATTCAAATAGTTCTGCATTTCTCAATTGCAGAGACCACTGATAACGATTAATTAAGATTTTCTGAACAAGACTAGATAGCAATGGAGGGCTCATCAAGAAGAACTCTTATCTGGGTGTAAACCATTTCTCCACATCTCTTAACCCTTCTCTTGCTGAATTGTAATATACATTTCTCCTTTCCCATGCGCTGTTGCATAATTACATATATCTGCACTGTGTACAAGTATTTCGCTGTTCAATCACTGATGTGGAGTGCACTGGTTGCACAATCAACTTGTAAATAGTGCTGACGCTGATGAGACAGCTCCTGCAGGAGCTGTCTCATCTGGATCTTCACTATTTACAGGTAGGTATATTGACGTGAATAGCAAGCGAAGGGTTAACTCATTTCCGACGATCAGATTTCAAGTTGCATACATGTCTTGTGTCATCTGCTGGATAGAGTATGAATGTGCGGATACTTTTTCCATCTTCTTTGTGTATGTCGTTTTCATTGCGCTTTCACTCAAAATATAATACACAGTAATCATCTATTCACTAGATTTCAAACTTAGAGAATTTAGAACACATGCCAAACAAAGTCACGAGCACAACACAATTAAAATACCTTTTGCATTGCTTATTGTTTAGTCAACCCCCACCTAAACTTATTACAACAGGAAAAACATACAATGCTGCAATCTCTATAGTAAACTTTCAAACTGTTTCAGTTTCGACAGAATCTGGATTGATGGCTGAGCGTAGAAGGCTGTTGAGAAGACTGAAGTGTTTGGGATGTGAGGAGAACGACGCTAATGTCCTGTTCCTGCCATGCGCCCATCACGAGATGTGTATGGAATGTTCTACGGATGCCGAAATATGCCCTCTCTGTTGCAAAGAAATAGAGCAAAAAGTCAGGACATACATGGCATAATACATCGTGATCGTGATATTTATAATCATATATTTCTTCTATAGAAGAGATTTGATGAGCTGTGATTCAAAAGGACGTGTAGTAACAGATGAGCTGAATGTTACCGCGCTTTGACACTCAAATATATCATTTATCACCGAACAATCGTTAATACTTCACAATGACAATAATCATGATCAATCATTGTAGACAATATCATTTTATTTCTGTTATTAAACATCAGCGTGGACAACAGCGCATTGTATCAGCACCACCCTTCTATATTTCTTATGAATCACTTGAACATATTCAATGACCAATAAGTATGTTGCCCGTATGAAGTTGTGTGTGGCAGGGTAAATCTTTAATTATCCATTATCGCCTGTGGTACACGGACATTATTCTTATAAGCGTTACGGATCAGTGTAAATAGCATCTTCTTACCAAACATATTACAGAAGTCAGGCAGGAAATGAGGAAATTACGCATTAAAGTCAACAGCAACACCAGAAGCATAGATAAAGTACGCGCTCACATATACATGCACTGTCGTTTTGTTTACAGCTTGTCTTTAAAACTAGGTTCAAAATCGACCCAGCATTGCAAGCAGCTTAGATCCAGGTGTAGTATGGCGTCGCACAAGGAACCAATGTGTTTTACATCAAGGGCTTTGTCGTATTGTATGTAGTCAAAATTGCATCTAATCATTTCTATAGATGGGATGTCGTCAGCTTGTTATTGACATTTTCATTGGATTTCCACTTTAAACAGTGCTACAATAGTTCTGTATACCTGGCATGATACCTTATTCTACTAAATAGTGCGTCTGAATGTTAAACTTTGTGAGAAGTTGTCTACTACAGGATTTTTCATTAATTTCCATGAATTAAGTGACATTGTTCATTATTAATGCTTTAGGATTGTGATATATTGCTAGAATATCAGTGACAGCGAACTTTATGGAATTCTTTAATTAAGATACCAAGTGAAGAGACATTATAAGTACTGTTGCTTTAGAGGTTAAGATTTGATATGTTGATTGATTCTATAGTTTAGATCTAAACAATACATGTATTAATCTTACATTTCATTTCTTTAGCAGGTTGAGATCGTTGAGCAGAAGCACTATATGAATCCTTCCTGATAAGCTGTCACTTCTCACAGTCACGCACATGGTATTTGGTGAGCACAATTAACACTTACTAACAAAACCGTAATCTTCATCGTATCATATCATTTTCATTTCATGCCATAGATTGCATATGAAGTTTGGTAAAAAATTGTGTCTGATTTGTCTTTTGTATTTGGATTTTTTGACTTGGACCTAGATCTATGTAGCTGGCTGTACTTTTAACCACAGCATTTCAGACGACAAATTTAGCAAGTGTTGATCTTAGAATTTGCCTTACATGAGGTGTTATTGTGTTGGATAGGTTAGTCTGTAGCTCATAAAAGTGAAGAAAAGTGCTTTAGTGAAGCAGTGATTGTCACTTTGACCCTAGCAAATCTGAATTTTGTTTATTGTAGATTTTTCAAATTGTTACTTGGTTATCTCCAATTGCGAATTTGCTTGTCGCGAATCTTTTTTGTGGAGAGCAAATCAAGCCAACTAGCTCATCTGCTTAATTGCAATTTCTTACAGTTAAGCAAATGACACGTTTTTTCCTACAATTCCGCGTTATTTTGGGTGCAATGAAGAAGACGCCGGGTTGCTGAAGCAGGTCATTAGGTTGACACTTGTGGCATCTATTATTCTACATATAATATGGTGTCCCATAAGTTTCAAGAGTATCAAAATTGTCGGATTTATTGTGACATCTTTTGCATAAGTATGGTGTCCCATTAGTGCCAAGTCTGTCAAACTGGTCAAATTTTACACAGGTGTATTAAATTGGTCAAATTTGTTTTGATTTCAGCTTTTCAGCTTGTATGGTGTCATACTATTGCCATCTATTTTTCAATAAATATATTTGTTGAATTGTGTGACGTCTATTACACCTCAAATTTTTTTAAAAAAAATGGATCCCTCAATGCCTGCTGGTACTTTAGATTTTTATGCGGACCTATTACGTAGATCTTGGCATTATTTTGTTGCACCAACAAACGCCAATTACACTACATTCCAGGTTGCACCTGGTGCACATTCAATGTTGCTCCTGGCTCACAACCTAGAGGTCAACCACGATTGTTTAACCCATTCCAGTCCACTCCAGCTCCTCACCCATCGTATAATGTCCCTCCTGCAGTTAGGGCTCCTGTTAATAAGGTTCCAAAATTACCAGAGTTTTCAGGTACCCCTGGAGATGACTTTTCAAATATTAAATTAATTGTCTTCATCGCAGGCAGCAATATGGAGAACATACCCTTTTGGAAGCAATCAGGCGGAGCCTGAAGGGAAAATCCCGTACCGTCCTGTTGCATCTTGGGGAAAATGGAACTCTCCCTGAAATATTTCAGGAATTAGAAGGAATTTATGGGAATGTAAATTCAGCAGAGAAGACAAAAGAGCAATTTTATTCAGCAGTTCAAGAAGTAAATGAGACTGTGGCCGACTGTAGTCTGCGTCTTGAGCAGCTTATCAGGCATTGTGGTCATTTGAATGCTGACGCAAAGATTGAGATGCTCAGGAACAGACTGTGGTCTGGATTGCAGGATAATATGTTAAAGAACATGTCCAGATATAAATATGAGAGCATAGTAGATTTTAATATGTTGCGAAAGGAGCTGAGACAAATGGAGCAAGAGATGAAAGGGATAGAGAAGGGAGCGAATGGTGAAATACAGAGAGTGATGTTGAAAGCAGATTGCTGAAACAGATGGAAGAAATGACAGTAGAGTTTAAAAAGTTGGGAAAGAGAGTTGAAGGTTTAGGGAAGGAAATGAGAGCAGTGAAAGAGAATAGTAAGAAAGAGGAAGGGGTACAGAAGAACTGTAGAGATGATAGAAAGGTTCAACGTGGTTCAGACAAGTCTTTAAATGGGTCACGACCTCCTATGAAGGGTCAGTAGGAGGTCCAGGGGCAATCCGCCAAAGCGACCCTAATCTTGTTCCTCTGGTGGGAGGAGCTACTGAAGCTGAAGTCTGTCTTGAAAGTATTAAGTGTAAAGCCCTTCTTGACTCTGGTTCCATGGTCACTTTCTTAAGCGAGTCGTTTTACAACTCCATGGATCCCAAGCCTAAGTTACGTGCCTTGTCAGACTTCCAACTTGTTGTTCGTGGTGCTGGTGGTGGGAATATCACATATCTTGGTTATTTTATCTTGGATCCATCACTGGACTCTCCATCTATTTCAGTTCCCATTCTGATACAGCCTGACACCAAGTTTGCAGAAAGAAATCCTCTAATCTTGGGTACAAATGTTCTCCACCACATTAAGTCCTCAATCTTAGGTGCATCTCTCCCTATGGCATGGGAAGAGACTTTCTCTGCGATATCCCAGTCCCATGTTGTTCTTGTCAAAGCCTTCTGCTATAAGGCTATTATTGTAAAGCCCAATGAAACCAGGACTATCACTGGAAGCGTCAGGAAAGGAGATATCACTTTAGGTGTTACAGAGACATTGGATGATTCTCACCAGCTTAACATATGTCCCCGTTTGATGAAGGTTAATCCCCATCGGAGTTTTTCCAAGATCCCTGTGAGAATCTGTAATCTTTCCTCTCAGCCCGTCATCATCAGACCCAGGAAGCCATTATGTAATTTTTACAATGTTGATGTTCTTCGGCATGTTGATCCTTTGGAAGGAGAACCGTCAAATTCACAGAACTATGACAAGTCCCTTGAAGATCAGGGAATATCTATACCCACAGATACTTTGGCAGAACCAGAGTCTCAGAAGGTGCATCATTTTCTTTCGAAATGGAAGCAAATTTTCTCCTCTGGTTTCACCGATCTTGTTGAACACACTCTTGAGTTGTCTGACCCTGTCCCTTTCACGGAACCCTGTCGCAGAATCCCTCCAGGAATGTTTGAGGAAGTGCGGGAACATCTACAAGAGATGATCAAGACAGGTGCCATCCGCGAATCCAAGAGTCCTTCCTCCTCCAATATCGTCCTCGTGAGAAAGAAAGACAAGTCATTAAGATTCTGTATAGACTACAGACGCCTTAACAACAGGACAGTGAAGGACGCGTACGCCCTGCCAAGGATTGAAGAGACCATAGATTGTCTATCAGGAGCGAAATTCTTCTCCAAGCTGGATCTTCGTTCCGAGTATTGGCAGGTTCCCGTCAAAGGATCTGATAAGCACAAGACAGCCTTCTCTGTTGGGCCTCTAGGGTTCTTTGAGTGCAACAGAATGCCATTTGGGCTCAAGAACGCACCAGCAACTTTTCAGCGTTTGATTGAGAGTTGCATGGGAGAGCTTCATCTCAAGGAGTGCCTTATATACCTTGACGACATCATCATCTACAGTGACAGTCTCGAGGAGCACTTACAGCAGCTAGAAAGGGTCTTCCGGAGGTGGAAGCAGGGAAGCTCAAACTCAAAGGTTCAAAATGTGAATTTTCCGTACTGAGGTCGGTTATTTAGGGCATGTGGTTTCTCAGCGAGGTATTGAGACTGGCCCAGAGAAGCTGAGATCTCTCAAGGAGTGGCCCATTCCTTTTTTTCTTAAGGAACTTCGCAGCTTCCTGGGCTTTGCAGTGTACTATCGTCGGTTTGTTCCTAATTTTGCCAAAATTGCAAAACCTCTAAATGACCTTTTAGTAGGGCATCCTACCACCAAAACCAAGTCCAAAAAGACTGCCACGTCTTGGCAATGGGATGAGACCCAGCCGGAAGCTTTCGATACTTTAATCGAAAAGCTCTGATCTCCCCCTGTAGTGGCGTATGCGAATTATAGCAAGCCATTCATATTACATACAGATGCGTGTTCCACGGGACTTGGGGCCGTATTGTACCAGATTCAGGACGGCGAACAGAGGGTGATTGCATATGCGAGTCGGGGTCTTCGTATAAATGAAAGGAATTACCCAGCCCACAAGCTGGAGTTCTTGTGTCTTAAGTGGGCCGTGGAGAAGTTCCATGATTATCTATATGGAAATAACTTCCAGGTTGTAACAGATAACAATCCTCTCACATATGTGCTCACCTCTGCGAAACTTGATGCAGTCTGTCATCGTTGGCTGGCATCCCTTGCCACGTATAACTTCTTCATTAAGTATCGTTCTGACAAGCAGAATGTTGATGCTGATGTTTTGTCTCGTCTCCATGATATTAAACGATCACATGTAGACAACCCTTTAGAGGAAACAGTAGTTTTTCCAGATGTCTTGAAAGCCCTTATGCAGTATCATCTGGTCAAGGTACAAGAGGCACCTGCTGTGGAATGTCTTGCTTTGACTCAAGATGCTGAAGTTGTCGAAGATGGTCTAGATCTTGGTGCTCCACTCAGTGATATAGATTGGCAGAAAGAACAAGGTTCTGATCCTGATATTTTTCGCGTTATTGAGATTGTTCGGGCTTACAGGGCGTTTGGCGGCGAAGGAGTCGGAAGTTGTTCGTTTGTTTCTGCGAGAATGGGGAAACTTATTAGAGACGACATTCTTTTCCGATCAGGTTCTTCTCATGGTCATCCTACAGTTCAGCTGATCCTTCCGGAACCATTCAGGGAAACTGCATTTGCAGGTCTCCATGAAGAAGCTGGTCATCAGGGCAGGGATCGTACTCTCTCTTTATTCAAGTCCCGAGTGTATTGGCCGCAGATGGACCATTTTGTGTCCTCGTTGTATTTGTCGGAAGACCAAGGCCAAACCTGCAGCAAACCTTGTTCCTGTCGAGTCCACTTACCCATTGCAACTTTCTTTCATTAGGCATGTCTTCAAGTGCGTTCGAAAATGTTCTCGTTATAACTGATCATTTTACGAGGTTTGCTCAGGCGATTCCTACAAAGAACCAGACTGCTCATACCACTGTAAAGGTTCTGTTTGAACATTTCATCTGCCATTATGGCTCCCCGGCTAGACTCCACAGCGATCAGGGACGCAATTTTGTCAGTGCAGTCATCAAGGAGCTGTGTGAGATTGCTAGGGTTGATCAATCCCGTACAACGCCATACCATCCGGAGGGAAACGGAATGCCGGAGAGGTTCAACCAGACATTAATGAACATGCTGGGCACTCTGGAAGATGACCAGGAACAAAACTGGAGAGCATACGTGCCAGCACTTGTCGATGCTTACAACTCCACCCGACACGAGAGCACTGGACTCTCTCCTCAGTTTTATGTTCGACTGTCACCCCCGGTTGGCAGTTGATGCTTTCTTGGGTTTGGAACCGGATGTGGTGGTTCATAAGGATCATACCAACTATGTGTCCATTTTGAAAAAACGTCTCGATTTTGCATACAGAGTGGCAACCAGGGAGGCCAATAAGCAGTCGCGCCGACACAAAAAACTCTATGATATTCGTGTGCGGAATGCTAAGTTGGAACCTGGGGATATAGTCTTGGTACGGAATGTTGGGGTTCGTGAAAGCAGAAGTTAGCGGATAAATGGCAGAAGGAGGTCTTTCTTGTAGTTGATCAACCCCATGACCACATCCCAGTATACCGGGTGAGAAAGGAATACATTCGATGCGGGTTGAAAACTCTTCACCGTAACCACCTTTTGCTATTTATGGCTCTTCCAGCTAGAACTCCAGCGAGGAACTGGAGTAGTAATTCACTCGACCCCTCGCATTCTTCTTTGGACCAGTCCATTCCGTTTCCTTCAGAGTCTTCCGATAACCATCGCTTATTGGACGTTTCTGCAGCAAATCAACTTGAACCAGCCAACCAGAGACCAGAGAAATATATAATTCCAGCAAGGAGACTCAAACTCAACCCTTTGGCTGAGCCATATTCACCTTGTAGGTCCAAGCGGTCCAGAGTTAAACCCAGATGGTTGGATTCCAATGAATGGACGACATAGGGACACCTTTCTCTACATATGTTCCATACTTCCTTTCGGCGCATGTCAATAGTTCTGACTTCACCCCATAATTGGGCTCATTGTTGCATCCTTTGGCGGGTTGTCCCTTAGGTCTGGAACTACTAGATCGGGAGAGTGTTTAAGCTACAGTGTGATGTTAACAGAGTCGGTGCGTGCTCACATATTTGTAAATATTGCTGAACAGTATGTCAATTGTTTATTTAATTATCACAGGAGTGCCAGTTCTGTAATAATTACTCAATTGTATTTTTTGTTTGCTTTATGGCTGAATTTGTTACATGAAAAATGCTGTGGATGCTTTTTCGCGTAGCATCCACGGGATTGGTCATGTTTTGCATAAAATACTGACCCGTGTACTTAGTGACATTTGCTTAAATGCCAATGTCATTAGGAACCGTCTTCTCTTGGAATAAACGATCATTTTGAAGATTATTATAGTTCACAACTTGTGAAATCGGTTGTGATGATAGGCTTGCAGATATTGTTTTCTGGACAAGATGTGTCTCGGATGTAGTGGTTTGTTTTAGTTTGAATTGATATTGGGGCATACCATACACATATTTCATCTCATTGACATATCGTTCCAGATACTTCCATTTCATAATATCACCCCCTACAAAACCATTTTTCTTCAATCATTTGTCATTCATATCGTTACTTTCACTACTACTAATATTAGCTACTTTCACTTTCAACGGTATTTCACCTTTAACCCCAGGCATCCGATTTCCTATCATGCTAACGCATGCGCGGCGCACTACTTAATAAAGCAACCTTGGCGAAGGCCATGTTTCTGTCTCGCTGAGACTTTGTTTCTCATGCTGTGCTCCCTCGCCTATTTCAGGTAAGTTTACTGTTGAGGAATGTTGTTTATCTAATTTTAGCAGCAGTTTATGTCATGAATTTGTATGAATGTCATGCTTTATTCCATTATTGTTTTCTCTTGTCTCGTGTTCGCACGAGGCATTGAGGCACTACTTAATAAGGCAACCTTGGCGAAGGCCATGTTTCTGTCTCGCTGAGACTTTATTTCTCATGTTGTGCTCCCTCGCCTATTTCAGGCAAGAGAACCTACTATACGGAGAACCGTTACATTTGGTGGCCAGTGTGGGGGACCGTGACGTATTTGTATGGTTAGTCTAAGACGTCTTCAAATATATATATACTACTCACGATTGAATAAATTCGAGGACGAATTTCAATTAAGTGGGGAAGTATGTCACGGTACCGAACCTAACACAGTCGGGATGAAGAATATGTAAGCGGCCCGGTAGCTCGGTCGGTAGAGCGTCGGAACGGTAGTCCGAAGGTCGCGGGTTCGAGCCCCGGTCTGGCTGCATATTTTTCTTCCCCTGTGACACAAGGAACCAAGGTGTTTTACATCAAGGGCTTTGTCGTATTGTATGTAGTCAAAATATCATCTAATCATTTCTATAGATGGGATATTCATCGAAATACACTAGATGATTGTATGTTATATTAATTTTGTTGTATAGTCATGTGTGTCGTAATTAATCATACATTTGCTATTGAAACGGTATATGTCGTTGACACTAATTGTTATTCGTTTTTCCTTGATGTTTACAATCGAAGATGCAAATGCTGTTAGTACATGTGCAAGTAGTACTCTGTGTGTACGTGCCTGCGTATGTGTGTGTGTGTGCGCGCGCGCGCGTTGGTGTATGTATGTATGTTAGGTAGCACAATAGTTGCATAATCGTCTGCGTTGAATTTGAAGGCCGTCTATGTACTTAAATGTCCATAAATGAGTTCAAAATGTGGAGGTTTATTTTCTGCACTCATGATGATAAAAGTGTAATTATAAACTTAATTTACATGTTTAAACCCCGAGTGGTGTTTTTGCTACTGACCGTGCCAAGGCGGTATTCTCTTTGTCACCCTTCCTTTTGTTTGCCTTGCATATTTGTTTTTGTGATTTTGTTCATGTAAAGAATGTTTGTTTCTAGTTCGTGTGTGTCTGTTGGTGTTTTCTATGTGCATCTCGTGTGTGTGTGTGTGTATGTGCGTGCGTGCGTGGGTGTGTGTTTGTGTGTGTGTGTGTGCGTGCGTGCGTGTGTGTGTGCGTGTGCGTGTGTGATTCTATCAATCGGTGTTTTTGGTGGTGGTTGCGTCTTGTATGTGGCTTTGCCTGCTTGGCTTTACTACTTTTCCATTTAACATCTCACACTGTTTCAATTAGAAAGAGACTGTTTGTTTGCCTGAGGCATATATAATGCTACCACACCGAGATAAACATATATAGTGCTACCACACCGAGATAAATGCCTTCGACACTTGACATGGTACCACACCCAGTCCATGAAACCAATTCTGCTTCCAATAATCCCGTTCATGATGGATAGGTCATGTGATCTAATGTACATGTACCAAAATTGTCCAGGCCCTGTATTTTACCACCTAAGGAACATTCCTATCTATTGATCTAGTTGATCAAACTCCATAAGAATGTTTATTAAACAGTATGCAGTTTAAAAGCGTTGTTGTTTAAAGCCATTGGTCAACGAAATCACGGTTTTGCTAATAGTACATATTTATAGAGCCACTGATAACATTAATTGTTCGAGTTTTTCGAGTTGTGGTTAAAAGTGCTGTAGCTAAATCCAGTGACCTATTTATGAAATGGATCCGAACGATTATATAACTTTGATAGGTCGCCTGAAGATCATTCACGTGAACTTTCGTGTAAAGCCATTCAATGATATTAAAAGAAACTATATGTATTCATTAAAACCCATTTAGCACATGTAACCTACTTATGCAGAAAACTGGACTGATAAAGTGTCACCTGTAGTTCATTCCTGTGAGATATGGTGGACAAACATTCTACAGATATTTATAAGAATTGTCAGATTATTTATAGATTCCCTTACTTACTTATGCTGTAGACCGAAACATTTTACAACAAATCTCCATAGAGGGTCATCTACAGATCGTGTCTGTGAAATTTGGTTGAAATCCATTCTGCGGGTTAAGAGATAACGTTTAAAGAAATTATCAGTTAAAACGTACTTTGACCAAATTATGCAACGAGTCGGAATAAAATATAATCTGAAAAGAGTCACCTACATATTTCTTCTAAAATATATGACAAAAGAGATGATTTTGATTTTAATTATACATGTTTAATACGAATAAGTGTGAAGGTGACATATAGACCTATGGGACAGGACAAATTTTATAACTTTGATTTTGTACATATTTACATTTGTAAATCACATGTCACTATAAACAACTCTATTCTTTCTATTCTATTGTAACTTTGCCTCATCTTGACGGAGATGTTCCCCGTGCCCCGGCATACCGGATTTATATGTCCTAACTTAGTCGTTTTTGCTAGAGCCTGTTCATCTGTTGACGATTTTAACAATCGAAATCTCATTTTAGATCACAAGCTGCTTAAGGAAGGATATTGATACCACAAACTAAGAAAAACTTTCTCTAAATTGTATTAGAAGGGATCCGTTTATTGACATTGTTTGTCCTTTAGGGTTGAAATAAGTGTGAGGTTGGGTGACCAAAAATCGGTTTAAACCTCCAGTGACTTGTCACTGACCATTTCAACGTGGTACTTCAATCTTCCCCCTAATTTTCGTTTGTTTTGTCTTTGTGCGTCTCTTTATGTTTTTGCTATTATATACATTTGCTGTGTTTTCTTGTGTTGCTGTTCGGGCGACTGTTTGTTCTGTATGTGGTGTTTTAAGAGAAGATTCACGTGCTGATTATTACTTTAAATTTAATGGCAATCCATTCAACACTTTAAGAGGAAATGTTAAAAGTACATGTATGAGTCATGCAGGAAAACCCGCATACAAAACACGTAACCGTCCGAACAGCAGCATGACGAAAAACAGTAAACGTACATGCTTATAAAAGACAATAACAGACGCTAAAAGAGAAAAGCAAACAAACAATAGGGGGAATATGGAAGTACTGCTTTAAAAGGCCAGTGACAAATGTCACTGGGGGTTTATGCTCCAAACTCGCGTCTCATCATGATCTAAACTAGAAATATCATCATGATACAAACTGTTTGACACTTTGTAAAGACTTTCTTACAAGTTGGAACAAATTGGAAGTAAGTTGAAATTGTAACAGAGAACCTTTTAACAATCGAAATTAAATGAAAATATTCTGAGCACATCACCTTTACAGCTGGTTTGATAAGACAATGTAATACGACCGTAAATGACTCCCACTTGTGTGCTCCCTGTACTAGATAGTTTTCTTTCCGAAACGAAGTACAAATGTACATGTATACACAACGCATGTTTGAGAACAATGAACAGATGTTTGAAAACTCAGAACGCGTGTTTGAGCACTAGGAATGCACACACGTATGTGAACAAAAACACATTTTTAAAACAAGGAGCGCAAGTTTGGTAACGCGTGTTTGAAGATCATATGATAATTTGAAGTTGAATAAGCAAAGTCGAACAGACCCAGCTCGATCAGATCAGAGTCTGCTCTAATTTTACTAAATATTCGGACAGATAAACTGACACTGATCAGGGTACAACTTATTTGCCAATCTAAAGTCATCTAAACGGTACCAATAGGAATGTTCAGCTTTACAAAGCAGACCGAGTGTATATATTTAATATCCGAATGCTTATAGTTTTTAAGGTACATGACTGACATACAAGCTGTAGTATCAGTGGTTCTGCACTGTAAATCAGGGATTAGCCTTAACGCTTTCACTGGTGTACTGACGCCATTTGTTAGTCTTAACGCTTTCACTGGTGTACTGACGCCATTTGTTAGTCTTAACGCTTTCACTGGTGTACTGACGCCATTTGTTAGTCTTAACGCTTTCACTGGTGTACTGACGCCATTTGTTAGCCTTAACGCTTTCATTGGTGTACTGACGCCATTTGTTAGTCTTAACGCTTTCATTGGTGTACTGACGCCATTTGTTAGCCTTAACGCTTTCATTGGTGTACTGACGCCATGTGTTAGCCTTAACGCTTTCACTGGTGTACTGACGCCATTTGTTAGCCTTAACGCTTTCACTGGTGTACTGACGCCATTTGTTAGTCTTAACGCTCACTGGTGTACTGACGCCATTTGTTAGCCTTAACGCTTTCATTGGTGTACTGGCGCCATTTGTTAGTCTTAGCGCTTTCACTGGTGTACTGACGCCATTTGTTAGTCTTAACGCTTTCACTGGTGTACTGACGCCATTTGTTAGCCTTAACGCTTTCATTGGTGTACTGACGCCATTTGTTAGCCTTAACGCTTTCACTGGTGTACTGACACCATGTGTTAGTCTTAACGCTTTCATTGGTGTACTGACGCCATTTGTTAGCCTTAACGCTTTCACTGGTGTACTGACGCCATTTGTTAGTCTTAACGCTTTCACTGGTGTACTGACGCCATTTGTTAGCCTTAACGCTTTCATTGGTGTACTGGCGCCATTTGTTAGTCTTAGCGCTTTCACTGGTGTACTGACGCCATTTGTTAGTCTTAACGCTTTCACTGGTGTACTGACGCCATGTGTTAGCCTTAACGTTTTCACTGGTGTACTGACACCATTTGTTAGTCTTAACGCTTTCACTGGTGTACTGACGCCATTTGTTAGCCTTAACGCTTTCATTGGTGTACTGACGCCATTTGTTAGCCTTAACGCTTTCACTGGTGTACTGACGCCATTTGTTAGTCTTAACGCTCACTGGTGTACTGACGCCATTTGTTAGCCTTAACGCTTTCATTGGTGTACTGGCGCCATTTGTTAGTCTTAGCGCTTTCACTGGTGTACTGACGCCATTTGTTAGTCTTAACGCTTTCACTGGTGTACTGACGCCATTTGTTAGCCTTAACGCTTTCACTGGTGTACTGACGCCATTTGTTAACCTTAACGCTTTCATTGGTGTACTGACGCCATGTGTTAGCCTTAACGCTTTCATTGGTGTACTGGCGCCATTTGTTAGCCTTAACGCTTTCACTGGTGTACTGACGCCATGTGTTAGTCTTAACGCTTTCACTGGTGTACTGACGCCATTTGTTAGTCTTAACGCTTTCATTGGTGTACTGGCGCCATTTGTTAGTCTTAACGCTTTCACTGGTGTACTGACGCCATTTGTTAGTCTTAACGCTTTCACTGGTGTACTGACGCCATGTGTTAGTCTTAACGCTTTCACTGGTGTACTGACGCCATTTGTTAGCCTTAACGCTTTCATTGGTGTACTGGCGCCATTTGTTAGTCTTAACGCTTTCACTGGTGTACTGACGCCATTTGTTAGTCTTAACGCTTTCATTGGTGTACTGACGCCATTTGTTAGTCTTAACGCTTTCATTGGTGTATTGACGCCATTTGTGAGCCTTAACGCTTTCATTGGTGTACTGACGCCATTTGTTAGCCTTAACGCTTTCACTGGTGTACTGACGCCATTTGTTAGCTACATTGTTACAATGGCTTTTGTATACATGGATAGTTTGGTATTCTATAGTTCATGTCTAGTTTAGCATCATCAGCAAGCAGAGTTGTCCATGATTCTATTGCAGCTTGTCTTGTGTATGCTTTTGAGCTAGCACTACAGCCATGCTTTCCATAGTGCAATACGTATGCAACCAGTTTGTAGCCTAGCCACAAGAAATAACATTTATATAAACTTACACACCCTAAATATGTGATAAAATATACCATACAGACTAGAGGCAAATCTCTAATTGTTGATACTCGCCAATACTGAACGCATGGCTTATGTCTATAGTATGGTAAAGTAAGAAAGGGTCGTTGTTTACGTGTTTCACATGCGGGGTTGTAGGTGAGTTGTTAGTTTGTGTATCGTTTTAGTTTAAACATGTACCTGGTGAATATTCGTGTGAGAAATAATTACATTATTAAATGTGTTTTTTGATTTTTTATAGATATTTATGCAGTATTTCTATATATTGTTCTAGGTCCTGATCAGACGGCTCCACCAGTAGCCACGTGGTCTAGGTCTACTCTAACAGCAAAAACATACGTTACAAGGTGTTTGTATTAGGTAAAAGTTCATGCAATTTTCATATCATTTTGGTTGGTTGATATCTAGTAATATGTGTTTAACTATTTACTCCATAAATACGACTTGAACCCCTTTGCAACAGAGTAGACCCTCACTCAGATCAGACGGCTGCGGGTGGTGGCTTAATGAATGACAACAATATTGAAAGACATTACCATACGATATGTATCATAATTATGGTATTTCTGCATTACTGTTTTCCTATTTTCAGCAACCACTTGGTTTTAAAGACCCTTATATATTAACAGGTCTCTTTATAGAGGTTCTGCTGTATGTGGAATCATGTGGAATGCTCCATTATCATCTAACGATAGGGTCAAGTTGGAATTAAATTTGTTAGATTATTTCGATGACGAACAGTGCTAAACATACTCCGATAAGAAGACATGTTTTGACAAATGAGGGCTAACGTGTTGTGTTCTTCCTCGTTATCTTGCTGACCAGACTGACATTTACACACAACTTCGATCTAGATAAGATGCCGAGTAGGCTAATGCAGTGTCTCATCTGGCTCGCCGAGTAACACAGTGTCTCATCTGGTGTCTCATCTGGCTCGCCGAGTAACACAGTGTCTCATCTGGCTCGAAGCTGTTTAACACTCCATTAATACTTTCTCAAAACTTTTATTGCATTGAAAATAATCAGAATTGCAACAGATCCATATTTAATGGAAACTTATTTTTTCACAACGGGATAAATGCTATATGCCATTTTATGTTTAATACAACAGCGTGGAATTGATCTCGATCTGATTCTGAAATAAATGTATATAACTGAAAGTTAGCCTTTTGTTTGTATTTAGTATCATGAATCCATTGACATTTTAATTGATGTTTTAGGGAGGACATTTATGCTCGTCCGGTATCTCTTATTTCTGGAAAATTGAGAGGGAGACAGAGACAGACAGACAGCAAGAAAGACACAGACAGACAGACATAGGCAGAGAGACAGACAGACAGATACACAGAGAGAGATTTCTTAAAATGGGCACCTGTTATTTTGCAGCCCAGTCTCGTATCTGCGTTTGCCATCAGAATTTATCTTCTTGTTATAGAATATTATCTAAACAGTGTAGATTTGTAAGGCGTGTATATCAGTAAGGTCAACTTGCGACAAGTGTAGTATTGTACGGTCATGCCACTCGTAATAGTGACGTGCATTTTAAACTGTATACTATCCCACACTTATTTCACAGAGAGAGAGACAGCGGAGAGACAGACATACAGCAAGAGAGAGAGAGGCAGACAGAGTGAGAGAGAGATTTCTTAAAATGGGCACCTGTTTTTTGCAGCCCAGTCTCGTATATGCGTTTGGCAGCATAATCTATCATCTTTCTATAGAATATTATCTAAATAGTGTGGAGTTGTAAGGAGTACCTATCAGTAAGGTCATCTGGCGACAAGTGTGATATTGTGTGGTCATGCCATTCGTGACATCGCCGGGCATATTAGACTGCATACTATCCCACCTTTATTTCAAAAGCAACCACAGCAGACTCATCATACGGCTGCTACAGGAACAATCTGAACTGGGTATTCTAGTTTTAAACATATAAATTGCATACAATATGCATGCAGAGGATTGGGCTACACGTTTTGCAGTATTATCTAATCTAATGCCCGCTCCACAGAAATTAACAAAACAGTGACACGACAATAATAAAGATGAACATCAGAAAATTAGTAATTACAGTATAAATAACATAGCAATTTGAAAGTACAAAAATGAGTCATGCAGGAAATACCACATACAGAACAAACACTCGCCCGAACAGCAACACAAGGAAACAGCAAATGTACATGGGTAGAAAAAACAACAAGAGACGCACAAAGACAAAACAAACATTCAATAGGAGGAAGATGGAAGTACCGCCTTGGAACGGTCAGTGACAAAAGTCACCGGGGGTTTAAACCGGTTTATGGGCGCCCAACCTCACCCTTATTCCATCCCCATCCTAAAAGACAAACAGTGTAAATAAACGTATCCCCTCTCCGACTAATCTACAACAACCGCGACAGCAAATACAGTGGTAAAGTGCATGTATAACAAAAAAACATTTAATTGAACATACTGTATCCACCTATCGCTAGTGTACTCAATGATTGAGCTGCAAACAGAGTAACTGTAGAAAAGTAATAAAGGGTACGACAAAAATGAAATAGTACAGATATCCGACGTTCTCCTTCCATTTCTGGATTTAAGAGGTCGCCTTCATAGAGTACTAAACCTTTCTTGTCGGCGTACATGCAAAGAGGCCAGCGTGATTGCCAACTGTAAAAGGGTTCACAACCAAACATGCAGTATGTTGTAATAATACAGGATCATATCCCTTTTTAATGAATTGTTTTATATATTTGATGAACAAAGTGAGAAAATGGGTATGTCCAATAATTCTACGAAGTTTGTAAATCACATCACCATAAAATTCAGGATGTGAAATACCGTGTCGCAAAAGTACCTTGAGATTACATTTGTACTTGCCAATATGCAGAAAGAGAGGAAGAAAGGAAAGTGCTTAGATTAAATTCGGTTGGAGGCTCGGATGTAACGATGAACTTCACCAAAACGAACTTTATTGCAATCAGGAGAATAGTTTGGACTTCCACAAAGTAAAATATCTAAATTGATAGTTGTTATAGGTATAATGTCAATGAATAGAGAATCTCCCGCATATGTACATAGTTTGGACAGTCTAGAAAGTTTTCACACGGATATCCACATGTACAGGCTGGATAGTTTATCAAATTACACCTAAACAGGTCGTAATTTAGTGGGCTGCAGTTATGTCTTATTCTGGTATGAATAATATCTAGTCGTCTATTGCCGTAACAATTGTGAAAAGGTGACTTCGGTGATACTGTGGGTAGGATCTAAAAGAAGAAATAGTTTTTCTTTAGTACGTATGCTACATATGTAATGTCTAAATTATTCCATAAGCATACTGTCGTAGGTATATAATTTTTTTCACTAAGAGTTAATCTATTATTTAGCACGGTGCAATTACATCCCAACAATATAGATAGATAATCCATTATTTCCTCCAATATAGGAGAGTACAACATGTAATATAAACAATTGTGCAAACAGACATATACATTTAGATCAACAATGTGAAACAAGAATCAACGCAATGCATGAATTTATAACATAACACGTGACTTCAGCGTGACGTAACACTATCATTTATTTTTTGATAATCATGGGCATATAATCACTAGTGAATAACATTCGAACGACCGAATGACATTCGAACGATTCATACGCGCTGTCAAAACAAACTGGCGGACGGTGGTCGACCTACCTGTCCACGATTGAGTCACGATAGATGGCAAAGGATTGTTGGCACTTGCGCCTTAATTTCGATAAAATAATACAAATTGTAATCGCTGTCAGGAATCATTTACAAAATGTATGCCAAAAAAGACCTACCAGCTACTCTGACCCATACAATCAATTCTACATTTAAATTAAAATGCCTCAACTTTGCATTTTCTTCACCGCATGTCCTTTTGTTTATGCAGATTTCTACTCATACAAATATCTCATCAATCAACAACAATAGTCATCTGAATCCAGCACAGCACAAACATATTTCAAATATGCTATACTCACTAATTCAGCTGATCGCGAAAATCTTCCTCCTGTTCCAACACATTTTATGCAGCAGTTCGTACTGAATCTTTTGTCCATTTCAAACATTTTCACTGAACTTGAATCGAGATTTTTTTTCTCGGTGGAAATGTCCATGTCCATGTGTATACATACAACACTAATGAAGGGCTAATATACCAAAACGAAGGCGCATTTCGAATCCCATTGACAGTGAGTGTCGGACGTGTTGGCGACTGTATGTAAGTCTTCATGTAAATGGCGCGCTTTACATAGACACATGTTGTGTACAATGACGTCATAATGTGACGTGTTTGTAACTATGTATGTCAAAACTGTAACTCAAAAATTATTTTGACGTGTTTCTGTATGTTTTTGTATCATAAACTATCACAGTTAAATTGAATACCAGAGAGGTCTGAATTAGATCCTGGTTGATATGACAGTAAGTAAAAAATAAAGTTGGAAAATTTGGACCTACTTTGTCCCAGTTACCTAGCGAACCTAATAACACCTTTCATTCATCATTTCTATATGTAAGGAGAATTTATAACAATCCACGTTACTGCTGAAATATTGGCTGCAAATAACATTTGTGTGTGTTATGTTATAAATAGGATCTTGCATTCGTGTTCATGATTATTATACCCCCCACAACGAAGTTTGGGGGGTATACTGGAATCAGGTTGTCCGTCTGTCCGTCCGTCCGTCCGTCTGTCCGTCCGTGGACACAATTTTGTCCGGCCTTCTTCTTCTACAGTTTTGTTTCAATTTTGTTGAAAGTTCATATATAGCCATATGACCATATAAACCTGTGCACCGCATATTTCCGTTATGATCGGACCACTACTTCAGGAGTTATCTCCCCTTTTTAGTCCCCAGGTACCAATGTTTTCTGGTTTTCTGGACTTTTTATGGAAGTGACTCGAGATATCAACTCAATATTTAGTACAAAGCTAAATCTAGATAAGTTACAGCTTAATTTACAATCTCAGCCCGGTTCAATAATTATATCCAGAGTTATTGCCCTTGAACTTTAATTTTTTTCTTCAAATTTGGGATTTTCCAGACTTTTTTTGGACGTGGTTGGAGATATTAACTTTATATTCAGCATAAAGCTAACTCTAGATGAATTACAGCTTAATTCCTAATCTCAGTCTGGTTGAATAATTTTTGCCAGAGTTACGGCCCTTGAACTTTAATTTTTTGTCAAAGTTTCAATTTTCTGGTCTTTCTTAGGAAGTGGTTGGAGAGGTTAACTTCATATTTGCAATAAAGCTAAATCTAGATGTGGTACAACTTAAGTTCAAATATGGGTCTGGTTGAATAATTTTTGTCAGAGTTATTGTCCTTCAACTTAATGTTTTTCTGAAAAGGTACCTAGTTTTAGAACTTTGGATTTGAAAAAAACCTCATGAAATGGTATTGTTTCTCTGAATTATTCTTCATTTTTATTACATAAATTAGGTTGGGACATGTATTGTTTTTAAATCTCTTCATGTTTCTGTATGTGCATATGTTCAGATTGATGATAGGTGTTCTGATAAGCAGACAGGTGGGGGTATTCGTTAGCCTTTGGCTTACAGTTCTAGTTGGATTTATTAAATCCAATAATCAAGAACACTCATGTAAGATCCTCTATATACAGAACAAGACATACAGTTAATAGGAATGAATACCGACATGTACATAACAATATACATATATATTCATATATAAACACAAATATATATACACTTGCATACACACACATGCATTTACATCTATATGTTTATATACATATGTATGTACCCACGCTTGCGCGTATGTGTGTATACACACATACACGCACATACATGTATATATTTACCAAGCATTACTGCTTGTCCGATTCTCTTACCTCTTACGAAACGAAATAAAGATATATTTGACGGCAATTTACGATACAAACGTTGCAATATGATACTACCAAAGATCCAATCATGTACCTCTTATGTATTTAACCCAAGAGATACATTAAGGAATTTAGTGAACTACAACCCGTATGAATTACACACCAATCAAATGTCATAATATTACGTTTGCATTAATATGTAGCCGTGTACATACACTCAGTCACTGGTTACACATATATAGCATGTACAATGAACACAAAACAACACGAATGCACATCACATAAGTGTACATTATGTACAATGTCAAAATGTACTTTTAGGACTGCCTATTGCAGAATACTGTACCATACCGGTAGACTTAATCACTGACAATTTGCAACATACACGGTTACAATATATGTGTTTGCTACAGACATTACTAATCGCTGTAATAACCTATCACTTTATCTAATATAATTATAACAGAAATCCTAATTCGTTTAAATGACTGAGTGATGCCCCTTTGTTTAGAATGTTTGTGTTGGTTGGTCTAAATACTTTTGTTTCCGCGAGGTTTCTCAGTAACCGCTGACTTGAATTCAATGAAACTTGACATGATGCTTTATCATAATGAGGACATCTGCATCAAGATATAATTTTCCAGCTCATTGATTTCCTAACATAGTTATGCATATTTGTTTAATGTTTTTGTGTTGGTCTGTCTGTTGATTTTTATTCCGTACTGTTTCTCAGCGGCTGCTGACTGTAATCGTACGAAACTTGACATAATACTTTATCATGAAGAGGAGATGTGCATCCAATGGGCGCCTTTGTCTGTTATCTGCCCCTGTCCTAACAGGTGGCGCTGCCACCGAGTAGGTCCTTTCAGAGACATATAAATGTATGTCTCTTGACCTTTGTTACACTTGTGTGCACTCTTAGCAATTAACTCTTTCAATGCCTGAGAATTGCCGTCTGCTAGACATATTTTCGTCTGCTTGAAGTTTTAGAATGGATGTTTGTTCAATGTCTTTATAAAAAGATAAACAGTGAATCAAACAGTTTGGATCCTGATGAGAGATCGAGTTACTCGCCGTCTCATCTGGAGCCAAACTGTTTTGCATATGATATTACAGACCTGTTCATGGCACGGAAAGGGTTAATGTCTGCAAATATTGTCGTCTGTTTCATTTTTTTCATTCCATATCTTTTCAAAAATAAATGTCACAATTACTAAATAATAATAATAGTCTCTGTTTTATCTCTAACCTTGCTTAAACATGCTCTACGCAGCCATTTTACGCTTGCGTAAAACCTCGCTTGTCTTTAATGATATCAAAATTACCAGTAATGACATGATCAACTGGTTTATAGCAAAAGCTAGAAATGCTACAATCTCAAGAAATAGGGGTATTGACATCAATATTCAAGTCAGAGACAATTTTATTATAGTTAAAATATGATGATAACTTCTTTCATACCAAACTCATATATAGTATTGATGTGAACTGTCAATTTTGCATTTTTTGACAGAGTTACTCCTAGATGTGCACCGTTAGGATTCAATGTAGAATTGTCAAATATTAATGATATATCTTCACTATTTAGTTAATTGGAGATGAGTCTTATCTGTATGCAAATGCTTGAAAATGTGTTTGAATGGAGGAAAGAGTTAAATAAGTATTGGCAAAGGGACAATTATTAAATGTAGCCTATAAATAGATCAAATGTGTTTGTATGGAGGAAAGAGTTAAATAAGTATTGGCAAAGAGACAATTACTTAATGTAGCCTATAAATAGATCAAAAGTGTTTGTATGGAGGAAAGAGTTAAAAAAGTATTGGCAAAGAGACAATTATTTAATGTAGCCTATAAATAGATCAAATGTGTTTGTATGGAGGAAAGAGTTAAATAAGTATTGGCAAAGAGACAATTATTTAATGTAGCCTATAAATAGATCAAATGTGTTTGTATGGAGGAAAGAGTTAAATAAGTATTGGCAAAGAGACAATTATTTAATGTAGCTATAAATAGATCAAATGTGTTTGTATGGAGGAAAGAGTTAAATAAGTATTGGCAAAGAGACAATTATTTAATGTAGCCTATAAATAGATCATACAGATCGGCACATGCGTTGAAAGTACAAAAATGAGTCATGCAGGAAACACCACATACAGAACAAACACTCGCCCGAACAGCAACACAAGGAAACCGCAAATGTACATAAGTAGAAAAAACAACAAGAGACGCACCAAGACAAAACAAACATACAATAGGAGGAAGATGGAAGTACCGCCTTGGAACGGTCAGTGACAAAAGTCACTGGGGGGTTAAACCGGTTTATGGGCGCCCAACCTCACCCTTATTCCATCCCCATCCTAAAAGACAAACAGTGTAAATAAACGTATCCCCTCTCCGACTAATCTACAACAACCGCGACAGCAAATACAGTGGTAAAAGCATGTATAACGAAAAAGCATTTAAGTGAACATACTGTATCCACCTATCGCTAGTGTACTTAATGATTGAGCTGCAAACAGAGTAACTGTAGAAAAGTAATAAAGGGTACGACAAAAATGAAATAGTACAGATATCCGACGTTCTCCTTCCATTTCTGGATTTAAGAGGTCGCCTTCATAGAGTACTAAACCTTTCTTGTCGGCGTACATGCAAAGAGGCCAGCGTGATTGCCAACTGTAAAAGGGTTCACAACCAAACATGCAGTATGTTGTAGTACTACAGGATCATATCCCTTTTTAATGAATTGTTTTATACATTTGATGAACAAAGTGAGAAAATGGGTATATATGGTTAATTAAAAGCTTACCAGTCTACAGAAGTTATCTTACTTAACCCTTCTCTTGCTGAATTTTAAACTACATTTCTCCTTCTTTACACATGCCCTGCTGTATAATTACATATATCTTCACTGTGTACACATATTCACTGTTGTGGAGTGCACTGGTTGCACAATCAACTTGTAAATAGTGCAGACCCTGATGACCCTGACCCTCATCTGGGTCTTCACTATTTAGAGGTAGGTATATTGACGTGAATAGCAAGCGAAGGGTTAAATCTACGTTGTAGGCATGCATTCGTTTGACAGGTTTAACCATTTAGTGCATAAAGCACCTTTCCATCGTTGCAAACAGAGTAGATCCTTGTTAGACAGTAGTTTTAGGAGCAATCTGATTAGGATCGGCTTTATTTGCTTATGGAATAATATTGACCTTATTCTACTGTTTATGCCAAAGTAAAATAATTGCTTGTTCAGAAAAAAACAGCGTATAAATAATATCCGATACAAACAACCATGGACTAAATATAAGTTAATATACTGTTTGAAAAAAAACCCATCATTTTAATAATGCATTTATGTTATTTTGTCAGCTTAGATAGTTAAAAGAAATGCCACCAGACCTGATCATAGGTGTCTTACACTAAATCAGCCCAGATTGGCTATCCTTTCTGACCAATCTCCTCGAAAAGGTACATACCATTCATATTAAGGAGAATAGGGAATATTTATGATTTGTCATTCATATGGTGTCTTTACGTTAGCAAACACGAGATCAGATAAAGAGAGTCAAAAAGTTTCCATTTTCATATACTGTTATGAACATTCATGAGGGAAAAGGTTCAATGCCTTGATGAAAACGCAATTATATGCAGGTAATTTTTAATCGTATTTTCCCAATTTACCGTTTACTTCATATACACGGCTTTTAATGTTAATGAAAACAGAGTTGATCCAGATCAGACGGTCCCTGAAGGAGCCGCTTGATAAGGATCTGCTCTGCTGGCTTACGGAATAATATATATCTGATGTTACAGTGTCTACTATTAGTGTTATATTATTGTGTTCATTAAAAATTAGCAATTCATATTAATTACATGTATATCATTATTTCTTGCCTGAGTATCAGTGGAGTAAAGAGTTAACACGAACTGCTTTCATAGTTAACACAGAATAAATATTATAACTCTTATCGTATGTTATTAACCTTAAGTAATCAGAGAGATAATTTTAGGCAAATCGTGCAGAACTGAATGAATCATCTCCTATAGGAAACCCTTGACCAGTGTTTACACTATTTGCTATGACTTCAGTCTAATTTAACCTTTTCGGTGTCAGCAATGTCGTCTGCTGGGCACAGTTTCGTTTATTTTTAGTGTACGCGTGTGCACTACTTCCATTTTCTTTATAAAATCTTAAAGGGGGTGATCCCCGAGAGCCAAAATTGTAACACAAAAAGAGAAAATTGCAGACTCGGTTTTATTGAGTCTGTTCATGAACAGTAATTGAAAGTGCAACACTGCTCACGCCCCCTAGCACCGGCTTAAGCGGTATTCAATTTTCAGAACAAGCACTGAAATTCATGAGTAAACAGAGTGTCAAACAGTTTGGATCCTGATGATACGCCGAGTTACTCGGCGTCTCATATGGATCCAAACTGTTTGCAGGTGATATCATAAACCCGTCATTGTTGCATGGAAGGGGTTAAAGTTATCAAAAGTATGCCAAACTGAATTATTAAGCTTGAGGTGGATAGGAGATTAACCATCCGAGTATTTAGGTAATGAAGCTCAAACTCCATACAGTGATCTCATTTGTCACTTTGTGTGGTCATCACTGCCAAAACCACTCTCTTGCACGCGGTTACATAACATACACATCTGTCGTTGGCTTACAGAAAGTAATTCGAAATCACATGACGTCATTGTCCTCGAAATAGCGAAACTAACTCCCGCACAAAACAGAAATAAATTGTTTTGTGTATTTCGTTGACAGTTCAACAGAAGAAAATCAAAAGGCGGGGGATTTCCCAATAAGTTACACGCCCTTTTGGGTTATAGCAGAATTTTAATGTCCTTATAAACAGTTCGGAATCTACAGTTTGTAGAAAATGATTTTGAAAAATTGAGCAGACCTTATTTTTTTAAAATATGTGTGCATTAATCTAAGCGTAAAGCGGCATGAAAATAAACAATCAAATATTATCTGAAATTAA
This sequence comes from Azorinus chamasolen, assembly GCA_963576725.1. Taxonomy (NCBI): domain Eukaryota; kingdom Metazoa; phylum Mollusca; class Bivalvia; order Cardiida; family Solecurtidae; genus Azorinus; species Azorinus chamasolen. The sequence goes on along the minus strand of OY755241.1, from coordinate 91,253,545 downwards.
ACCGTAAATTACCAGTTTCATGATAAAATAAAAACTATTTGTTCTTGATTCAGGCTATTTTAATATAAACTATCGACTCAGATAACCATAAAACACAAAGCATTTGTTTTGCCAAGATCCTTGTAATTGACCTTACGCCAGCGGCGAGAAAACTACGCCCACAAAACTCAAGGGAAGCAACTCTTCCGATGTCCGACATTATAAGTACAATGGCGGATAAACACAAACGACTGACGCTATCGAATATTCCCGATGATTTTGAAATCAATTATCTACATAAAGATATTTCGTTAAAGAAGAAACAGAGAACACATGGCTGTCTTAATGGTTCATATATAAATTCTGAAGGGAGGTGATCCCCCGAGAGCAAACATTGCAACACAAAAAGAGAAAATTGCAGACTCGGTTTTATTGAGTCTGTTCATGAACAGTAATTGAAAGTGCAACACTGCTCATGCTCCCTGGCACCGGCTTAAGCGGTATTCAATTTTAAAAACAATAAGTACTGAAATTCATGATCTCGAAGGACCAGAAGGTATAACAACACTGAGAATGAAGTACGGGGCGACGTTTAACGACCACCACACAAGCACTTAACACCTGCTGTTGTGAAGATTATAAATTCTGAAGGGAGGTGATCCCCCGAGAATATTGATATCTTCGCTGGAAATGGTAGTTCAGTGCTGACTCGTGGTGAAGTCCACCCAAGCCAAAGAAAGTAGGACCCTTGTCACGTCGTTAACCTAGATGTGGACCCTGAGAAGAGGACTTTGATAGATTCTTACTGTAGATGTCAGCAAGGGTAAATTATGTATTAATAACTTTAAAGGAATGTTAATTGATTTAATTACTGAAACACATAAACAAATAACAGCGCAATGGCGGTCTTTCCCTAGTAGTACCATGTAGGTAGAAAATATGCCGAACACAATGTCATTAATCTTCCGCTGCTGTATTCGAAAAAAGGTAACCTTTCAAAAGTGAGCAGTCCTTGCTATGGGATCTCAAACCATGAAGTCACAAGCCTATCGCAGAGGTGTATGTGAGAGTAACGAACGGCAACTCTGCACGGAGATTGGAAATCCCTGCCAATACAACATAATTGCCCTGTCACACTATAGCGTATGAGAGGAACGTATTGATTTCGTATGAAAGTTTTCAAAAGCTGGTAATACGCACAGCTTTTAAGCGTATAAATCCGAATTTTCCACCACTATCTTCGATAAACATATTAGCACTTCATAAATAGCGTACGTATGTGTACCGTATATCTGGTGTATAGGCAACGCATGAATAGCGTACGTATGTGTACCGCATATCTGGCGTAAAGGTTGCGCACGAGAAATATATACGAGTGTGTGTCAACTTATGTCACCGTCAGTGTAGCGTATATCAGCGTATAAGTAGCGTATGCGAGCATATGAGTAACTTATGATTAGCGGAGGTAAGCACATGAGTAGCGTATGAATGTCCAGGAATATGTTAAATACATTAGTAATGCGTCAAGCTTACGTTATAAATACGTTACTAGTACGCTATCCATATGATAGCTTTACTAGCTGTCTGCATGACACTGTATGTGAAGCGTATTTGACTTATAAATAACATACCTTTACCGACACTCTAGCGTATTCAACGTGTGCCTAGCGTATGATGAGCTTATGCGTAACGTATAAATCATGGGCTCATATACGCTAAACGCTTTGAAAATGTTCAAAAATTATTTCGGCCTCTGCGTATGAGAACGTACACCGACGTATGGCAGCGTACTTGAAACGTATACGAAATATGCCTAACTTACCTCTAGCGTATTTCTGCGTATGTGAGAGTATGAACATTTCGCATACGTTCGTGTCACACGCTCTAGTGTGACACCCCTTAAACTAAAGGACAACTCTGATCAGAGAAATATGTATGAGAGCATGTTTGGCTCTAATTTCAAAAATTATGGAAATGTATTATAATGTGTTTCTTGGTCACTGAAATTTTATGTGTGTATCTGTATATGAGGTATATCTGTCATTGGCCGGATAGATAATCATGCGGTTCCTTCCAGTTAATGATTTCATATCTATTGTAATAACAGCATATCTTTCATTGACCAGATAGATATTGTGGCATAATAAATAATACATATAGCAGTTATGTAATTGCAGTAGGAATATTTCTAAGTGAATTTGTTATGCTTGCTGATACATTAGTGTATATGTCTCTGAATAAAATGACTTGTTTGGTACTATTGAATTTGAAGAGTGCTTAGATATTGATTTTTCAAAATATTTGGATATCAATGGAGTTAATTGAAGATAGAAAATATTTTCAGTTTCTTATTAATAAGATAAACAGATGTTGTTTTCTTATTGATAAGATAAACAGAGGTTGTTTGTAGGCCAAACAAGTATATATGTGTTGATGTTTACATATCTTATTGAATTCATGAATTTTGATAAATTACATTGTTAAGACTAAGACAAGTTGAATAACTTGTTATTGTTTTGTTTAAGAGATGTTTCTTACAAATCAGTTGTTGAAAACATGAAGACACAGAGCACAAGTTTAACATAAGGTGTCTGACTTTATCTTTTCAGCATTGTAATTAATGATGGAAAGAAAAATGAATCAGAACTTATGAACAGATAGATGGTTAAAACAAAATAAGTTTGATTCGATGTAATATTAAGAATTGCATTTATGTAAAACTAAATGCTAATGCATTATTTTGCTTCCAAATCTTAGACAGAGGACGAAATTTGAATTATCTGCACTATGTTTTGCCAATCAATGTAATTTTTCTATCACCGTGCTCTTCGTTAAATTGTTGTCAGTCATCGAAATCAAAGGAAATTGAAAGACTGAACATGCATTAACCTGTGTGCCATGCTAAGATAGATAAAATCTTAATAGTTATATGATATATTGCCAATTACCAGTTCACATTGTAAATTGTGACAAGTGCCATGCTCTTTTTCCCCAGTTTAAAAATTCACTTCCGGTAAACATCACATGTCTACTTTCGCTTTTGAATCTTGCCAAATTGGGGACCAATTCCTGAGGGAATTCCGGTTTTTACAAATTCATATTTCAGCGTCATTTCGCTATTTCTTGTTGAGATTTCGACAGTTACAGTTCATATAAGTCACATAGAAAATATAACTCACTTGAAATGTCTCAACTCGTTCTTTCGACAACGCTACGTGCACTTTGGATGTGGGAAAGAGTTTATTCGACATTTGTAAACAGGATAGACCCAGACCCGAAGGTTTATAGAGGAGTCATTTGGTTTCGGTTTACAGTGTTTGCCATTCAAAACGGACGGATGGACGGACGGACGGACGGAGGCCATTCCTATAACCCCCCTCCGCTATGCGGTGGGGGATAATAAAAACGATATGAGACTTTAAATATTAAAATAACATAATACGATAAAGTTACTGTTCTAAAGTCGAGTCACTTAGCATAATTATTGTGATAAAGCTTTATAAAAACTGGCCATAGTTTCTGTTTACTCTTGAGGCGAATTGCAATCGCTCTTTTATATTCGAGTTGTGGTCAGTGCTAGAGTTCTGGAAGGTTATGGCTATGCTGTTCGAATCAATATACCTACCTGTAAATAGTGAATACCCTGATTAGACAGCTCCAGCAGGAGCTGTGTCATAAGGGTCAGCACAATTTACAAGTTGATTGTGCAACCGGTGCACTTCCCACCAGTGACTGCAAAGAGAAATAGTTGTAGACTTTGAAGGTATTTGTAATTATACAAAAGGACATGAATGAAGAATTAGAAGTGTACTTTAAAATTCAGCAAGGGAAGGGTTAACCTTTAACTGATTGACCGGGACCTAACTCACAAAGGTGAAAACCTCACATACAGTTGTGATGACAGTTTTGACAAATCAAATGTGTTTGTAAGCTACACAGACATGGTTTAACGCCAATGTAGCAAAGATTCACCACACCAAATAGTGCAGTCAAAGATCTGAAGCTGCCTTGTTAAGGCAAAACTTAGTTCTATATGTGTGCATATTCCTTTGAAATTTCCATTTAAATATCTTATTTCACCGAATTTTTGGGATGGTTGCGTCTTGAAAGTGGCTTTTGCTGCTTGACTTTAATACTTTTTCATTTTTATTGCATACGACAATTAGAAACTTGGCACCGAAAGAGTTAAAGAACACAGTATAATTGCAGACCACTATCTGTATTAACTACATTTAAACAGGGCATTAAACCGCACACCAAGACTGAAGTAAAAATAAAATATAGCATCTTAAGCAACTGATAATAGTACATGTATGAGGCATACGGGTAACAGTAAACACCATATACACAGACGCACAAAGAGCACCGTGACAAGAAAGTACAGTTTAATCATTAAAATCGTAGGAGGTTACATAACCTGTCCAATCGTTTAGAGCAGCTTATATTGTGTTACATCTGAACAGTCAAATAATCAAATTCTTTATAAAATGCTGTGGTTTATCCGAAGTCACAGTGGTAGTTACTTTTTCATAATATTATTGTAAACGAAACGTTGGTCATATCTGATGGAATATACAGTTTTATACAGAGTAACATAAATTCAAAATTTAAATATTAAAGCAACTTAGAAAGAAACATTCGGAAATGTATTTGCAAAGTGTCATACAGCTAGTAAATATATAGCGAAACCATATGAAAAAAAAACAAAGGATTGTATAGAAGGACAGACTAATGAGTAAAGAGGTGAAGAGGTGAGTGGAAGAGAGAACCAATCAACTATTTTGAATTCACCACATGATCAGACGACTAAAACATTTAATGTTGAATGACATATTACAGATAAAGTCTCAACTCAAAACATCAGTGTTTGTTTAATGAAAGAATGAACGACTGCAAAAAGAGTGTTTTACTGTCATCATCACTCAATTCTAAATTACCATACAACAACATATCTGTGTTTCGAGGGTGGTATTTTCGATCGGCATTTAAAAGGGTAAGTCTCCGTTCTAAAAGGTTTCTACATCTAATAAATAGTGATGCGCCTCTTTAATTTCATTTGAGAAATTACACAGCGAATTTGTGTTAAGGTAATTGTTAAATAAATCACTATTGAAATCGCTGCATTGGTTTCTTATTCTTTCTTATAAATATCTATGACCAAAGCAATACAAGGTTAGAACAAAGTAATTATTCTGGCTATAAGAGTTTTTGCGTAGACCATTCCTAAAAGAAACTAAAGTAACTGAATTTCTGATATCAGTATTGACAGTGTTCAATAATCCTATCAACAATGGAAGACACGAATGTTTTGAAATAGTTCTAGTTTCTAGTATTAGAAACTTACTGTGTTTTGTCGACTTCGCAAATCATAGTGGGTTATCTCTCCTGTTTTTGTTTCTTAAAAGGAGTATCGCTCATGTACCAAACTCATCACCTCTTGTATTGAAGACAACAATGACGATGTGCAGAATTACCTGAGAACTATTTATGTACTGGTTTTTAGTTAATGACAAAATAGTAAAGTAAAGTTTTAAGTCGGGTAAAGTAAAGTCAAAATGAGTTAATCGCCTGTATTTGGACGGATTCAGTTATTGTTCTCTCAAACATTCCCTATGACATTTTATATAATAAAACATAGATGCTATTCAATATATTAAATGCGAATAACTGACTTGTATCGCAGCTGATGTACATGCGTCTAATGGTTTCTCAAGAGAATGCAACTAAAGTACAGTTTGTATCAGGTCTAACACTTTACCTTTTCATAAATTTATTTAAGGAAAAACAACAATATGAATAATTTAGCTAAGTTCGTGCAATGTAACAAACCAATAAAACACTAGTTTGCTTTGACATAACCTATTAGAACAATATCTGTATCTGTATCATATCATAATCAGAACGTACAGATTCTAATCAAACGATTCCTACATTATTCTGATTTTGGTATAATATGTTTTCATAGGCTTGAAAAGAAATATGAAGGAAAAGTGTTTCAGTAATAATGCACGAAATGTTTAATTTTTATACAGAAAGTAATTAGCATATTATGCAACACTTTAGGTTAGCGCATGTATACGATTTGCTTCATGTTCATTAACCGGCTTCATGACATTCTATTTTAAACGCAAACTATTAATACTTTATTGTTTGGAAATCCAAAACATATTTCACGAGCTTCAGGTATATTAAGTGTTCTCTTAGTAAATACTTGTCAGCGACAATTGTCGTCTGCTTCAATGCTTAAAATAAATATCAGCAATCTATGACCGGAATTTAAAACAGTTTTGATTCTGATGAGAAGACGGATTGAACAGCGTTTCATCCAGATCCCGTCTGTTTGTCTAGGTAATGCATGGTTTTAACGCTAACGCTCAGAGCGTTACTTTGTCTCAATTGTTACCAGTGCTTATCTTTAATATTAGACAAAGGAGATACAATGAAAACATGTTTCAAGTCACCAGACAGTATTGTCAAGAGTGATTAAAATATATCATATTTAGCATTTAAGCTTTACGTAGGAAGTACCATAGTTTGATCGATGAACACTTTATATGAATAAATAGGTCTCAGTTTATTTGAATTGTTTGGGTAAAGTTGATGGGTAAAGTTGAAGTTTAAAGGTTTTATTTTGCTATCTGAATAACATCTCTTCCTGGATATCGATTACATTAGCTGACAACATACCCTATTACAACGCTGTTGTCTGCCAGACCTGGTATGTAAACCAACACCTCGTTCGCATTTTGATGGTCAAAATACCCCCCCCCCCCCCGATGTTGAAACTTTTGTCTCATTCTGCATATGTCGGGTTACTCTTCTCTCTCTGTTTCTCTTTATTATGTGTCCTACTGTCTCTTTTTCTTTTCTCTGTCACACCTCTGTATATTTCCGTGTTTGCTCTCCTCCCTCATTCTCTCTCTCTCATACACACGTAGAACATACTTAGGTACTGGGGAACGGCGGTATATAAATAATCAGTAAATGCAGGCATGTTTTGGTAACTCTTCGATCTTTGTGCAGACGACAGTTTACATATATTTGCACCATGGTATACGAGGAGTGTCCATATATGAATACATTTCAGCACATAAAATGTATCGTTTATAGATATCAATTAAACATTTATTTGATCCCCTCAAAGCAATTACCTCCAACAGATAACCTACTTCTATTCCAATTCTTGCAGGTGTTTTCATAGAAGATTTCTTAATACAGGATCGTATTTCAAAGGGATACTCTGACCTTCTACCAACCATTTTTGTATAGGCAATTTTTAGCGAATGATAGACACAGCTGACTCGAACGAATTTTAATTGGTGTAGTATCAGTGTAAAGCTAACATATTTATCTACCAAATAATCTTGATTTTCTCATGATTTTCGCATTACATGCTTTGAGCTTGATATTGTTCCAAACGCATTCATATTTGAATAATCATCATTGTATTCAACTTTAAAATGTCTCACTCGACTGCACTTTAAACTGTAAACGTTTACAAAATGATTTGGTATAGGTCGCTTAAAATACGATGTTAATTAGCTTATGTGTAATATAACAATGATAACGGCTTATTTTATAAACCTGGTTAAGTCGATAATATTTGTCAGAATTAGCAAGGTTTCTGTTGCAATATTTTTCGATACCCAATCACTATTGTTCACAACACATGCACGGTATCTTGCTTCAACGGATCTATGTAGTTTTGTTTCCCCAAATTCATCATCGATGGATCGTGATCTCAACACGATTTGGGGATAAACCTTTGGAACTAATCTAGTGTTGTGTTCACCAGCAATTTGATGCACTTGGTAGCTAAACTAATGTATTAACGTGTTGATGAACACAATACAGGTGCCCCTCTGTTTCCTTGTGTTGCTGTTCGGGCGACTGTTTGTTCTGTATGTGGTGTATCCTGCATGACTATTTTTGTACTTTTATTTGCAGATGACAATTTGTTATTCATAATATTAGATATTTCGATAAGAAACTGACAGTATTTATCAATGTCAAATTAATTGGGACCTAACTATAATGTTCATAGCTCTAACTTATATTTTCGAAACTAGAACATCACAAAAAACAAGTTTATTAAGGAAGTAGAAAAAAATAAAATAGTTCTAAATGAAATAGTTCTAAAGTCTGTATATATGCATACGACTCATTTACTTGGGAATTCAGAATACAACGATACTGCCAGCATAGGCAAGATAAGACCTTGCTGAAAGGCTTAATTAGAAATTCAATATTTAATATCAAAATAAGTAACAGCCCTTCATTTGTTCACAATTACCTAATGGGTATTTATACAATAATTCATATCTTCATAAATATCCATTTAATTAATTCATTCTTCAAATGACCTTTAATCAAAGAAAGATTTAATGATGACGGACACTGTAGAATCGGATCTACATCATGTCAAAAGCAAACTGAGCAGACCCTGTTCAGACAGTCCCCACAAAAGACATCTGATCCGGGCTTAGTCTGTTTTCAGGCATTAAAAGGCGCGTTTATGAAATAAAGGTTCAAGTGCAACCTAATTAGTGGGATCGGCGTCTCATTAATATCGTTTTGGCGCTTGGCCAATGATTTAAAAAGTATGAAATAATAGTAGCAGATCACTGGATGATCAGATATTTCATCAGCAAGAGAAAGATAAAAGAGGAATTGTGTACTGTTTAGTACCTTCTACGTCATTGTTATTCATGTAAAGTAATAGACTGAATTTGATAGTGGCTAACGAACAGGGACAGTTTTTGCACCGAAATTTTTATTGAATCATATTTCTCGGTTTATACAGCAAGGTAAAAACATTAAAATGTTGAACATGATGAAACATACGCGTGTTTTATGTTTTCGATAGTGATGTCACAGTATGACAGTTTAACATTACTATTTAGTCCCTCACCGGTTACCGGTTGGGGACTATAGGTTTGCTCGATTCCGTCTGTCCGTCCGCCTGTCACGCTTCGTGCCGGGCCATATCTCCTACAAAGGTATGCCAAATTCACATATTGAAGTAACATGATGAGGGGTAGTGTCATACACAAGGGCCATAACTCTAGCCTCAATATTTTTTTAATTATTCGCCTTTTTCATATTTTCTTGTCAGTCCGTCTGTCATGATTTGTGTCCGGGCCATATCACCTGCAAAGTTATGCCAATTTCATTATAACTTCACACATTAAAGAACCATGATGAGGAGTAGTGTCATGCACAAATGACATAATTCTAGGATCAATATTTTTTTAGTGATTACCCTTTTTCATATGTTTTGTCCGGACAATGACTCTTTTTCTACCGGTTCGATTGATTGAAAACTTCACATATGGAACACGCATGATAAAGGGTTGTGTCATGCACAAGGATCATAACTCTAGCATCTATATTTATGGAGTTATTTCCCTTTTCTCATTTTCTTGTCAGTTAAAAACGTTATATGTACTGGTTCAATTGATTTGAAACTTCTCATATGGAACACGCATGATGAGGTGTAGTGTTATGCACAAGGGCAATAACTCTAGCATCACTATATACTCCCCTTTTTTCATATTTTCTTGTCGGGATAATAATATTTTGTTTACTGATTCAATGTATGAAAGTAGGTACTAATACCATTCAGATGGTCATGTATATAACATGGTCAACCACACCATGGGTAGGTGTGTGGGGAGAGTGGGTGTCTTTTTTTTCAGTCCGGTTGTGGACTCATGTCTTGCACAGCAATACAACATGCCATTGTTCTCTATATTTTTCTTTGTATTTCAGTGTGAAGATGTAAAAATAAAAAATGATACCTTATATAAATACAATTTGTTCTGACTTTCACTAATGCGAGTTGTTTCGACAACATATATTCTCTGAGCGTTTAACTTTCCTTTGGGTTATTACCTTCTTATTGAACATGTTTCAGAAATACTCTTGCACACATCTTAATCATGAGAATACAGGAATTGTTGTACAAGATTCAGAATTTTGAATTATCATTTGTTGTGTTACCAATTCCTGTACTAAGTGTTGACATGCATCGTATCTTTTTAATTAATTGAGAATGTTTGTTTTCTTTGTTCGGGCATTACACAATCCCGTGATCATATGCAAGATATCGATGGATAAAGTGGTGCTGATCCAATACATTCATTCCTTGAACATGGGCATTGATGCTTCTAATTCTTCTTAGCACTCTATAACATCCTCATTTTCTTCATGATGTAGTTCATTTGTACATGCTTAATGTTTCGGAGATTAGTACTCATTATAAAACAATATTTATAACATTTTCCACACTATAAATCAACACAAAGGTGGTGTGCTGTTTGATGTCATGACCAATGCCTCTTCGATGAACTTGCCGGTACTGAGCGACTTTTCCCGTCATATGTGTACGTCGTACATGCGACCCTCCCCCCCCCCCCCTACACACACACCATAATCATACACACAGGGACAAATACAACTCATTGATAAACACGCAAACATATACATGTAGACACATATATACACCAATACTTTAACTGACAGACACACATACACGCATGCATGTACACAAAACAGATCTCGCACTTTGCGTACACACACATGTACGCAAACGTATGCCCATACGCAAGTACAGAGATGAAATTTTGCGTATGTGTTAATTGTACTGATACTGTACAGCTTTAAATTTGGTCAATTATAACGTTTTAGCGTAGTGTTGTCTGCAACATGTGTTGTCGGCTACAATGTTCTTATATTTTCCTGTATGAAAGAAAATAACCACAAAACCAACAAGAAACGGTTGCATTTCTAATTAAACGCCGATTAAACTTGAAGTCTCCATTAAATCCAGTTTGTATGCATAGGTAATTACTGCTTGGCCATTGTCCCATGGCCATTGTTAGCCTAAGGATTATATGTCATAACGATACATGGATGGTACATCAAAACAATAATCATAGTTTTTTATCTGTTATGCGTATGATTGGAACAATACAGTAGAACCTGTCTTAATCGGTCATTCATTTATTGAACATAGGATTCTTAAAAAGCAGGTAGTTGCTTAATGCAGGGCAAATATAATGCAGAAAGCTCCTATATTAATTTTGACCTGCATTAAGCTACCAACTGGCTTGCATACCCATAATTAAATCTCTTTTTGATGACCACTTTAGACAGGTTTTACTGTAGTCCCCGGACTTTGCCAGATAAGGTAACTATTTTGCTGCCAACTTTGGTCGGTTGCATATATTGGGTCTGTTTTTTGTTTCTTTATTTTTAAACATTTTGGTTTTACAGAACAAAGTAACAAACGATTGTTATCCTCATTAGGCGTCTCGACCTCTCAACTGAATCCAATTTATTTGTATAAATACGCAGTAATAACAGATGTGACATTGGCAGCGAAAGAGTCAAGATAAGCATACAATGCTGTTTTAAACAGTACAATTAAACTTAATTTGCTTATTCAGTATCTGCTCGAACAATCTTGATTGGAGGTGATAAACAAATCGCTTATGATTGGTCAATTAAATATAAAGCATTGACATAAAATCTGACTTCACAAAGCACCAACCATTGTGTTTATCAACATCGTCATAGAACGCCGAGAATGGATTGGAAATCAACTTTTCAAGTAGGCTTCATAATAGCAAGGTAAGTACTGCTAGCACAAATAATATCTAGTATAATTATACAGAAAAAACAGTTAAAGATGCGTACTCAAATGCTAACATGTTCTTTTTCCACGAGACCCTATGTTTTGAAATGGTGTTAAGTGCTTGTGTGGCGGCCGTATAACGTCGCCCCGTACTTAATTCTCATTGTTGTAATACCTTCTGATCCTTCGAGATCATGAATTTCAGTACTTCTTGTTCTGAAAATTGGATACCGCTTAAACCGGTGCAGGGGGTGTGAGCAGTGTTGCCATTTCAATTACTGTTCATGAACAGACTCAATAAAACCGAGTCTGCACTTTTCTCTTTTTGTGTTGCAATTTTTGCTCTCGGCGGATCACCTCCCTTCAGAATTTATAATCTTCACAACAGCAAGTGTTAAGTGATTGTGTGGCGACCGTAAAACGTCGCCCCGTACTTCATTCTCAGTGTTGTTATTCCTTCTGATCCTTCGGGAACATGAATTTCAGTACTTCTTGTTCTGAAAATTGAATACCGCTTTAAGCCGGTGCTAGGGGGGCGTGAGCAGTGTTGCACTTTCAATTACTGTTCATGAACAAACTCATTAAAACCGAGTCTGCAACTTTCTCTTTTTGTGTTGCAATTTTTGCTCTCGGGGGATCACCCCCTTCATAATTAATTTCTTTAGAATCGTCTTTTCGAGTCGATTCTAAAGAGTGGTCACAAGGTAGGGTTTCGAGGCGAAATAAAGAATTTTTTTGAAAAGGTTTTAAGTCCACGCATTTTATCTGGACCTGTGATTATAAATAGAGCGTATATTATTAATGTCATAGTTTTCGATATTTGTCCTTTACCTAGCCATGTACAAAAAACAACACGATGAACAAGTTGTGACACGACTGGGACTCGAACCCAGGGCATGTGGCTTACAATCTACCATGCCAACACTCTACCGCGATCTAATCCTATCAACTATTTCACCACAATCTCTACCAGGCTTCACAATCCGCTCTACACAAGAATGTTTCCCGAATTCTTCCACGAGTTTCTTATTATTACAAATTATGTTCATATAATCTTCATATAAATCGCCCTGATTCACAAAGTGTGACTCGACTGGGACTTGAACCCAGGGCCCCTGGCTTACCATGCTAAAACTACCGACTGAGCTATCAAGTCACACAGTCTAAGCCTATAAACTATTACGCCATAATATCTACCCGGCTACACAAATACTAGCGTACTGTTCAATTCAATCGATTTTTTTTCTATGGACGTGGCGCGGAAAACAAATAATCGTTAGAATGAGATATGAAGAAAGCCTTACTGCCGGGTCTACACTGTTTGCATGTGTCCTTTTGAAGGGACACTGGGTATTAATGGGTTAAACTTTACAGATAATTGGTAGCCAGCTATTATGTAACTGAAGAGGTCATTCACTTCAAAATGTTTAACTTTGCTACATGGATTTGAATGTCACACTGCAGACCCTGCAAACTTTTGCAACCAAAAAAGAACCCGATCACAGGACACCTAGATGCAAATGAAAGTGCACTAATGTTCCGCATCCACAGTGTTCAACTGTTAATCAACTGTTGTTGAAACCGGCCTCATTCGCAGTGTGAATAAATAGAACCTGCCTTAATGAGTTGTCCAAATTAGGTCTATATAATTACGGTAAGACAAGTGGTAACTGAATGTAGATAAGAACTATTGTAAAAAGCGTTTGGCACTGCTTTTGCCTTGTATTGAGCTCAATAAATGAATGGTTGTTTAAGATAGACTACTGTAAATCCACGTAGTAATTGTTTCGCACTGGCACACATGTTCAAATGATTCGTCTAATGGCACATTTCCAAAGTGTTTAACGTTCGGATATTGTGACAATGAAGTGAACTGTTAACTACAAAACCAAGTTTTAAAGATAATAAATGTTATTCATTAAGAAGAATATCAAGACAAAAGGTGTTATGGTTCGCGTAAGTATGATTATATTATAAACCTTAGTCAATGGAATAGACCGTTTCTAAATATTATCGTATGTGCACGGTTAACACGTTTATACACCTTTACATTTTACTATACATGTTTCTTCTAAGTATGGTCACATAAGGATTGTCTAAGTTAACTGTCACCATCTCGATGACAGATCAACCTTTAGAACATGACTCTATATACTTCATAGTACGAGCTAAAACATTCAATATTGTGTCACACGAATCACGCATACTATTTCAACTTTAACATTCATTTTAACCCTTAACTGGCACTACACCCGTCCTATTCTTTCTTAAATTGTCAATAAAAAATTCCAAAACATCAATGTAACATGTGAAAAGTTCAGAGCTAAATCCATTTTACTGAAACAAAATGCCAGTAGATGTGGTTTATAATCACATCTTTACGGACAACTTTTCTATATAACAATTATACACACATATCAATACTCCTCTAATAATTTTTCTTACGGCTTCTATATATGTGGAGTTAGTTCCATTGTCTGGATATTTGTATTACGAAAATATGATTAATTAACACTGATTTTACTTATTCTGATGGTTATTAGATTCTGTTTGTTTTCATGATGTAATAGATCACCTGTGGAATATTAAACCTTTCGCTGCCAATGCCGGATCTGTGATTACCTATACAAACAGTTTGGATCCAGATGAGACGCCGAGTAACTCGGCGTCTCATTAGTATCCAAACTATTTGTTACTGTTACTATGTTTTTTAGAAAAATGAAGAAAATGAAAAGGATCAAAATTTGTAGCAGACGACAAAGTTAGCAGACGACATAGTTTGGCAGCGAAAGGGTTAAGAAGGAATATATATATTATACGGTATTTAAATACTGCAAATAGATAAAAGACTTAATTCTACATGTTAAAGAGTTAACACTGTAGATTCCGTTGATTTGATTTCGTGGATATATTAACACTATATAAAATTAATTAGTTGATGTAGAACATATTGCATTTTGATGTAGAGTTCCGAGGGATGTTCTGCATATAACACTGTTATATTTCCTAATTTTATTGATTAGTTTGATCGATAAGTTTAATACTACAGTTCCAGACTCAAAAAAATTAAATAATTCCAATGATCCAAATATAAAAGGTTTCCAAAGTTCAACATTAGTATAGTATCTGGTTTCGACGTCCCAAAGGTAAGGTCCGGCGAGGTAAGGTTCAATAGACTACATCACATAGTGGATGCTAGGTTTTGATGGGTGTCTTCATGCCAATGGCAAAATAGTTGTCTAATATATTCCGAAAGTGGGTGATCCTTCGAAAGCAAAAGTAGCAATGCCAAAAGAGAAAATTGCAGACTCGGTTTAATTGAGTCTGTTCATGAGTAGTACTTAAAAGTGCAACACTACGTACACCCCCTAGCACCGGCTTAAGCAGTACTAAATTTTCAAAACTTATACAATCAAAACTAATAATCCCGAAGGACGTGTGAAGTACATATATTCTGAAATTGGGCGATCCTTCAAAAGCAAACCTAGCAATACCAAAAGAGAAATTTGCAGTCTCGTTTTTATTGAATCTGTTCATGTTTCTTCACCGGTAGTAGGGTTTTTGGCTACAAAATGTTTCTGATAATAATTTCGTCGCCATCCTCGGGATATTGTAAGTGATCGAAGATATCTTCTCGGTCGATGAGGTGATGATAAACATCATCGACTAAATCTGCCATTCGATTGTCATCGTCTTCCTCCGCGTTTATGTTTAAAACCTCCTTAGGTTCAGACAAACTCACAAACATATCTAACAAACACAACGTTGTTAAACGTGAAACGTCCATATTTTATGGCTGAGTCGCCATTGTAGAATATTTCACGGAGAATAATTATGTAATTGAATATTGTGAGAGTTTTATATTATTTGCTGACATATCGTAGTCGTGCCGTAAGAATCACCTTTCGTAAAGGTGTAATCCTGACGTGGCAGAGACGGGTAGACAATTTGTTCATCTCCCTGGAGGCGACAATGGGACAGCTTTACGACTTTCTATTTGTTTGGAACGACTGGGTTGCTTCTTATCTTCATTCGTTTGGTTTTAATTTGATACAACCGTGAACAATAGGCTCTGTTTATTACCGTTTCGTAACTGATTTCTTGTTTGCACAAATCCCCCTCCTAATCCTTTGAAAGTATAACGCACCAAAATTGTGTACAGAATTGAGATAAAAGAGTGACAGGAAGAAAGAAAAGATGAGTGAGAAATGAAGATAATTAATAATTAACAGAAACAGTAACAAAAATATACATGAAAAATAAATGATTAAGTATCGGCGTTGTTTAAAAAATTAAAAAAAATATTTGGAAGAGTGCTCATTGATAAAGAAAGTTTAGAGAGAAATTGTATTATAAATGAAATGCATTTGCTAATTGTTCTTATTTTGTTTCTCTCCTGATCATGCTAGGATTGTTCCCTTTCTTCTTCTTTGGGGGAATATATAGGACTGTAACATATGTAAGTGTTGGTAGTTTGTCTATTTAGTAACTAGTTTTTCTATTAAGTAACTATTGGGCTATTGTGTCAAACGCTTTCTTGTTGAAATCTGTTAGTCATAATACCAACATCGTAACTTAAGCACCTGACTGTTAGTCCACATGCTGGACACGTTAATTAGCTACAGTTAAAAGTATTAATAGGTTTGCGAGGAAATAGGTTTGATGGTGTTAACATGCTATCACTTCGTTTTCATGAAGCTTCAAACTTCTAGACTTATAAGATTTTTAAGTAAAATGCCCCAATAGCCCAATAGTGTATCAATGACCACTCTCCAAAATAAAATTCACTGTTCCATTTTAAACAAACGCCCTAGCAATTTTAATGTACAGCATTGGGATATACGAATATCGGGACCTCTGCTCATTTCAGTATGCTCCTCGTTATGATACTAGTTACCTATAAGCTTCTGAGAGACCGATGACAGCATACTTTATAATATAAAATTTGATACTTATTAATATCCCAACCCCCATACAAATGGTTATTCCGATAATCAAGTTGTGATAAATTTCGAATATAGACACTACCATAAGCTGACTATTGACCGTTTAAATATTGAATTTGTGCACTTAACTTATGTAATGGAACTTAATCTGACCCAAGGTACGCGGTATTTTGATAGAGGAATGATTTGAAAACTGTTTATATAAGGGCTACCAAATGTTGACTGCGTATACATTAACCACCGATTACTACCCTGAATAATTTGATGATGTTATGTTCACAGAACAATGGTAGAATTAATTTACAACTGTAAGATTGCCACAAGGCAGGCAGTTCGGATAAGTTCCGATGCGGTCTTCACATATCGGCTCCACGCTCTACAAAATTTGTTTCACACTCTTCATGATATCATATTTGAAGACACCTACCAAGGGCAGATGGAAAAGGTTCTGTCAAGAATGGTAAGGACAAAACAAAAACCAAAGTAAAGCAGAGACATATAGCTTGAATGCGATATATATTTCTATTAATACTCATAATGCATTCTCATAATGCATTCTTATGAATATTAATGGGGAAGTAAAAAATGCGTTTTAAGTTTGACTAGTTTGTTTTTAGTCTGAGAGGCCTAATAATATACAAATAGTTATTGAATTCAAATTTAAATGTTTTAATATCAACATACAAATAAGGGGAAACATCTTTGGTTCATGTAATATTTCTAAAAACATGTATATTTAGGCTAATTTGCATATAACGTGCGTAAATGAATCAGCAATTTAACATAAGCCCTATATTAAGCATTGTTTCGAGTGTACTATCTTTTCTATTATTTATTTTACGTAAAATACCAGATAATTGAAAAAAAAAATTGACAAGAGCAGAGGGTCATTACTTTGGGTTCTTGAATATTAATGCATATTTATGAATATTTATGAGATGTAAAATAAACACACTTGAATGAGCTGTTCTTTTTATCTGAGATTATTTTAGTTAATCAGTATAGAGCTTGATACTGACTGAAACAGCGATATTGATGTTCATGTATATAAATATGTAGATAACCAATATTATTTTCAAAATCATGAATATTAATGAGAATGTAAACTGTTGTGGGAAAGTAAGTTGTTCTATCATATTGCAATATACATGTATGTGAACAACAAAATTCTTGTAAGAAAATACAGCAGAGGAATTGAGCCTTATGCATGTTTTATGAAGAATATTACTGTTATGGGTGTTTGCAATGCAAAAGAAAATATATAGCATCTCTACTGTAATCATCAGCTTATGTTTACCCATATTAGCCTTGCGTGACTTCTAACTTACTCGCGATGTTTTGTGCATTTGCTTGATTATTTACCACAGCATGCCAGAGCAACGCAATGCTTCTTGCGAGCATTTCGCGACAGGCTGAACAACTCATTCCGTGTGTCTGGCCTGCTGCAGATGCTCTGCGTCAGCTCCCTGTCCAGTTTCATCCCTCTGGACAGGGGAGACGTGGGAGCTTGCTGCCCGACGGAAGAAGTTTTCTTCTCTTTGGTCAGCGACTCCCTCGCCACAGACAAATCACTTCCCTCTAAAGCTCAGAAGAAGCCTGCTTCTTCTTTAAAATCTTTTTCGTCAACAGCCCCTGTGGTGCAGTCGATTCCCCAGTTGTTAGTTGCAGATCGGCACCCAACTGTTGGCCCGGGTACGGGTTCCCCATTTACCACTTGAATGGTGCCCTTTGTTCTGGTCTCAGGTACTATTGTTGCCAGGTCTCCCGGTCCGCTTGTTGTGTAGAGTTTTGCCTGGTCCCGCTGAATCTAGGCCCAGTTATCCGTCACCGGTCCCCGGTGTCCTGGCGTTAGTGCTTCCGTTTCATGACGTCACCAGCAGACCGGTCTACAGAGCCCCAGCCCAAAGATGTCACTGTATATTCTTTGGCCCGGTGTCCTAAGTTTGCTCTTCAACGGTCCTCCGGTGGCCCGGTCTGGTCCTTTGGATCGGGATACCGAAGTGGACCGGTAAATCTACCAGTCCAATCTTTTCTACAGGGCATTCTGTCTCTGCACCGCATAACAGTGGTGAAAGTCAACAGGAAGCTGCTCTGGCTAAGTCTAGACGTACTTGGTCGTCTAGACCCTTCAATTACTCTTGATCTTCTGAGTACACTTCGGACTCCCCAGCCCCCATCCACCCTGTAGGAGGTGTAACCTTCTTATTCTTCTAATGGGAACCGGCACTCGCACCGAATTCTTACCATTACTCTTCTATGCAAAGACATTGCTCTGTCCTCAGATTCGCCGGCTGGTCGCTCTCGCTAGTCGACACTCATTCTGGGAACCAGCAAGCTTCACCTAGAGGGAGAATAGCTCTCACGTGAACTCACAGTTCACACTTCTATGTCTGTGGCGGGTCCCACTCTTCCCGGGTGCTGCAATCCATGACGTTCACCAGGGCGGATTCTGAGGGAGAGCAGGAAGACATTTTGTCCATTATGGCTCCTAGGGATGATCCTATTTTTTAAGGGAATCAGACTTTGTGGAAGCCTCTCACTCAGATTTAGACGGGACTTAGTCCTCTTTTCCTTTAGATGATTCTGAACATCAATATTTTCTATTAAGAATGCGTGTGAAGATTGTTTTAGAATACTCCCACCCTCTGTCTGCCCTAGACCCCCGAATCCTATTCACAGGGGTCCTCTATCCTCTTCCGTGCTAGTGTCAGTCGAAAAAGTGGAACTCCCTAACCTAATTAAGTCTAGGGAGTCTCTTTCTCCTTCCACGGGACTTCATTCCCGTTTGCCTGACCTGGACGAAGATTTTTGTGCCAGCCCGGCAACTGGGTGGATCATGTCCGCTAAACTCTTACGGACAACTGTTCCCTGGGTATCTTTCAGGCCTCCGGTTTCAAATGAAAATCGACCTGGGATGTTTTATCAGATCCCCTCACTTGGTTCCGACAGTCCCAGGGTGGGCATTAGGCCTCTCCCTCTCTCTCTCTCATTCACTTATCTAGCACCGGGAGTTGCATCCAACAGATGGGGTTCGCTTCAAACATTGACGTACATATTATTATCGATATTTAAGACAGCTCCTAGTGGAGCGTTCTGCATGACTTTCACAATGCATTAACAAGTCACCTGCCTAAAGGGTCTAAAGAAAATTCGAATAATCGAGATTTTACTGTATACTCACATAATAATAAATACAATGCTCATAGAAAATTGCTTATTCCTATACGCACATTATATGCAAATTAGCTGAAATACGCATGCTTTATAGAAATATTACCTTAAACAAAGATGGTTTATTTTCCTTGTATGATCACATGAAAACATTCAAACACGAATTCAATAACTCTTGTTTATTAATAGGCATCTCAGACTAAACAATAAACTCCTTTTTTATAAACAAAAATCGGATTGTTTTACTTCCTCATTCATATTCATAAGAATACATTTATGAAAATTAGTTAAATTACATATCATATTCAAGTTATATGTCTTTGCTTTATTCAGGTTCTTGTTGTGTCCTTCTTTGGCCTCTAAAAGCAAAGTTATGACGCATTTGTTAAACCATGGATGTTTCGAAATTTACCTCGGGTTACCATGGAAACCGTTAAAAACATAGCTTGGACACAATTATTTTGAGGAATGCTCAAGTGGTGTTCTGCGGACCCCAACGAACAATTTAAACCTGCATTCAATATTTTTTGTGCATTAATAGGCCTCAAAGACTAAACAAAAAACTCATTTTTCTAAAAAAAAACCGGATTTTTATACTTCCTCATTAATATTCATAAGCAATCATATATGAATATTATAAAAATTATGTATCATAATCAAGTTATATGTATCTGCTTTACTTTGGTTTTTGTTTTGTCCTTCTATTGCCCCTAAAAGCAAAGTTATTATGCATTTTCTGAACCAATGATGTTTCGAAATTTACCTCCTCGGGTTACCATGGAAACCGTTCAATAAAACATAGATGGGACAAAATTACTTTGGGGGAATGCTCAAAATATGTTCTGACGACCCCAAAAACAATTTTAACCTGAATTCAATAATTTGTGTGCATTAATAAGCCTATCAGACTAAACAGCAAGCTCTTTTTTCTAAAAAACGCATTTTTTACATTCTCATGAATATTCATAAGAATGCATTTATGAATATTAATTAAATCATATATCATATTCAAGCTATATGTCTCTGCTTTACTTTGGTACTTGTTTTGTTCTTCTATTACCTCTAAAAGGAAAGTTATTACGCATTTTCTGAACCAAGGGTGTTTCGGAATTTACCTCGGGTTACCATGGAAACCGTTAAATAAAACATAGAAGGGACAAACTTATTTGGGGAAATACTCAAAATGTGTTTTGAGGACTCCAACGAACAACTTAAACCTATATTCAATCATTTCTGTGCCTTAATAAGCCTCTTAGACTAAACAACAAACTCCTTTTTTCTAAAAAAATCACATTTTTTACTTCCTCATTAATATTCATAAGAATGCATTTATGAATATTAATAAAATTATATATCATATTCAAGCTATATGTCTCTGCTTTACTTTGGTACTTGTTTTGTCCTTCTATTGCTTCTAAAAACAAAGTTATGGCGCATTTTCTGAACCAAGGTAGTTTCGAAAATTACCTCGGGTTACCATGGAAACCGTTAAATAAACCATAGCTGGGACAAACTTATTTTGGGGGGCATACTCAAAATGTGTTCTGAGGACCCAAACGAACAATTTGGTACCCATGAAAACAAGTCTAGGGTGGTAACCACTTCTAGGACCCAGCCTATCATTTTCAGTGTTGTTATACCTTCTGATCCTTCGAGATCATGAATTTCAGTACTTCTTGTTCTGAAAATTGAATACCGCTTAAGCCGGTGCTAGGGGGCGTGAGCAGTGTTGCACTTTCAATTACTGTTCATGAACAGACTCGATAAAACCGAGTCTGCAATTTTCTCTTTTTGTGTTGCAATTTTTGCTCTCGGGGGATCACCCCCTTTCAGAATTTTTAATCAATGTGGCAGCGGATTAGCTGATAATTTTATTGATTGTTTTAGTAATAAGGTGAATGCTAGATAAACCCTGAGATTCAAAAAATGGATTCCAACGCGCTTCTAAGTTAGAATGCCTACGTAAGTTCTTGTAGTAGACAGAGTGTTATCCTTGAAATCAATTTCTTGTCTTCTTTTATTCTTATTGTAAAGTTCATTTCTTTTCTTTCTGGACTTCAATAAATCAGTATACCCGGAAGTATATCTCATGATTACTCTGTAAGTTGGTTTTGTGGAAATCTGTTCCACAACAAATCGGTGTTTGAGCCAACAAGGTGTCCATAGGCAGAACAGAATCTCGACAGAAAAGTGAAAATAGGAACATGATTTATACTAGTATATGGATCAAATCACAGTCCTTCCTAAGGCCTTGCTTAATACTAGATCCAAATTTGACGGTTTATCTGATATAAATTTCGTTAAAATGTCCTTTTGACTCTTGTGCGTCCGTTTATCTCTTTCACTTTGTATGTGGATGGTTAGTGGACACTGTAAATTTTTAGCTCATTGATTGTTTCCGAAAACATCCTACTCGTAAAATTACTACCGTTATCGGTGATTATGCGCAAGGCGGATCCATATCGCCAATGTTTTCATAGAAAGCATTTAACACATTTTCAGTAGAGACAGTCGGAGTAGCTGCGCATTAAACATATGATCTTAATTGACCGTCAAAACAGATAATATACGTATTACCTGATGCGGTTTCTGTCAATGGAGCTTGCATATCTATGAAAACATCGGCGAATGGAAAAGCCGGGGGGTTAACCTCCTGCATTGGAGCTCTATTTAGTTTCATATTAACCGATTGGCATTGGATGTAATAAGATAAAGATTCGCTAGCGTGGTGAAAAAGATTAACCCAATAACATTTATTTTTGATTGCAGCATAAAACCGCCTACCGCCGGGATGGCCAATCTCGGGATAAGACTTGAGGATAATAATAATTGTAAATGAGGTTCATATAGTCGATAATATAATTGTTTTCTGGATCCGATCTGTAATACAAAGTGTTATTTTGAAAAATAATTTTGCGACTCTCACTCTTTGTTAGTTGGTCATTACGAACCTGAAATATCAACTTTGACAGGTCAGTGTCTAGCGATTGTTCTACTGACATATCATAATGCAATACGGCAGGTAAAGGTTCATTTTCTAGACAGATAGGTCGTTCTGCATTGATTGTGGTTGCTTTTCGTTCAATTGCTTGACTGTAAATTGTAAACATATATAATACTCAGGGAGCCAATAGTGCCTACCGTGCACCCCTAGACTTTTTTCATGGGTACCAATATGTTCAGAAAAGTGTCCTGAATCAGAATCGCAAATGTACTCAAACTTAAATTATTTTAGGCTATGTGTATCTTAACCGTTTCCATGGCAACCCCTCAGTTTTCGTAATGATGACCCAGACCTACAAATTCGCCCATATCACAGCCAGTTTTTGTCCTAAAAATAAAACTGGTACCAAATGGAAGATAAGACATTGTTCTTTTACTTCTAACTTGTTTTTTTAATTACCTTATTTGCATACTCATGAATATTAATGAGAACATTAAAAATAGCGAAAAAAGTATAAAATTAACGTAAACCTTTCATTTTTTTATCCTACAAATATCAGAAAATAACTTCAAATGCAGTTAAACATGATGACGAAACCCCCAGGAAACAAAATATCCAATTTGAGGACCATAGCAATAATTTTAAGCACCATTTTCACCGTTTCCATGGCAACACTCTAGTTTTCGTAATGATGGTCCGCACCTGCAAAATCGTCAATATCACAGCCAGTTTTTGTCCAAAACCTATAAAATTGGTACCAAATTGGAGACAGGACATTGTGCTTTTATTGTGCTTTTATTTCCAGTTTTTTTTTTTAAATTACCTTATTTGCATACTCATCAATATTAATGAGAACATTAAAAATAGTAAAACCAATATAGAAATAACGTAAATAATGTAAACTATTCATTTTTTATCCTACAAATATCCGAAAACAATTTCAAATGCAGTTTAACCTGATGACAAAATCCTCAGAAAACAAAATATCAAATTTGAGGACCAAAAATTTAACTCTAAGTATATTTTTAACTGTTTTCATAGTAACCATTCATTTCACTCTGTTCACACAGTTTTGTTAGTCGACACCTACCTGCAAAAATCTTCCATATCACAGGAAGTTTTTTTGCTAACTGTATAAAACTGGTACCAAATTAAAACTAAGACATTGTGCTTTGGTTTAAATGATATACTTAGGTATTACCTTACAAGTATTAGCATACAAATGAATATTAATGAGAATAATTAAAAAATAGCAAAAAATACAGAAATAACGTAAACCTCTCAATTTTTATCCTACCAATATCAGAAAACAACTTCAAATGTAGTTTAAATTGATGACAAAATACTCAGAAAGCTAATCATCTAAATTGATACCCAAACAATGAACTGTAAGTAAGATTGTAACGGTTTCCATGGTAACCGATCCTTTCACAAATTTTGGAAATTTGACATCCAACTGTAATACTCCGCTAGATCTCAGTTATTTTTGATGAATCATGAAATCAGTTGGTACAAACATAGATATGAGACATTGCTTTAATAGTAAATATTACTTTTCTGATATAAACTGAATTTCATATGTATGAATATTTATGAGAACAGTAATAGATGTTGAAATTTTCGACAGACACCATTCTTTCTCTTATAAAGCAAACAAATATGAAAAATGGTTAGCTAAAATTTACAATGATCACTGAATATCACCAATATTATTAGATAAATAAATTTGGGACAAATCATATAGCATTGATGGTGATATATCTGTTTCCTAGGCAACCATTCTAACCTCAGTGTTCATATTACAGAGTGTTTAAATACCTGCAACATACAAAGATATTGCTGCCTTCTTTGACGTTAATTATAAATGATATAAACATATACCCGGTAGTTGATGTATGACTCTTAATGTTTGGTTCACTTTATGCAAATTACCTTATTTGCATCCTCATGAATATTAATTAGTGATAAGGAATCAAAGAGAAACAATATTGAAAATAGCATGTTTGGCAGTATGCCGAGCACAACATTACACCATTCTCCAAATATAGCTTTCAATGATAAATGTACCATTTGGTGATAAATAAATGAATTTGAATTCTAAAACTGTCTAAAAGATGTTAAACGGCATGTATACATCTAGTAAGGGGTTAATCCCACTCTCTGCTCTAAACACCTTTACAGAAAGCTTCTTTGAGCATGCTGACTCAACAAAAATAGATGCGTGATATCTCACTTAACCCTTTACCAGCTGAATATTCATGTTCGAAATATTGACATCATGGGTATTTATCAGCTAATTTATAAATTGTCTGACTCTCAGAGCATACCTTTATTCGAGGCTAAAATGGAACAGTTTGTATTGGATCTTCTCAGGTAGTACTCTGATAAGAGCTAGGTCAAGGTGATAACATTGCTGTTGAATGTCTGTGGAGCATACCCTTATTATAGGCCACAATGTAATCATATGTAATCATATATGTTGATTGACTGTCAGAGTTACATGTTGACAACCATTCTGCTCTAAAACAGGGGTAATGTCTTGGTCATGAAAGAGATCTCTTCCAAAGTATCAACTGGTCTGAAGAGTTACTCTTCAGATATGCTGTATTAAGCAGGCCCTACAAGGGGATAATGTTCTCATATTAACATTGCGAAGTGCATCTGCTGTTGGCTTATCTTCACCTTAATCTTAAACAATATCAATTCATTCACAGTGTGAAATCTAGGGCTGCCATACATTGCACGCGTAAATTCATCCAAGTCTTGCACAGTATCTCCAGACACATCCCAAGAGTTGCCCAAACCTACTAATGGTTTTATAAACATTGGCTTCTTTTCAATGGTCTTAGTGGGTGTCAAATGTTCTCAGTCGTTGAATGTACTTGTAGAATCACGGCCACAGTACAAATGGAGACCCAGAAGTGCTGATCGGTAATTTTCTGTGTAAGCTTGGGCAATTCTGACATGTTTATAATTTTTTGATGATTGCCTGAGCCAGCATCAAACAAGACAGTGACACCTTCAAACCTGTTAAGGTAATACAGAAGAATAAAGATTATATCACTGTCAGGAGTTCGAAGATGAGCAGTTTTGTAGCCTTGTTCTTTTGCATGCATGGTGCAAAGAACGATCCTTGTATCAGTTTCTTCCTGTGTTGAATTCAGGGTATCAATACTGTTTCTCACTGTTGATATACCATAATCTGGCGAGAATTGGTAAGGCTCACCCTCATAGATGTTAAAAAACATTTCTGCCTTGCAGCTTCTAAGCATAAGGAATCAAGCAATTGTACCAATTATTAGTGGTTCACAAATACCAAATATGCAGATTGATATAGGTGAGCTGATGCAGAATCTGCTGACATCAGTTCCCTTCGGTATTGGCACAGCTGATGATGGCTTAGCAAGACAGACAAATGAAAGGGTCTTAAAACACAACTTAGGCTTACCAGTTCTCGACAGATGATGGTATATCAAAAGTCGAAATAGTCTTGATACCCTGAATTCAACACACTCACTGGGCTTTAAAATCACTGACACTTTAAAAACAATAACAGAAGATTGTTTGGGGTATCATAAGTACTTGGCTTTCAACAGTTACCATGGAAGCAGTGCATAGTCAATTTGGTAACAGTTGTAGACAAAAAATGTATTTATTCATCACCAAAAGGTACATTTATCATTGCAAGCTATATTTGGAGCATGGTGTAATGTTGTGCTCGGCATACTGCACAACATGTTATTTTCAATATTGTTTCTCTTTGTTTTCTTATCACTAATCAATATTCATGAGGATGCAAATAAGGTAATTTGCATAAAGTGAACCAACCATAAAGATTCATACATCGTACATTCGTATATGTTTATATCATTTATAATTATCGCCAAAGTAGGCCGCAAAATCTTTGTATGTTGCAAGGATTGTATTTAAACACTCTGTAATATTAACAACGAGGTTAAAATAGTTGCCTAGATATATCACCATCAGTGTTATATAATTTGTCCCAAATTTATTTTATCTAACAATCTTGGTGATATTCAGTGATCATAGCAAACTTTATAGTTGGGCATCCGAGGTGTAAAAAGTCGCTTATTTTTCGAGGTCCATGGCATTTTTTAGTAGAAATGTTTGAATACCATATTTGTGTTGCCAGATACTTATCATTTGTGGTTCTGGTCCATGCCACTGCCAAAACCCTCTTTGAAGGTCAGAAACTAGGTCAAAGGTCAAATGAGTGCAAAAATGTAATAAAATCTCTATATAGTATAAAATGACCGTAATTTTGACACTTTCGACAGTTTTTTGGCATTTAATTTCTTAGCAATGTCTCCACAGTAAGTATAGATATATTTATGGCACATTTAAGGAAGATTTTAGTGACCTGTGATGATTGCAAGTCCGGAAAACATAGTTTTAAATACGTTTACACTACATTATCATATGGTATAATTATTAAACTTTGATACAAATTTGTGCAAGTTATAGTACCCCTACACGCAGATGTATTATTAAGAGATGATGATAAAAACGCCAGAAGATTAGTCTCTTATTGCCATAGACCCAGTGTAATATTGGTCTGTTTGATTGTACAGAACTTATATTAGCTGTCTGTATCATTAGTGATTGAAACGCCATAGCTCCTGGTGAGTATGACGATGTTTTTACATAATGAATTGATATATTTTACTTACACCAGCAGTACCTATGACAAAACCCTTTCTACATTTGCAGAAAAATGAGTCTCTCGGATATTGATTGGCCATTTTAACAGTTACTGGCCATAGGTACCCACTCTCACTCAACAATGAACTCATAGTCATATTCAGTGTCACTGGATATGAGTAATATTCCCTCTCCGTGATGACAACACTCTATATATTATTGCCACAAACGATCACTCGTTAAACAGATATACAATGCACCTCAATACCCGGAATAAGTGAGCATGTAATAGTACTAAAATATCGTTCACGAAGGAAGCCTACCCTACATCTTGTCCACCTATGGAAGGAGGCTAACACATGCTCTATGACCCATCAAAATGACTGAGTTTGCAGTACACTTGGCAAATCAGCCCCTTTACCAATCTGTACTCTATTGGAAAAGTGTGCACCGCCACCCTCAAATTAGTGGTCCCTAAGTTAACATCCACCAGCTTCAGCCAGCCATAGTGCAACTCCACCACCCGCCATTTCTCACGAAAAAAAGGGCATACAAAAAAGTGCTGAGGACCAATGTACAGAAGAACTGGGCATATACAAGGAGATACAGAAAACTTGCAAAGAAGAAGTGCAAGGAAGCTCATGATGGGTATTTGATTGAACTAGTGGCAGACACCAGCTGTAAGAAGCTCTACGCCTTTGTTAGGAGCAAGAAATGTGACAGCTCGAGAGTAACCCCACTGACGAATGATGACATTAACCATGCTGATACACAAAGCAATGTTGAAATACTGAACCACTAGTTCTCTGTCCTTACAGATGGGGACCTATCTCTCCTTTGTGCCATTTGAGAGTATCCTTATTCGGATGCCCTTCCTATTCGTGTCACGATAAATAGTGTCTGCAAGGTTCTTAAGGGCCTTAATCTCCACAAAGCTACTTGTCTAGACACCATCTTATCAAGGTTCCCGAAGTGACACATTCCCTGGCTCTTGTTCTTGCTCTGATCTTCCAGGCCTCTTGACCAGGATAAAGTCCCCAGTGATTGGAAGACTGTCACGTTAATCCTATTTACAAAAACATGGTCCAGAATAATCCCCTTCAAACTACTGGCCTGCATCCCTAACTTCCGTTACATGTAAGATCATGGAATACATCATACACAGTAACCTGGTTTTTCTTAGTGCCTTGACATCCTCAGCCAATGCAAGCATGGCCTCAGGAAGTAGCGCTTCTGTGAGACAAAGTGAGCAATATGGTCAGTGACCTTGTGTCAGGTCTAGACCAGTCCCATTAGATTGACGAAATCTTGCTGGACTTTTCCAAAACATCTGACAAAGTGTCTTACAGACACCTGCTTCTTAAGCTCCAACACTATGATGTGTATTGCAAAATGCTTGATTATATCCAACTAATAACGATGGAAGGTGTTTCCTCCGAGTCAGTACCGATATGCCGTTCTCAATCCTTTCCTTTCCCTAACAGGCAATTATGACCACACGGAATTCCTATGCTCTTCCTGTCGACTCTTCGCTGACGCCTCACTTTCGTGCCGTGTCAATAGCAGATGCAGACGTCTTCCAGAATGACATCGACAGTCTGCAGGAATGGGAAGAGACTTGGTTCAATGCAGAGAAGTGCTAGATCCTGCTTATTATCAACAAGCTGACACACTTAGAGACCAATTATACTGTTCATAGCAAGAGACGGGAGACAACAAAGAAGGCAAAACACCTGGGGACGCAACCGTTTTCTCAATCGTCTTGGAAAGCCCATGTCGATATGATCATAAAGAAGGAAAACTGATCCACAGCCTTTCTAAGCAGGAACCTTGGATCCTGCCAAAAGCCAACCAAGGAGGCATGTTACAAACCCCTGATCAGTCTGCAGGTTGAGTACACATCCTGCGTTTTGGACCCACATACCAAGGCCATGACAAATCGTGATGGGATGGTCCAACATAGAGCTACCATATTTGTTATTTGTATTATTGCAGAAGAAGCAGCATTGGTGCCATACTCAACATGATTTGCCTAAACAGAGGCAGAAAAAAGTATAGGCCGCGATGTTCTATAGATCCGTGAATGATTTTGTTGCAGCTGACACCCCATCTTCTGACGCCCTCATGGTGCACCTACAAGAGGGCACTCCTTAGGATTCGTTCCATTGTTTTGCAGGACCAAGTTCCTTAGGGAATATTGCTTTCACTCTGTTGTCAATATCATCTGGAACAAGCTACCATAACATCAGGTGATAGCTCCCAAATTTCCAAGCTGGGATCTCAGCTGTCATGTAATATTCTTCTGTTTGCAATGTTTTAACTTGCTTTTATCATTTGAACGTTGGACCCTCCCTCACCTATGTGTATATCACACTGGTGCGAGTAGCCTGCTTTAAAGCGGCCACGCACAACAAAATAAGAAGCAGAAGAAGAAGCCACAAACACAGAGTTGATGTAGTATACTAGTACTGCAGTATTCAACAGATGCATTGGAATATCGTCATTCATGGCAAATGTAGACACTATGAAGTGTCCCAAATCATGACGAGGTGGATACATGGATTGTCTTGCATGCCTTCAAGGCTTGGATGCTGCTAGAATGGGTCAAGGCTGGATATTTGTCAAATGCCAATACGTTTGATGTACTAGTAGTACTGATATACCATCATACCATCTTGGACCTTTATAAGGCATTGGGGTCTGGATGAGGGCTGGGACCTCCAAGAAAAAAATGCATTTTCCGCAAGTTATCTCAAGATGTCTACCGGAACATTTTTGAGTTTCATGCAATAACTGGATGTGACACAATCCTTGCATTCACAGGAAACGGAAAGAAGACCTGTTGAAAGAAATATTTTACATGCCCGATCTGCTTTCAGATATTTGAAGAGATGTACGGTCATACAAGACACAGACGTTTGATGTTTGATGCCAATGGAGAATCCATTGATGATGCAAGAATTACACAATATGGTTAAGGTTAAGAAAACACTTGAACTGCTTCCATCAACAAAAGATGCAGTAGAACTGAACATTGCTAGAGCAAACTATCAAGCTGGTATATGGATCTGAGCTCATAGATACAGAAATTAATGCTATTGATACTAACGCATATCAAGATGGTGCCGAACCCTTATAAGTGGTTTGGAAATGTACCAACTGCGCCTGGTGCATGCATTAAAAAAGTTAAGGGTGCAAAATCAAGTGCAAATCTATTCGGTGTTAATTGTACCAATCCAGCAAATATCCATACAAATATAGTGAATTAATTAGTTACTTTAAACAGAACTGAAAATTTTGTTTAGGTGTTCATTTACCCCACCCACTTTACTTTAAAAAGTATTTGTGCATAATATATAGCTGGTATGACTGCATACAGTTATTTGTTCCAGTAGCATTCTGTCTAACCTTTATTTTGATGTCATTTATGCTTGTTAAATAGCAACAATGGCGAAAACACGACAACATGTATCATCGTTACATGTTGATTTTAACGATTTTGTACTGTTTTTGGATGTTCTCATTAATATTCATGAATATTTAAATAATATATTTTACACAAAATAAGTGCAAATAAAAGGCCAATGTTTAACCTTCATTTTGGTACCATGTTTATTATTTTAAACCTAAAATTGATAAAGATATAATGATTTCTCAAATAACGTATATAAAATATGCACTTAGTTGACCTTTGACCTAATTAAGAGAAACAAGGGCAAAAATTCAGGTGGCATGGGGCAGTTTCTGAATACTAAGACATCAAATATTACATATCTAGTGCATGCCAAATTCTACTATTTCATGCCATGGCTCGACTCATTTTCCTCAGTTGGATGCCCAACTATTAGCTTACAATTTTGCATTTTTGGTTTGCTTTATAAGAGAAAGACTGGTGTCTGTCGAAAATTTCAACATCTAATACTGTTCTCATAAATATTCATACATATGCAAATTAGTTTATATCAGAAAAGAAATATTTACTATTAAAGCAATGCCTCATATCTATGTTTGTAACAATTGATTTCATGATTCATCAAAAATAATTGAGATCGAGCGGAGTATTACAGTTGGATGTCACATTTCCAAAATTTGTGAAAGGATCGGTTACCATGGAAACCGTTACAATCTTACTTACAGTTCATTGTTTGGGTATCAATTAAGATACTTAGCTTTCTGAGTATTTTGTCATTAATTTAAACTACATTTGAAGTTGTTTTCTGATAATGGTAGGATAAAAAGAGAGTTTTACGTTATTTCTGTATTTTTTGCCTATTTTTTAATTATTCTCATCTTATGCAAATAAGGTAATGCCTAAGTATAGCCTTTAAACCAAAGCACAATGTCTTAGTTTTAATTTGGTACCAGTTTTATACAGTTAGCAAAAAAACTTCCTGTGATATGGAAGATTTTTGCAGGTAGGTGTCGACTAACAAAACTGTGTGAACAGA
Organism: Azorinus chamasolen; assembly: GCA_963576725.1. Classification (NCBI taxonomy): domain Eukaryota; kingdom Metazoa; phylum Mollusca; class Bivalvia; order Cardiida; family Solecurtidae; genus Azorinus; species Azorinus chamasolen. Next base: position 91,221,757 of record OY755241.1, on the reverse strand, counting down.
GTGAAATGAATGGTTACTATGAAAACAGTTAAAAATATACTTAGAGTTAAATTTTTGGTCCTCAAATTTGATATTTTGTTTTCTGAGGATTTTGTCATCAGGTTAAACTGCATTTGAAGTTGTTTTCTGATAATGGTAGGATAAAAAGAGAGGTTTACGTTATTTCTGTATTTTTTTGCTATTTTTTAATTATTCTCATTAATATTCATGTGTATGCAAATCAGGTAATGCCTAAGTATATCCTTTAAACCAAAGCACAATGTCTTAGCTTTAATTCAGTACCAGTTTTATACAGTTAGCACAAAAACTTCCTGTGATAAGGAAGATTATTGCAGGCAGGTGTCGACTAACAAAAATGTGTGAACAGAGTGGAATGAATGGTTACTATGGAAACAGTTAAAAAGTTACTCAGAGTTAAATTTTTAGTCTCAAATTTTCTGTTTTCTGAGGATTTTGTCATCAGGTTAAACTGCATTTGAAATTGTTTTCCGATAATTGTAGGATAGAAAGTGAATAGTTTACACTATTTACGTTATTTCTATATTGTTTTTACTATTTTTAAGGGTCTTATTAATATTCATGAGTATGCAAATAGCGTAATTTACAAAAACAAGTAAGAAATAAAAGCACAATGTCTTATCTTCCATTTGGTACCAGTTTTATAGTTTGAGGACAAAAACTGGCTGTGATATGGGCGAATTCGTAGGTATGGGTCATCATTACGAAAACTGGGGGTTGCCATGGAAAGGCTAGAATACACATAGCCTAAAAGAATGTAAGTTTTAGTACATTCGCGATTCTAATTCAGGACACTTTTCTGAACATTTCGGTACCCATGAAAAAAAGTCATTGGGGGGGGGATTTACGGTAGGCACTACTGGCTCCCTGACTTTAAGTAAATCAAACTGGATCAACCTATCGCTAGTGTACTAAATAATAGAGCTGCTGCAACGGTAGCTGTAACTGTAAAACAAATAAGAATGCGACGAAAAATCGAGATATGTCATCCGTTCGTTTTCGGATTTAAGAGGTCGTCTTCATAGAGTCAGGCTAAACTGTCATTAAACAAACTATAATGTTTTTCGCAACCGCCACATGGACTTTGGGATGTCTCCCACAGACAAACAGCCAACCAGGACACAGCCAACTTGCAGACTTCGCAAAATGCAGTTTTAAATGTTATTTGCTTCTTACGATAAGACAATTAAAGGTGAACGGTTGTACTAATTCCTGTGGCATTCAGGGCTACCAATGACTCACTAAGAAGTAATACATATCCCCACAAACATGTCCGTCCGTCGATTGTCCGTCCGTCCGGCTTGTTTCTTCAGTATTTTTTATACGCCCATCTAACAAAGGTGGGCGTATATTATCGTGGCCCTCTCCGTCCGTCCATCAAGTTTGTTTGTCCGCTGTTTTCTGGGGAAACTTTTTAACAGATATTAATGAAACTTCACACAGAAGTTTAATGCATCAATATCTGAAACTGAGTTGATTCTGAGGTTCGTTTGATTTGTCGTTTCGGAGTGGACCTTTTACTTAAAAACATAATGCAAATACATGCAAATAATTTGTCCGTTGTTTTCTGGGAAAACTATTTGAGAGATATTAATGAAACTTCACACAAATGTTTAATGCATCAAGATCTGAAGCTGATGAATTTGAGGGTCATTTGATTTTTCATTTCAGAGTTATGGCCCTTGCACTCAAAAAATATGCAAATAGTTTGTCCGCTGATTTCTGGGAAAGCTATTTGAGAGATATTTAAGAAACGTCACAAAAATGTTGAATGCATCAAGATCTGATGCTGAGTCGATTTTGAGGTTTATTTCATTTGTCGTTTTGGAGTTATGACCCTTTTACTTAAAACATAATGCAAATATATGCATCTAGTTTGTCCGCTGTTTTCTGGCAGAACTGTTCGACAGATATTAATGAAACTTCATACACCTGTTTAATGCATCAAGACCTGAAGCTAACTTGATTCTGAGGATCATTTGATTTGTTGTTTCGGAGTTATGGGCGACTTGTTTACCATTTCAACTTATTTGGAAATTATTTAGTAATTACATAGTCACTCATATTTTGGAGATGCCCAGAGGTTTTACCGGTTGACTTGGTGGAAGGTTGGATAAGTGTGAGGTTGAGTATCCGCAAACATTGTTTAAACCCTCTGTATTCAATTTGTTGTCGTCGGCTTCCAATTTTAAGTGTTAGATCTTTAAAAATCATTCTTAAATCATAACCACAGACACAGTTTTGATCCTAATGTGGCACCAAATTACCTCATATCTAATTTGGATTCAAGCTATTTGCAACTCAATGATGGTTTCGTCCCATCTCTGAACAATAATACATGTATATAATAATTTACTGATAAATGTGATGATCTGTTGATAATTATCTAAACACTTTACACTCGTTGCTACGAAAACAACCAACATTAATGCAACCTCAAAATAATTTAGACATATACGCAGAGACCACAATTCAAACATTTTACAAAATAACCCCTTTAATCTTGAAGAGACGATTCTAAAGAGTGACGACAGCATAGGGTTTGGTAGAGAAATGATGATTTTAGTACATGTATTTGAGTATGTTCATGTTTCTGTTGCCCTGTGTACACATACATATATATCCTATAACGTCGGTCCCCCTCAATAACCAAGGTAACACAATGTGTTACGGACACTTCATGGGGGAAGTAAAATATCCGTCAACATGGATGAAACAGTATATGCTGCAACAGTCAAGACACTTAAAATTTTCACAAGCTATAACTTGAACGAGTTATGTTTCTTACGTATACAACCGCGCGTACACATAGTGAGAGACACAGAAACAGAGACACATGCACACACGCGTGCACACACATACATAAGAGACACAAATCGCAAACGCCAACAAACGTACAAATTTCTAGAAATAGGCGCAAAACAAACATACGGCTGCAAAAATAGTATCGCCTTGGAACTGTCAGTGGCAAAATCCCCACTGGGGATATAAACCGCTTTAAAAACATTGTCAACACTGAACTTATAGAGTTGAATAGCCTGTGAGGGTTTATCTATTGAGTTAATATTAAAGGCATTAAATTGAGCAAAATGACAAACAGTGTGGAACCATATCGCATGACTCCTCTAGCAGCCCTCTGTATGGTATAAAATATGGAAATGAATTTTAGGCAACTGTTTAACAAAGGGCACGAACTTCTAGCTTTTGCTTTTGTGGTTGTAAACCCGGTGCACATTAAGGTCGACCTACATACTAGTTAAGGTCTAATCCGCAAATTTAGAGTGTATCCGATTATCCATACGTGACATGCTAAGAGGCACATATGTTGTAGTGACATTTCTTGTAATTCTATTATAAAATCAATAGTTAATGACAGAACATTAATGTCAAGATAAGTTCTGACGTTGATGGTACTGCTACTACTACAATTATCTATATTTTAACTTGAAAGCCCCCAGGAGCGGTATACAGTACGTTGGTCAAACTGGGCCTGTTTTGAAGACTCGATTCAGAGAGCACGCATATCAATTTCGAAATGATAAACTAATTTAATTTTTACACCATCATTTTAGTAAGCCTGGCCATTCTTTTAGCGATTTATAATTCCAACCCGTAGAGCATATAGTATATGATAAAGATACTTCTAGCAGTTTTAAATCGACAGCTAGATATACATCTGAATTAAATTGGATTAAGAATTTGCAAACACCATTTCCTTTAGGCTTAAATGATAATACGTACTAGATTAGAAATATTTCAAAAGATCCTGAGATAGAGATATTTTTATAAGGAAACGCAAATCTCAACCACATGGCATTCGGAAATCTCGTATGAATATGACTATTCTTGATTTACGTACTTTACGACTAGCTTCTGGTAAACATGCCATGTTTTCTAGACTGTCCTCCTCATCACCATCTTCATTAAAAGAAACTGACGAGTAAGCCGATAAAATCATTTTTAGTGAGATCCTCTCATAGGAACAGCTAGTTTGATAAAAAAACGTTACTTATATGTTCTCATACCACGTATTGACAATTATCGGCACACCAAAGAGCCTTTTTGAAAACTCCTTTTATGTAATAGATACAGTACGAGTCTTACTACCAAAGTGTCTTCTTACAACCGTTATCAGGACAGTTTGTTCGCATGACCGAAGACGTGTCCGAGGCGTAACATGTATCTTACTTGTACGACAGTACGTTGTCGACTTTTAATTTTGATTAAAAATGAATAAAAATGAATATTTCACAAATGAGTACAAAATGTTTCCCCTTGGTTCACCCAATTCAAATCCTAGGTAGATAGGTTTTAACCACAAGAATCACGTGCGTACAAAAGTGTCCACTTACAACCGTTATCAGGACACATTTTTGAATAGCTTTGCTGGGGGTCTGTCGTACAAAAATAAAGGTAATTATTTTATTGACCTCCAAAGTATATTTAGAGACAACATGTAATTGACACTATTCCTAAATACTTTAAAATACAGAACAATCTATTATCTGCTACAAAGATAACAAAACCATCAGAAATACAATATTCAACTATACTAAAAGTTTTGCCGACCTTTATGTTAATGATGATATTCTAGGTAATTGAGCTGCGCCACCTCAACAGTTAGCTATTCTCCTGCTGGTCATGTGATAACTGGTAATTGCGAGATAATTAAAGATAAACGCCTACGATATCTTCTGAATAAAGGTCCCTAATATAGAATACCATCCTCGATCGATTGTAACTCTTGCCGAGGTCAGATTGCTGAGGCTTTATAAATAGTATTTAGTATGTATTGGTGTCGAAGAGAACATGTTGAGTCTAATGCTCTTTCAAATTGAAACAAACTAAATGTGATATAATTGACAAACGCATTTCATTTTATAGCTCAAATAAACACATTCTTTCACATAAAACTGGAATCTTTTTAGACATCTTAAAAAGGGTTTACAGGATCTCCATTCAAAATACGTTTTGTTCCTGCCGAAAATGCATCGAATAATGTGATTACTTGACGATTACATTATATCGACATCTTGAGGCAGGACATTATTAACACAAGTTATATATTCCAGTTACCAATGGCTTTCGAAAATACCATCGTTTCAGACCATGTCAAAACGTGTTGAACACATATCAAATTACACATCTTAAACTTCCTACGATGTATTGTTTATCAAAACTAACTGTACTTAAAAAACATATTATGCGCGTTTCCTTGCAAATTCTAGCTCTTGTACAACTACAAAATTGTCTATACTTTTTAATTCTTGTTAAACTAAGATAATAGAACATGCAAATTTCTATTGTGATAAGACTATTGTGACTCTTCTGGACTATAAAGAACACTTCAGAAGTCTTTTGAGCTAATGGTTTCTTGCATCCATATTAAGAACATACGGTTTTTCTACTTTGTACATAACACGTTCTCGTTATTTGACTAAAACGGGGTTTATATATCACAACTTACTTGTTTCGCTAGAGCTTGTTCATCTTTTGACAATTTAAACAGTCGAAACCTCATTTTTACTGAAAAGCTGCTTAAGCAGGGATACTAATACCATAAACTAAAACATCTCTACATTTTATTTTCGAAACCTCTCACTTATTGGCAAGTACAATTGTAGTGTGCGGTTGTCTAGTTGTAACGCGCTTGATTAGCAATCCGGAGGTCCAGAGTTCAAATCCGGTCCCTCCCGGAAATTGCAGAGACGCTTCAGTGTCTCCCACCCGCATCTACTCTCTACCCAGGGATTGAAATGGGTACCTGTGAGGGTCACTAGCCGGTACTGCGGGACATGATTGCGCCATATGTTAGCAGTGCTCAACTGCTCATTACTGCAGGCGAATGACCCAATGACCAGGGGGTAAATGTTCAGTCGGCTGAGCAGTAATTCGGACTGAAAGTAGACTATAACTAGGTGCTTCCTTCTTTTTTTTTCATTAACAGATTAAAAATGAACATCTTCCCATTTATCGTATATTTTGGACGAAACTATATCATTTGTGATGGAAAGATTCGAATCTAAAAAGGAAGCCATAATGTCAGACTGATTCGCTTTGTTTGAAAACAGTTATTTTGGGTAAATTGAGGAAATCATAGTTGAAAATAAGGATTATCCAAATTCAAAATATAGTCTAAATACTTTGAAGTGTTATCAATACCAGTCTGTGTATCAGCATTTAAGCTTAACATAACATCTCACTGAAGCATAAAAAACAAATCTGCTACAAAGAGGGTCACAGTTTATACTCATGTGTATAACAATAACTTGACGATATATAAAAACTGCAAACATGAAGGCAAGACCACATTGTGCAATGTTCAACTTCTGAATTCGAAAAGAATGGACGTTGATCATTACAAGCACGGGCCATTTTATGTTCTGTTGCAAAGGTTTTCCCTATTAATTTAATCTGTTTATCCTTTATAATATGGTGAGGTAGAGTAGTGTAGAGAAATCATAAAAGCTCAGTGAAGAAATGGTATACTGTTCATTTTCAAGTTTAGTTAAAACATCATTTTAATTGTTTATGGACCAAACATATTAATACCACAATTTTGATATATTTTATCAAAGTAACGTTTTACATGTTCTTTGATCGTATTAAGACCGGACGTCAAAGATGTAGATATTTTAGTGGTAGTACAACAATTAGAGTTGGCAATAAAAAGCGCTTTATAAGGGGTTTTATGAAGTTTCGGAATATAGTACAAAGTAGAACATGTTGCGAGACTATATCTGTTTCAGGTGTCTTAATTGTATTATTAGATTTGAACCAGTCAGCTCCTTCTTTTAAGCATCAACAAAATAACATCTTTAAATAATGATTACATTATTTGATGCCTTGTCAACAGGAGCAAGAACATAATTTGAATGAAAACTTGAAATTGTTTTCTTCAAATAGCGAAATTTAACTCTAGGTCGAGGCGATGAAAGCTAGTAATTTGGTTTGTAAAAAGCAATATGCGTATTAATAATGTCAAAAATACATTTCTTCCAATCCGAAAGGGCATTAACATCAGCATGTTCTTATCGATACCATTTGATGCAGAATTCTTGAATAGGTTCAACAATATGAGTTTGACAGACGTCAAAAGCAATAAGAGAAGGTAATCTATATTCCTTTAGAATACACACTGGTTCTCAACTTCGCCGTGCACCATCACGAAGAAAGCAGGGTTCCATAATTTGAATGTTTACATAATTGACAAGTCGGTTAACTAAATCAATTCGAATAGACGCTTGCTGGGCAAAATGGTGTAGTCTGTTAGCGTTGAAGTGTTGAAAAAGATATAATAGGATCTGTGGCAGTAGAATGCATTGTCACCGGTATGTGGAATTCTTTTGGAACATGTTGCATCATTTCTCATCAGGATCTACCAAAAAAAGAGCGTCAGATTCGCTCCCGAATAGGGGTTTTAGTTAAATCGAGTACTTATTCGCCAACTATATCGTTTCCGACTAAATAAAAAACACGGTTTTCTGGAGGTATTTTCCCCTCGTACTCGCTAAGACGGAGACAAAGTATGGATTATTTGATACCAGCGTGAAGATAAAACATTTTTCTTTCTATATAATCTTTGTTTTGTGGGAAAATTCCCCTCCGGTCGAAAATAATTGCAGTTGAAGCAGAGCACCCGAGGATCGGATGGCCCAAGAGTTATTTGCCTTTCTCTTATATAGAATTTACGAAATTTCAACTTTGTTTCAAAACGCCCCAAGCTTTATTTTTTCGGACCCAAATGTTACAAAACGTCAATTTAGGGACATTTCAACTTATTTTAGACATATTTCATGAGCCTAAGGCCTGTGCAGAAAACCGAACACCTGTGATTATAATACCATCCATCAAACATTTTGTTTCACATCTATTTTCATTTTCACAAGTGATACACAAGTGATACACTTTATTTCCAATACGCTGACTGCCACATTTTCTTTAATGCTGCCCCATCCCAACAATAGACAATGTGATAAAAATAAACGTCGATGTCGATAACATACGTCGATGTTCCAGAGTGGGACCTAAATCGGAAGAAGACCATTTTAGTCAAGCAAGCACTTGCACAGGAAACTACGTAAAAGATTTGGCTGGGGAAACCCAAGTATTTATAGTTTCTATAAATAGACCAGATTTGTGTATAATAATAGATACTGTTTTTTTCATTACTGTTTGATGTATAAATATAACCATCCAATTGCAAATTGTGTAAAGGTTATTACTAGATTTGGCTGGGGAAACCCAAGTATTTATAGTTTCTATAAATAGACCAGATTTGTGTATAATAATAGATACTGTTTTTTCAATTACTGTTTGATGTATAAATATAACCATTCAATTGCAATTGGAAATTGTTTAAAGGTTATTACTAGATTTGGCTGGGGAAACCCAAGTATTTATAGTTTCTATAAATAGACCAGATTTGTGTATAATAATAGATACTGGTTTTTCAATTACTGTTTGATGTATAAATATAACCAACCATTGCAGTAAAACCTGTGTAAACGGACCCCTCAAATTATTGAATGAAACATTTTTAGTAACTGCATTACTTTTACAACCACCTGCTGTGTGTAACCATCCCATCCAGTGGTCGCTCAACCTTTTATATGACAAATATTTATAAAAGGAATAACAAGCCAGGTTTTTTACGTAAGCGTAAAATAAGCGTAAGCGTGATAGGAGATAAAACAGACAGCAACATTATTATTTAGTAATTCTGATTATGCAAGGACGTGCATAGTTCTGATCAAAGACGATCAACTGACTTCTGAAATATAAGCAACTTTTCCTCTAAACAGGTATGAGTTTTGTTCCAGCTGCTTTCACTCAAAGGTGCCCGACGCATGCTGGTGGGACCAACCCAACCCCCCCCCCCCCCTCCACCACAAAATTTATGATCGAAGTATGAAAAACTAACCTAAACTATCTATTTGTATCCCAAACCACCCCGAAACACAAGAAAAACACGACCCGAAAAAAAATCCTGTCGGGTCTATATATGTAGTGAAAGGTAGCTATTTGGGATGTGGGTCTACTTTGTTTGCATGAGTGTGGATCTACTCTGTTTGCAGGGTTGTCAAAAGGCGTGTCTGTGAAGTAAAGGGTTAAATGACAGTAAGTATGTTATAAACAGGAAAACATACCTCGACCATCATGAGGTAAACATTTAGATCGTATAGACAGGTGGTAGCTTAATGCTATATGAGCTTTCTGTATTATTTTCTTCTATCATTAACCAACGCATGGTTTTAAAGTTACCAAAATATCACCTATGTTTAATTATAAAGTAGGGCAATTCTGCTGCATTTTGTGTGGTTCGAATCCAGGTCTCGATATTCGGACCTTTCATGCAAAGTAGTCTTCAAGCTGGCTTGCGGTAGGATCGGTGTTTCTAAGCCGTGTTTTTTTCTGTGCACGAAACAATATTCAGTAAAATTTCTCTATAACGGCCACTAAATGGTGTTAATTAGTTGGTATCTAGGGCAGGTGGCTGCTTAAAGCAAGGTGAAAGTAAAACAGAACGCTCCTAAAATCAAGGTGAAAGTAAAACAGAACCCTCCAATAGGAGCGTTCTGTTTTACTTTCACCTTGCTTTTACAATTTTACTTGATGTAATTAAGTGGCCGTTATAGAGAGGTTTTACTGTAATTTGTTTCGTGCACGGAAAAATCCCCCATCTATAATACGTTGGACGTCGCGATACGATTGAAATGCTGTTACATTGTACATGTACAAAGCAACATCAACCCCGATACAAATACCGTAATTTCGAACAGTATCACGTAAAAAGAAGGACCGACATCCTCACAATATTCATAACGCAACCGAATTTAGCAGTCAGTTTGACAGTTTCCTTGAATCACGACGTTTATCGGACTAACTTATATTATTGAATAAAATAGTAATAACCTTCTTACTCCAGAGTTTTGAGTCAAACTACTGACTTGACTAAATAGAGGAACGTTAGGATTTGGATTTTTATCAAATAAAGATGAAGATAATGCTGAGATTTTCACATTATCAGAAGTGCGCAGTTCGTGTATAGTGTATGAACTCACAGGTGCCCTTCGCATGCTATGTCTCAACAACAATAATAACAACAACAACAACTCCATCACAAATACATTATTATTTTAATCACATGTCATAAGTATCTGAAATATACCAAAAGATCATTTTCTGACCCAACCAAAAAAAATAAAATAATTCCGCGAACACCCCTGCTCTATATAATTAAGTAAAAGGTATTCAACTCCGACCGAAATCTGCTAAAACTTACTTATTATATAGAGCAGGGGTGTTCGCGATTTTTTGGGGGTTGGGTGAGAAAACTATATTTTGGTATGTTATGGATACTTATGACATGTGATTAAAAAATAATGTATTTGTGATGGAGTTGTTGTACAGCATGCGAAGGGCACCTGTGTATGAACTATGTGTTAATTATCGGGGAAATGAAATTCAAATGTAAAATTGTAAGGAAATCACCCCCCTTTGTTACAAAACGTGTGTATGAGTTTGAGTTCATTGTCAAACATCTGATTGTGCACAAGCTCAACATATGACCAACCAGATACTTTAGAATGAACTCAAAATCGAGCTGTTATTAAACTCGGCTGTTTCCAGTTTTTGTTTCCATGGTGATTCAAGAATACCAAACCAGTCGTTTGAACTCTTTACATGTACCCAAGCAACACCTTCGCTACCAGGCTACGTCGTCTGCAAAATATGCCGTCTGCTACAGCTTTCCTATTTTAATTGTCTTCCGTTTTCTTTCAAGAAACCTACCCACTCAACGTCTCATCTGGATCCAAACTATTTTCTCAGGTAGTCACAGTTTCGCCATTAGAATAATTGACAAGGTGAATAAACAAAATAATGTCATCATGACTGTTTATTAACTCACGTTTCATATTGGTATATGGACACAAAACCTTTCGATCTTGACACAAACTAGATCCAGATCTTTATATTGTCAAAGGCCAAAACCTGACTGACAGATATACAAATTTGAGCGTACTCAAATACTATAATTATCATTTCTCCGTCACACTCTATGCTGTGATCACTCTTTAGAATCGTCTCTTCGAGACAATTCTAAAGAGTAGTCACAGCTTAGGGTTTGGTAGAGAAACAAATAAGTTTTTCTTAAAAATATTTTAATTTACGCATCTTATCTAGATCTCTGCACTGATCAGACGGCTCCTGCTGAAACCATCAGATCTGTGTCTACTTTTTGAAAAGACGTGAAAACAGTTAAACCTTTCCCTAATATAAACGTGTTTTCACGCATTTGCAAACAGAGAAGACCCAGATCAGACGGCTCCTAGAGGAGCCGTCTGATCAGGGTCTGCTCTGTTTGCTGGTGGAATTTGATAGATCTGTTTCTTTACTTTCTAAAATGGCTACAATATTCCACCTACCATGTTTCATTTTAAATATTTTTCCATGAATATTCAGTAGGTATTAAAATGAATTGGAAAAAAGGTTATGATACAATCAGACTGTTTTAAGAAGGACACTGTGGGCAGACACTGTAACATTTGTTTGTCATTACATTTACCAGGAAACATATTAGCGCTTATTCCATTTACCGCAACGTGCCCGATTTTTGCATTAGGATGGACCCAGATGATGCCTCTGATCTCATGTTTGGATTTTATGCAAATTTGACTACCTCTGAATATAACAAGTATTTGAAGAATCCATTGACACGCCTGGATCCTGGTGAGACACTGAGTTACTTGGCATCTCATCTCGACACAATCTGTTTGATAATGCGAGTATGTGATAATGGTTAAGATAACACTGTAGCTGGTGCGATGTTTGTCCTGATGATATGTTTCCGGTTTAACAAAAGGGGTTTTCTTGTCTTTTTTTGTCCGCCTTTGGTATGGTTGAAATGTTTATTTTCCTGTTTGACTAAACAGCCCTATGCTATTGATATCCTGTTGTTTTATGTTTTTATAGATTTCGTTCAAGGTTAATTGTTTCAACTACGCCTGTTCATTTGACAGACTGAACGCGCAAATTAATCAATATAGAACTATATAAAAGTTTGTCTGTCCGTTGCACAGCCTGGCACAAATCTTGTTTGATTTTCGATCAAGGCACTGAACGGGGATATTCCATCACCTTTAGCGATAGTTCTATAGTTAAACTATATGGCATGTATCTGTATTGGAATAAATCATTATCATATTTGTAACAAAATAGAACTTTTAATTGGATTGTACATTGTATCTAGACGTCTTATATTCAGCTAAATTATATTCACGATGTCATTATTTCTTAACACTTTCCCTTATCACGCACTTGCAAACAGAGTAGATCCAGATCAGACGGCTCCTAGAGGAGCCGTCTGATCAGGGTCTGTTCTGTTTGCTAATAGAATTCGATAGATAGGTTTCTTTACTTTTTCAATGTTCCACCTTCCATATTTCTTTATACCTAGTTTGTTAATGAATATTCAGTAGGTATTGAAATTTGAACAAAATACAGAACAGGGAAAGGGTTAGATAAATAACCATGAGGGACAGTGATAACGTTTTCAGCCACGAAAAGTAACACCCCCAAACCCTTGTCTACGTCCTTTAACCATTCCTTCATGGCCGCCTTTTCTAGCGTGTGCAAACAGTGGAAACCCAGATCAGATGGCCCCTGTAGGAACCGTGTGCTCAGGGTCAGCTCTGTTTGCCTATGAAATAATATGGATATGATTCTACACGTGTTAGTATTGACATTACAAAAAGACAGCTAATTAACCCTTCGCTTGCTATTCACGTCAATATACCTACCCGTAAATAGTGAAGACCCAGATGAGACAGCTCCTGCAAGACCCAGATAAGACAGCTCCTGCAGGAGCTGTCTCATCAGGGTCTGCACTATTTACAAGTTGATTGTGCAACCAGTGCACTCCACAGCAGTGATTGCACAGCGAAATACTTGTACACAGTGAAGATATATATAATTATACAACACGGCAAGGGTAAAGAAGGAGACATGTATTAGAGAGGGGTTAATATTGAAGGTGTCAATATTTCTAACTAAATATTCATGTGTAAAGCGGGTTGACGTTCCAATGATTTACTCAAGTTCATTATGCCTAATATCCGAATAATATACTAACATGTTTTTTTTGTAGTTTTTTTTTTTTTTATAAAATCCCAATCTATTTGGGTTTTTATTAGCTCACCAGAGCACAAAGTGCTCAAGGTGAGCTATTGTGATACCCCTGTGTCCGGCGTCCGTCTGTCTGTCCGTCAACAATTTCAAACGACTTCTTCTCTGAAACCGACTGCCCAATTGTAACCAAACTTAGTCAGATACATACTGTTGGTGTGTGCTTCAGAAGTTTTTAAAAGATAGTGGGCGGGGCCATCGGTCTTGTTGCCATGGCAACTGTACGCAATATCTAGAAAAATCTTCTTCTCCAGAATGACTTGTCCGATTTGAATATAAATTTCACCAAAATGTTTCTCAGTTGATAGACTTTAAAAGTTGTTAAAAGAATTTTGATCCGGCAAAAAACATGGCCGCCAGAGGGCGTGGTCATTTTTTCCATATATGGTAATGTATGAAAATCTTTAAAAATCTTCTTCTCTGAAACCATATGTCCTAGACCATTGATATTTGGTATGTAGCATGATATTACGGTTCTCTACAAAGATTGTTCAAATTATCACCCCCGGGCCGAAAATGGCCCCGCCCAAGGGCTTATCAGTTTTTCATAGGAAAATCTTTAAAAATCTTCTTCTCTGAAACTGTAAGGCCTAGACCTTTGATATTTGTTATGTAGCATGCTCTTATGGTCCTCTACAAAGATTCTTCAAATTATGACCCCCGGGCCAAAAATGGCCCCGCCCAAGGGCTTATCAGTTTTTCATTGGAAAATCTTTAAAACTCTTCTTCTCTGAAACTGTAAGGCCTAGACCTTTGATATTTGGTATGTAGCATCTTATGGTCCTCTACATAGATTGTTCAAATTGTGACCCCCGGGCCAAAAATGGCCCCGCCCAAGGGCTTATCAGTTTTTCATAGGAAAATCTTTAAAACTCTTCTTCTCTGAAACTGTAAGGCCTAGACCTTTGATATTTGGTATGTAGCATGATCTTATGGTCCTCTACAAAGATTGTACATATTATGACCCCGGGGCCAAAAATGGCCCCGCCCAAGGGCTTATCAGTTTTTCATAGGAAAATCTTTAAAAATCTTCTTCTGAAACTGTAAGGCCTAGACCTTTGATATTTGGTATGTAGCATGATCTTATGGTCCTCTACTAAAGTTGTTCAAATTATGACCCCGGCCCAAAAATGGCCCCGCTCAAGGGCTTATCAGTTTTTCATAGGAAAATATTTAAAAATCTTCTTCTCTGAAACTGTAAGGCCTAGACCTTTGATATTTGGTATGTAGCATGATATTATGGTCCTCTACAAAGATTCTTCAAATTATGACCCCCGGGCCAAAAATGGCCCTGCCCAAGGGCTTATCAGTTTTTCATTGGAAAATCTTTAAAAATCTACTGAAACTGTAAGGCCTAGACCTTTGATATTTGGTATGTAACATGATCTAATGGTCCTCTACAAATATGTAGCTGTGGCTTGTGGTCCTCTGCCAAGAATGTTTAACTTACGACCCTGACCACTGGGCGAAACTTGGCCCTGCCTCAGGGCTTATCAGTTTTTCATGGGAAAAATATAAATATTATTTTTCTCTGAAACCAGAAGGCTTAGACCTTTAATTAATGGCATATTGCTTTGCCTTGTGGTTCTCTACCAAGGGTGTACACATGATTTCTTGTGGTAATAAATAGCCCCGCCCCTGGGGTTATATCTGGTGAGCGCTTTAGGGCCTCACGGCCCTCTTGTTAGGATAATTATCTGCTAGACATTTTGCATTTGATACTCAGACTTTTGTTAATCGTTTGAGTGCAGGAATAGTTGGCTGTCATTTGCAAACAATGTAGACTTAGATCAGAGGCGACCTGCACTATTTGTCATTCAACATCCTGTCACAAATTATACTCTCCTATAGAATGCACTCCAGGGTTCAACAAGTCTAAATCATCACTGAAACAGTAAACACAGGTTCAAAAGTTTCCTCATCGTTTATTTCCTCTTTTTTAATCCATTTCAGATGTGTGTTTGCTGTGTGTGACAATGGGATAATATAATTGTTATACACCATTCTAGAAAGCGACAGTTTATTTCACCAAAGGAATGACAGATGTTTGTATCAGAATAAAAAATATTCGAGAAAAAACACACTTCTAATTGGAGTGTCATTTGAATTGGAACAGTTATTTGTTGAAATATCTCAACTAAAAATAATTCTTGTGGAATCCATTCATTTCGAGACAGCACTTCGCCATGCATAGCGACGTTATATTACAGGTGCGTTTCATAAACGGATCAGTCACGGGATTGGAAGCATTGAACCAGATTTGTACGCATTTCGATTGCGACACATTACTGCACGTGTATACACCGGACATCGTCTTTATTTTCCTTCATCCAAATGCCTGTCCTCTGTTGAGAAAATCTCGATTACAGCAGAACGACGGGATTGATGGTCATTATTACTTTAAGCACAGGCGTGGATTGTCACGGGTCTCGGAGGCAAGTGTAAGAACCCTGAATAAGCTTCTCTACGCTTACGAAATATCGAGATTATGGTACAACGTACAGGGACAGACATTCATAGATGCCAGTTCTCCTTCATTTCCTGTTTTAAGTAAACGCATTCAGCATCTAGACCAAACCGTGAGCTTAACGGAAGCATACGATAGACGTACAGAAACATTTACCAATAAAAATGCAGGAAGGAAAAATACAACCACTCGAAGTTATGTAAGTTCTAGTCATTCTGTTTTCCACAAAAATCACAATGGGCGTGTAGTTCCGTTTGAAAATAATGAATGGGATCTTCCGGCTAACTCAGGACACCATCGTTCCGTACACACCGACCGCCCAGTTCAGGCTACAGATGGGCCGCACGAAAACGTCGTATACCACTGCAGTATCCCAGTAAGTGTAGTTAACCCATTCCCTCAATGGCTATTTTTAGACACAACCTCTTTGAATAAATCTACCGAAAAGCAGCTTTAACTGGAGAAAATGATAATTTTAAAATTTTGTAGTTTGAAACCATTGTGATAAATAGAGCATTTGCTCATATAGGAACAAATGTTCTATTTATCGCAAATGTTTCAACAGGTGATGTTTACAGAGGCGTAGAAAGGCGTATTTATGGAGGAAGGGGTGACCATTAGCCAGATGTGACATGACTGCTCAATGTATAACGGCCACTAAATTACATAACGCATTTTGTGTTAAAGACAGGTGACTGTTTAAAGCAAGGTGAAAGTAAAACAGAACGCTCCTATATGATGGTTCTGTTTTACTTTCACCTTGCTTTAAACAGCCACCTGCCGTATATACCCACTAATGAATACAATTTAGTGGCCGTTATAGAGAGGTTTTACCGTACTTCCAATTTGCTCAAACATTTGAAAACTATTGACCAACAATCTAGGGACACGCCTCTGAGAAACAATTTGTGCAGTGTCTATCAGCTTGTATCCTTGTAACTCGGGCTTTAATAATGTTCATCCAAGCTGTTGGTAAATGTGTCTAAGGGTTAACTATGTACTGTAAGTTTGTAACAGTGATACATGTGCTTTATAATAACTTTAATTTAACATTTATTTTGTCTTGCATTAAGCAATCGAATGATATTCAAAGCATCCATTATTTAAAGACAGTTCATAAAGTAGCAGTCGCTTTAACCATTTACTCGATACATAGTTTAAATGCGCCGTTCTATGCCTTTACAAACAGGATAGACCCAGATCAGACGGCTCCTATGCGAGCCGACTTTTCAGGGTCTGCCCTGTTTTACTTATGATACAGATATGATTTCTGCAATGGCCAGACATTCCAGCGCTCTAGTTTCATTATAGAAATTAAACTAATTAATATTCACAATGTTATTTATTTCCTTCATGAATATTTACGGAGCAAACGTTAAAGGGGATTCCCTACATTTCACGCGTTTCAAAACCACTTAAAATATACAAAACTCATTTGTTTATATGCTGAAAAGTAGTATATCGCAAGAAAACCCATCCAATTACCGTTTATAATGACAAAACATCCATGTGTTTGATATCGCTGATCCCGGTTTTACTCCCCGATGTTTCAGTTTTATTCGGGTTGGGTTTTAGTTTCGTAACTGTTCACCCTATTCGCGATTCTCCGACCACTTCCGAGAAAGCTATTACGTAAACAATGGAGATATCGGGTGATCATCGGCAAAACGCGGAAGAATTTAACGGAAAAGGCCGATAAATTGTGTTGTAGAACAAAAATATTAGTATTGATGAAATCGGTTTATTTGTATCACAGGGGCATTTTTCGATATAAGTTCAAATTGGGAACCTACATAATAATGATAGAGCATAACAAATACCAAATTTTGTGATATTATTGAAAATATCAGTTCATTGTAGGGACTTCCTCTTTAACTAAGTCTCACTGTTCGACTCTTTGAACGCAATGGACAAGTAATTGTTAACTGTTAAAAAAACAGACCAAGATGAGACGCCCTGTAAATTCATCGGGGTCAAATCATTTGACCTATGGGCAGTTTGTGGAATAAAATAAAACTGAAGCGATTCAAGATTTACATACTACCTTACATATCTTCATTCAGAATACTGAGTTGCCCGTGGATAGGGTGTCGAGCAGACAACGTGTTCTCAGTCGACATCCGGAGTACTCAGAGGCGACGGTCCGCCGACAGACTTATGGTAGATGGCCACACCGGGTGGACGTCCAGGATGTTGACATGCTCATTCAGTGTGGCTTTTATTACACTGGTAGGTAGACCAAAACCACTTTAACCCTTTCCCTGTTCTGTATATTGGCCAATTTTCAATACCTACTGAATACTCATTACATGCAGCAAAATAGTCATAATGAAATATGGAAGGTGGAACATTGTAGACAGTTTAGAAAGCAAAGAAACATATATATCAAATTCTATTAGCAAACAGAGCCGACCCTGATCAGACGGCTCCTTTAGGAGCCGTCTGATCTGGGTCGGCTCTGTTTGCAAATGCGTGAAAACACGTTTATATGAGGGAAAGGGTTAACACATTCCCTCATATTGACGACTTTTGACGACTTTGTAAAAGTCACTTTGTGAAACCATTGTGATAAATAGAGCATTTGCTCCCATAGGAGCAAATGCTCTAATTGTCACAATGGTTTCAAACTACAAATTCTTAATGGTTCCTTTTCTCTAGTTTATGCTCCTTTTCGGTAGATTTATTTGAAGAGGTAGGGTCTAAAATAGCCTGTGAGGTTATGGGTTAACCCTTTTAAGAATATGTTAGATACTTAAGCTGTCATCATGAATATTTATTAGCTGAATATCGGGCATGAATAATGTACATTCCTATAATCAAACTGAGCTGACCCTGATCAGACGTCTCAATCGGAGTGATGTTGATCTTCTCTGACATAATCTTGTGTCTGCTATACAACTAGTGTCTCCTAAAAATGGCAGGTTCGTTTTGTTTTCCATCTTTTTTTCTGATACGATGTTCTATGATCTACACACTCTTTGATCGATATTTGTTTTGATTTAATTCCATCGTTTTATTTTATTTTCGTGATTGGCGCTATATGACCTTGGTGTCACAATGGGTTGTAAAACCAAACTTATTTTTTCAAAATATTAAAAACAAAACGTCGTACATGTAGTTATAATACATTACAGGGTTTAACTGACATTAAGCGAGGTACATGTACTCAAAGCATTTTGGTTAAAACGTCCTATTTAAAGTAACACTTATCAAACTATCCAGTGCCTACTCTCATTTGCTAACACATTGGAATATCTCGTTATTTAGTGCATGACTCTCATTAAAACCGTGAAATATCCCATTTTATAACATAACTCGTGGCTTCAGCGTGACATAACACTATCATATATATTTTGATATTCACGGGCATATATTCACTAGTGAATAACATTCGAGCGACCTAACTGTTCTCATACGCGCTGTCAAAACAAACAAACTGGCGGACGGTGACCCACCTATCAACGATTGAGTCACGATAGATGGCAAAGGACTGTTGGCACTTGCGCCTTAATTTCGATAAAATTATACAAAATGTAACCGCTGTCAGTAAATATCTACAAAATGTATGCCAAAATAGACCTACCAGCTACTCTGACCCAAACCATCCATTCTACATAAAAATGCCTCTACAACTTTACATTTTCTTCACCACATGTCCTTTTGTTTATGCAGATTTCTACTCATAAAATATCTCGTCAATCAACAACTATAGTCATCTGAATCCAGCACAGCACAAACATATTTCAAGTATACTATATTCAGCTGATCGCGATAATCTTCCTCCTGTTCCAACACATTTTATGCAGCAGTTCGTACTGAATCTTTTGTCCATTTCAATAAACTTTTTCACTGAACTTGAACCGAGATTTTTTTCTCGGTGGCAATGGCCATGTGTATACAACACTGATGAATGGCTTAAAATACCAAATACCAAAACGAAGGCGCATTTGAATCCCATTGACAGTGAGTGTCAGGCGTGTAGGCGAACTGTATGTGGGTCTTCATTTAACTGGCGCGCTTAACACAGACACATGTTGTGTACAATGATGTCATAATGTGACGCGTTTGTAACTTTGTATATCAAAAAACTCAAAACTTATTTTGACGTGTCTCTGTAGGTTTTTGTATCATAAACTATCACAGTTAAATTGAATACCAGAAAGGTCTAAATTAGATCCTGGTTGATATGACAGTAAGTCAAAAACAGTTGGAAATGTTGGACCTACTTTGTCCCAGTTACCTAGCGAACCTAATAACACCTTTCATTCATCATTTCTATATGTAAGGAGAATTTATAACAATCCACGTTACTGCTGAAATATTGGCTGCAAAAACATCTGTGTTTGTTATGTTATAAAATAGAATCTTGCATTCGTGTTCATGATTATTGGATTTATTAAATCCAATAATCAAGAACACTCATGTAAGATCCTCCAATAATCAAGAACACTCATATAAGATCCTCTATAGCCATGCAGTGCCAGACACTGGGTAGAGGGATATTCCAAGGTTATAACCTTGGAACATCCCGCTATCGTGTGTCTGACTCTCATTTGCTAACACATTGGAATATCCCGCTATCGTGTTTCTGACTCATTTGCTAACACATTGGAATATCCCGCTATCGTATGTCTGACGATCATTTGCTAACACCTTGGAATATCCCGCTATCGCGTGTCTGACTCTCATTTGCTAACACCTTGGAATACCCCGCTATCGCGTGGCTGAATCTCATTTGCTAACGCCTTGGAATATCCCGCTATGGCGTGGCTGACTCTCATTTGCTAACACCTTGGAATATCCCGCTATCGTGTGGCTGACTCTCATTTGCTAACACATTGGAATATCCCGCTATCGTATGTCTGACGTTCATTTGCTAACACGCTATCATGTGTCTGACTCTCATTTGCTAACACCTTGGACTATCCCGCTATCTAGTGTCTGACTCTCATTTGCCAGAACTTTGGATCTAAGTGAGACATCTAGTTTGGCACACAATCAATATTTTCTTCCAAATGCCTGACTGAAATTGTAGTCAAATTAGCACAAATACATGTCGATATATGAGTTAAAAGAAACCGCATCCGTTTACAGGAACGTTCGACATGGTGCGTTGCTACCAGTGTGGACTTGGCCTGAAGGACTGGGGTTATTCAGATGAGCCCTGGTTAGAACACGTCAGATACTCTCAGCATTGTCTACACATTCAGAACACACTGGAACCAAACGAGTTACAGCAATATATGGTAAGTAACGGCACGTCACTTGTTGCCCTAAATACTAATACATGAATGGCCATGTAGTGTTTCACCATGTGCCCTAAATACTAATACATGAATGGCCATGTAGTGTTTAATCATGTGCCCTAAATACTAATAAATGAATGGACATGTAGTGTTTAACCGTGTGCCCTAAATACTAATACATGAATGGTTATGTAATGTTTAACCGTGTGCCGCATATTAGCCCTTACAGTGCGAGAAACGAGTCACTAACGTCTTTTGCACACAGTCTAGACTGTAGACTCCTAGAGCAGCCCTTTCATCAAGGTATAGACATGTTTGTCATGTTACACTTTTCTATAGAAAAACCCCTAAATATTCGCCATAAGTTTGACCTATTGGAATAGTCCATTTAAAACCTCAGCATTGTAAAGTTGAACCGACTTTAAAGCGCTTGCAAAAAGGGGCATGTAGGATAGTATGAGATGTGAACCTGCAGTAAGCTAGGGCCAAAACGTCTCAACATTTGGTTTGTATAATATGTATGATATCATTAGTTCTTACATAAATATTCACAACGGAAAGGGTTTACCTTACCTTTCGGGTCGTCAAGAGTAGGAGGCTAGTTAATAGAAAATAAAAGTGAAACAGAAATTTTCTTCAGGGGCTTTCTTCTATACGTTCTTATTGTAAAAGACATCCAATCAACATTTATTGAGTTGTTCCATTATAAAGATAACTATTCCATTGTGACACTCTCAGAGTACAATAGCCCAGTGTTTCATTAAAGCCCGCAGTAAGTATGAAATGCTCAACTTTACTGGAGGATTTTCAATAATTAACAGTAATGTATACCCTTTCATACTGAGTGGACTGTACCATTCCACTTTTGAAATTTCAACATTCAAAGGGTTAAAACAGGTAACACACGACTAAGGCATGAGCTTGATCTGTAACGCAAGACTACGGTCTGAACATGATCTGTAACGCATGACTACGGTCTGAGCTGGAGTTGTAACACATGCCTAAGGTCTGAGCTGGATTTGTACATTTATATAATTACTGGTCTTTTCGACATGAAAGTAGAATGGTTGACACAGAGCAACTCGGGGTCTGTATCTACACAGTGGTGTGCTGATTGTTAATAGGGTGACATGGGATTTTAATCTACACTGATTGATCCTTTTGGTACCATTGTTGACCAATGGTGGATCTCCTAAAATTATAATTGTTGACTCAGGGTGGTCTCGCGTCTGGATTTACATTGTAGCTTCATGAAGGTACCAGTATGACTCAGGATGGTATCGGTCTGAATTTATACTTCATGAATGTTTTATTGTTTACTCAGAGTGACCTTTATCTGGATTTACACTGCACGACGTCCCGAACGTCCCATTATTTCCCCAGAATTGCTCGGGTGTCTGAATAGCATAGGTGTGAGCGCACTTGCTTCTGACCAATGTGGCATTGGATCGATCCCATGTTGATGGCGTGCGCATGCGCGCGCGTTTGTGTGTGCTGTACTTGCCTCTCCACATGTGATTTTCCTTCAAAATAAATAAGAACACATTCATATTAATATCCGGGTCATTGAGCGATTTCTATGTTAGAACTTATTTATTGTCAGTGAAAAGTAAAGCTTAGATTCATTTTTTATGATTTTTATGCATGTTTTATATTTTTGCAGACGAGAGTCACTGCTGGCTACCATGCATCACAGAACGTATCGGAGGCAGCAGGTAAACATCTTAAATTTCTACTTATCAATTATATTTCAGCGGAGCGAATCAATTTCAGCGGAGCGAAGTGTATCGACGTATTTTCCATTGAAACAAGTAGACCCATATCACCCGTTCGAATATGTAATCTTATAACTTGCTTAACTGAAACTCAACAGCAGTCGATAGAATAGTTTAAACCTTTCAACCTTGATCTATGAAAGAACTAACCGGCCAGTGTCAAACTATGAGATAAATGACCGATCAGTGTTTAACTATGAGATAATTAACGGATCAGTGTTTAACTATGAGAGTACTAACCGATCAGTGTTTAACTATGAGATAACTAACCAATCAGTGTTTAACTATGAGAGAACTAACTGATCAGTGTTTAACTATGAGATAACTAATTGATCAGTGTTTAACTATGAGATAACTAACTGATCAGTGTTTAACTATGAGATAACTAACTGATCAGTGTTTAACTATGAGATAACTAACTGATCAGTGTTTAACTATGAGATAACTAACCAATCAGTGTTTAACTATGAGAGAACTAACTGATCAGTGTTTAACTATGAGATAAATAACCGATCAGTGTTTAACTATGAGATAACTAACCGATCAGTGTTTAACTATGAGATAACAAACCGATCAGTGTTTAACTATGAGATAACTATCTAATCAGTGTTTAACTATGAAATAACTAATTGATCAGTGTTTAACTATGAGATAACTAACTGATCAGTGTTTAACTATGAGATAACTAACTGATCAGTGTTTAACTATGAGATAACTAACTGATCAGTGTTTAACTGTGAGAGAACTAACCAATCAGTGTTTAACCATGAGAGAACTAACCGTTCAGTGTTGAACTAACCGATCAGTGTTTGACTATACAGGCCACTCACTATGGAAGGTCCAAACTTCCTTCAGGATTATTAATGAAAACAGTGCAGACCCTGATCAGAGGGATCCTCTAGGAGCCTTCAGATATGGGTGTACGCTAAGTTATCAGTGCATTCTAGTCTCTCATTCTAAGGTTTAAAATGTTAGTCTTTGTTATTTGCTCCCACAGCAAGAGTTCCGTATGTAGGCACAGCATATGAAGAGATACTAACATATACAATCTATTTTTAGACATAATAACTAAACATCTAACCTGATAGTGCATGTAGGCCCGTGTTAAAAGGTTTAAATATGTGTTCCTAGGAAATGGAGAATATGCTAAGTCCCGGACGTCCAGAAATATATATATAAGAGTTTATTGACCTTAATGCTTACCTAACTGTGAGAATATATATTCTCCATTTTGGAGTTGATGCAATTTCTGTCAAAGGT
This sequence comes from Azorinus chamasolen, assembly GCA_963576725.1. Taxonomy (NCBI): domain Eukaryota; kingdom Metazoa; phylum Mollusca; class Bivalvia; order Cardiida; family Solecurtidae; genus Azorinus; species Azorinus chamasolen. Next base: position 91,197,803 of record OY755241.1, on the reverse strand, counting down.
TGAAGTTGTCATCAGGACGTATATCTGGTTTGCTATTTACATCAATGTCAAAGGTTGTCACAAGGACGTATTTCTGGTTTGCTATAACAATCAATGCCAAAGATTGTCACAAGGACGTATTTCTGGTTTGCTATAACTATAAATGTCAACGGTTTGTCAAACGGGCGTATTTCTGTTGCGGACCCTGCATCATGGAAAATGGACATGGTTTGAACTTTAATTTGGAAAACTTTATTTAATGTGGAGGGTTAAACCCTGTTTAGAGTAGGGTAACTGTTTAACCTCGTGCGTTTAATTTGTCATTAACAGCAGGACTAAGACTCAGACACCCGGAGTACGTAAGTCTTGACGCCAGAATGAAAACGTTCTCTAGGTGGCCAAGTAACCGAGTCCAGAGACCAAAGGAACTAGCTGAGGCCGGCTTCTACTACACAGGTATAGAGCTGGCCTAGATTTTGCTGACGAAAAGTAAATACTGTTTAACCTTTCTGAAGTGCACTCAAGCTCTCCGGATATATACTGCTTGTAAATAATTGATTTTGAAGCATTTATTAAACCTTCATAGGCCTTTACCTCACATGTAGGACCAGCTCTGTTTCTTTTTGAAATATCGTAGATCTTATTCTAATTTCCTTGATGGTTTAATTCCCCTTATTTATAGATGCCATTATATCTAGCATACGTATTCTTCATGTTTATCATACTATCATACTGGTGGTCTTTGGTACAGGATACCCATAACTCTTTCTGATGACGTCATCAATCCATGAATACATATACTGCACAGCTGAACATCGATATCTCAAACCCCAGGAAATCATACTAATAACTTCGAAATAACAGATGTTCGAGTTATCCGATTCATAATCTGAATAATTTCTCAATTTCACAACTTAATGCAGGTCTACATCGATCTGCATTATACGCTGTCACATGTGTTTCTAGAGAAGCGCAGTGATACATTTAAAAAAAATATGTATTATTAATTTGGAAGGACCGAACTTTTACTTCGAGTTATCCCAAAGTTCGAATTATCTGAGTTCGAAATATCGAAGATCAACTGTACATTGTATTTATTGAACGTTATAATGAAAAATGGATGTTTTGGTCATCAACGAAACTGTAGAATCAAATCCGTATAATGTGATCAGTTGACCGTGATTAGGAACCGTCTGGCCTTGGTTTGGTGTATTTACAAAGTCTTGAAAGGCGGCTTTATCAGACAAATGGTTAATTGAGAACAAACGTAGCAAGGACCATACTAAACAAACCTACATTTCTTTACTTCGGTCTACATTTTACAGAATCAGTTGCTTGTAACCTTGCTGTGACACTATATACGGGCTTTAATATTGGAAATAGACAGCTTGTTTATAGCCAGTGTGTCGGCACTGTCTGCTATATCAATCAATGTCAAACCCTTTGTACAGTATATATCTTGAGGCAACTCTTTGAGGCACCTCTCTAAATATCTTTTCGTCACAGGGTTCAGCGATCAGGTTCGATGTTACGCCTGTGACGGTGGTCTCCAACACTGGGACAGGGACGACGAGCCGTGGGTAGAGCACGCACACTGGTTCTCCCATTGCCAGCACGTGAAGGACTCCAGGGGCGAGTATTTCATTCAGATGGTGCGATTGGCGACTCAAGACTCGGAAGATGAGGTTTGTTAATATTTAAATCATTGAAATTAGAAAAACGTGTGGACAAAGAGTCATAGAAAAAGGTCATTTCTCCGGCCAACCCTCAAATGTTTAACTCACGTTTTACAAATGTTTTGTCAAAATCAATCGATACAGTACCCGTTTTCGAAGCAGGATCTTGCGGGTTCGATATCCCACCCGAGTTATAATAAATACTTTAAAATGATACATGTGGCAAGTAGTACTTACTCAGTGCTAAATATATTTAGGACAGTACATGTACCACAGTTAAACGCCTCTAAACCGAACGTTCAAATTATCATAACCGGTGTTTAATACAATTTGCAGCTTAATGCAGCGTGAGAGTCAAATAGACAACTACTTTTACAGATTTCTGCATGGTGACTTTTACCATACATGAAGTAGTCTATAAAATCTACATGTTTTGTTAAAACTCCAGTATACGAATCCCAGCCAGTGTAAGACTGTTCGTTAGTACCGAATATTAAATCATGGAGTCTGGATGGTCGTTGGAGTATCAGCAATGCCTTATTATGATCCACACTGTTGATCAAGATTTTGAATCAGAGTAAGGAAACGTTAGTATTGTGAGACAGGAGCTTTTTTGGCAGTCTAAACTAAATTAATACATGAATTATTGGCATCTTGCTATGAGGTGTATACGTATGAAGACAATCATTGAATTCAAACATATACAATAGAAGACTGTTTCTATTTTGAACCTTTAGTTTAAAGTTGTTGGTTTTTTTCAGATGGATCAGGGTGGTGGACTAGATACTTTGTCGGGAAATCTGAAAATGCTGACAGTAAACGGTAGGCTGCGATTCAGTTTGATAGAAAGATAACCTTCTATTTTTCTATTAATAATAATTTGCGAATATTGTAAAACGTCTTTTAGATTTAGATCTAACTGTGTGGTTTTTAATACAGGAATGGTGGAAGCTTAATACAGGATGAATGTTATCCAGAATACTCGTTTATTTTGTCATGCATTGAGCAACCTCCTGCTGTTATTGACCTCGATATGTATTAATTACATGAAGGCTATATGTAGTTATACTGCAATTCAATTCCTGTTATATTCCAATGTAGCTTTCAAACATAGTTCTCTGACATTTGAACATAGTGTAAACCATGGTCAGCGGACAACACACTTATAATATCAGGTTCGGCAGTTTATCTCAAACATCATTTCAGTCATTTCATGCAAAATGGACATTACCGTTAACAATACTACAACAACACCTCGCTAATCTGAACCTGGAGTGGAAGAACATCTCCCACAGACGCTTTCTGTAATTAATGTGTCATATCTGTCTTAAGATGATGCGCATCTTCAGATTAGTAGGATTTTAACATTGATGGAATAAATTCTGAAGGGTGGTGATCCCCCGAGAGCAAAAATTGCAACACAAAATGAGAAAATTGCAGACTCGGTTTTATTGAGTTTGTTCATGAACAGTAATTAAAAGTGCAACACTGCTCACGCCCCCTAGCACCGGCTTAAGCAGTATTCAATTTTAAGAACAAGAAGTACTGAAATTCATGATATCGAAGGATCAGAAGGTATAACAACACACATAATCTGCATTTGTCACTCAAAAAGGATAAATATTGAGTTGATTTGAGACATCTGTATTACGTCTAAACGCTTGAAATGGTAACACTACTCGATGTAGAGTGTAACAAGTTTAGGTTACATCTATAGGCGCAGTATGATCAGTGTCGTTTACATGTTAGAAACGTGTCACTCTCAAATGTTTGACGAGGCAACAACATTCAGAGATCACGTCTTTGATGCAAAGGTAATGAAGTTTCCCACTGCAATGGCAGGCGCACATTAAATAATGTAAACCCGCCATAGGGCTGTTATAAGCATGCCCGAACTTATAAAACGTTTTCCCTGAGTTTGAGATAATTCACAAGCATCTCATTAGTCAGATACCTAAATATGAGCTCAGATTCAAACGCAGAATACTTACAACCTCAAACTGTGGTCCGTATCTACACAGTTTGTTGTACAGCAATACATTGTTTTATTGAGAGCAGCGTATTTGTTATACAGTATTTAGTATTAAGTGGAATGATCATTCATTAGCCATTCGCTTGCTATTCACGTCAATATACCTACATGTAAATAGTGAAGACCCAGATGAGACAGCTCCTGCAGGAGCTGTCTCATCAGGGTCTGCACTATTTACAAGTTGATTTTGCAACCAATACACTACACAGCAGTGATTGCATGTAGCGAAATACTTGTACTCAGTGATACAGATATATGTAATTATACATGGCATGGGTAAAGAAGGAGAAATGTATTTTAAAATTCAGCAAGAGAAGGGTTAAGTAAAGTCTTCCTGTATTGGTTTAATTTTTCCAATCGCTGTAACCAGTCGCCTGATCAATATTCGTCACAGCTAATGACTCTGTTAATAGTATTATCTGACTTGTTTAACTGTATATGGGCGACACAGGCATGTTGGTCATGACAGGAACTGTATGTAGATTTGGATACATCAAATTCAGTGGGCAGATCTTAATCAGGCGGAGCCTATTCTGTGTCTACTCTGCAAAAAGTCATCTGTATCAGGAAATGAGTTAACCATTCATTATCAGAGTGGAATAAATCGTCAATGTTTACCTATAAAGCAATCGCCACTCTGTACCACTATCAGATACATGTATTAATTAACCCAGAATTATCATAACATAATAGCTCCTCAGTACATAAGTCAACTCAGTTTTAAAGGCTTTAAAGCTTTACTAGAGGTTTTTGAATGACAAACAGCGCACATCCTGATTAGAGGACTCTAGGAGTCCTCCGATGTGGATTTACATTCTTGGAAAATGACAGTACATGAATGCTCAGGGATGAAATGGGTATTGTTAGAATATTTAACAAGGATTAAGTTTTTCATATATGTTGTAGATGCAAGTGGTAGCCAGCTAGAATCCGATGACCCGATCTACTCACCAGAGGCTCAGAAAGTTGTCCTCAGCCTGGGGTTTTCGAGAGCTGCTGTTAAGATGGTCATACAGGAATGCAACGACAAAAGTATATCTCCATTGTCCATAGTAGATATTGCTACAGTTAATTGCTATCGATGTGTCTTCATTTTTTTATGGTAGACCTTGTTACAATTGATTGCTATCGACGTGTCTTCATTTTCTATTGTAGACCTTGCTAAAGTTGTGTTGAACAGATCTATTAATCAGCAAAGCTGTCGTATAGCATACATATTGAAATAATGTTGAACTCACATCACAAGTGAATCTATATCTGAGTCATCGTCTACCTGTTCTGAATTACTTAATTGTTTAACCCCTTCCGTGCCACAATGACGGGTTTATTATATCACATGCAAATAGTTTGTATCCAGATGAGACGCCGAGTAACTCGGCGTCTCATCAAGATCCAAACTGTTTGACACTCTGTTTACTGTTTTATAAAGAAAATGGAAGAAGTGCATATACTTACACTAAAATAAACGAACCTATGCACAGCAGACGAAAATGCTGGGACCGAAAGGGTTTAATATATTCTGAAAATGGACGATCCTTCTAAAGCAAAAGTAGAAATGCAAAAGGAGAAAATTGCAGACTGGGTTTTATTGAGTCTGTTCATGAGTGGTAATTAAAAGTGCAACACCACTCACGTCCCTAGCACCGGTTTAATCAGTATTCAATTTTCTAAACTAATAACATCAAAACTAATGATCACTTGTGGTGTAGTTAAACCAGTGGCATCTATACTACATATTCTAGTTAGCATTGTGATATCGTTAAACAGTTAAATCAATACTACCTGTCCATATTAGCATTGTGGTGTCGTTAAAACAGGTAATCAATACTACATGTCCATATTAGCATTGTGGTGTCGTTAAAACAGGTAATCAATACTACCTGTCCATGTTAGCATTTTAGTGTCGTTAAACTAGTAACATATATACTACATGTTCTATTTAGAAGTGTGGTGTCGTTAAAAAGAAGGTTTTGTGCGATTACTTGTGCAAACAATTTAGATCCAGATAAGACACTGGCGTCTCATCAGGATACAAACAATTTGGTGACATGTATTAAAGACAAAGAAGAAATTTAAACAAAAAGCAGGGGGCATGCTAGTTGCGGAAGAATTGAACAAGAAGTAATCATAAATCCCCAATAATTCTGCTTTTGAGTCAACTGATGTTGTATATTTTATATATATTAACAATTGTCTTTCAGAAATAAGCTGGAACGCCGATATCCTAGCAGGTATGCTCTATGACAAACAGAGTAAAGGAGAAAGTTTGCCTTTGGACTCCCCACGCCCGAGCTCCCCAGTTGAAACCCCTGTAAATGGTAAGTGGTATTTGAATCATTTTAACCCTGCACTACCGGAATTGAATAGCCTATCCGTCTATAGACGCAACTCAGTATGAAAGACTAAAACATGCTAAAATAGTACGGATCTATTTGCAAGTGACAGTATAGGCGTGTATCAGGTTTAACAGGTTATTGCATACTCTTACCACCTTTCTCATAGTCTTTTATATTTCTGTTCACTGACGTGTGATTGCAGATAAACACTATTATGTAAATGAAGATACCGAAATAAAAAAATCCAGACCGTTAGTTCAGATTTGCGATGCAGACCTGAGAATCCATATGAGTCGTCAGTCAGCTTGATCCAATAGTTTTGCACTTTAATTAGACTTACGAAAATTGCAAGATAATGAAAAAAGTTAAACACACAGTCGAGCCGTTACTGTGCGGACGACAAACAAAATGCGCAATGTGTACATGTTTAATCAATTTAGCTAGCTTTTAAATTTGTAATCTGTTACCCATCTCGTCTGACTTTTGAAACATATATTGTACAACGAGTAATCTATAATTCACCTTTAACTGCATCGATCCAGTTCTCAAAGTACCGCTTAAGCCGGTGCTATGGGGCGTGAGCAGTGTTGCACTTTTAATTACTACTCATGAACAGACTCAATAAAACCGAGTCTGCATTTTCCTCCTTTTGTGTAGCAATTTTTGCTTTCAGCTTTCATGGGATCACCTCTCTTCAGAATTTTTAGTTAATATGCATCTCTGTAAATAGTAAAGACCCAGATGAGACAGCTCCTACAGGAGTTGTCTCATCAGGGTCTGCACTATTTGCAAGTTGTTTGAACAACCAGTGCACTCCACAGCAGTAATTGCACAGCAAAATACGGGTACACAGTGAAGATATATGTAATTATACAACAGGGCTTCGGAGAAGGAGAAATGTTTTTTAAAATTCAGCAAGAGAAGGACTAAACAGTTTGAATTTTTTAAACCTCAATATCATATTGTATGCGTTCATCGCTCTGTTAACTTAAGCGTTAACTAAGCTGCTTTAATTCTTTAATTCCAATTAATAGGTAAACTCGTAACAATTTAATTTCAAAACTCATCCATTGTCATGGCAGAAGAAACATGTCCTGGTGACAAATCGGGCATTGATTAGTATAGCAAGCAGTGAACACCCTTATCTTTCAACAACCCTCTGATCTGGATCTACACTGTTTGCCCATGTTCATAAATGGACTCACGGGTGTTTATTGGATATTCAAATAGTTCTGCATTTCTCAATTGCAGAAAACACTGATAACGATAAATTAACCCTTCGCTTGCTATTCATGTCAATATACATACCTTTAAATAGTGAAGACCCAGATGAGACAGCTCCTGCAGGAGCTGTCTCATCAGGGTCTGCACTTTTTACAAGTTGATTGTGCAACCAGTGCACTCCACAGCAGTGATAGCACAGCAATATACTTGTACACAGTGAAGATACATGTAATTAGACAACAGGGCATGGGTGAAGAAGGAGACATGTGTTTTAAAATTCAGCAAGCGAAGGGTTAAGATTTGTAGAACAAGACTGGACAGTAATGGAGGGCTCATCCAGAAGAACCCTTATCTGAGTGTAAATCTTTTCGCCATATCTCCTTACTCATTTCCGACAATCAAATTTCAAGTTGCATACATGTCGTGTGTCCTCTACTGGATAGAGTATGACTGTGCGGATACCTTTTCCATCTTCTTTGTTTATGTCGTTTTCATTGCGCTTTCACTTAATATATTATACACAGTAATCATCTATTCACTTGATTTCAAACTTAGAACACATGCCAAACAAAGTCACGAACACAACACAAAGTATCTTTTGCATTGCTTATTTTTCAGTTAATCCCCACCTAAACTTATTACAACAGGAAACGCATACACTGCTGCAATCTCTATAGTTCACTTTCAAACTGTTTCAGTTTCCACAGAATCTGGATTGATGGCTGAGCGTAGAAGGCTGTTGACAAGATTGAAGTGTTTGGGATGTGAGGAGAATGACGCTAATGTCCTGTTCCTGCCATGCGCCCATCACAAGATGTGTTTGAAATGTTCTACGGATGCCGAAATATGCCCTCTCTGTTGCAAACAGATAAAGCAAAAAGTCAGGACATATATGGCATAATAAATACATCGTGATCGTGATATTTATAATTATATATTTCTTCTATAGAAGAGATTTGATGAGCTGTGATTCACAAGGACGTGTAGTAACAGATGAGCTGGATGTTACCGCGCTTTGAATAGATCATTTATCACCGAACAATCGTTAATAGTTCACAATGACAATAATCATGATCAATTAAGAAATTAATGACGTGCTCCCGGTGTTCATGAGGTTATGCAACACATAGCTTTACGAGCAAAGATTCACGAAGGGCTTCACGTGAATCTTTGCTCGTCAAGCTATGCGTTGCATAACCTCATGAACACCGGGAGCACGTCATTTATTTCTTATATTTATATTCCATTGTATTTCTTATATTTCAACGGATTTTTTTTTAAATATTATATACCGGTCACATAATAGCCGCTATCTAGGTCGTTGCCAGGTTCGTTTCTAACGTAGGAGGATTGTTGTAGATAACGCTCCTTACGTCACGTGTACATAACACGGAAGTGACGTTGCGTCGCTTGGGATCAGGCGTTGATTAGTAGAGTTTGAATGTAGTACGCAAAGAGAGAATTGAAAGAAGTAAATAGTGAAAGAAGAAGACGTGTCAATCATCTATTCCCGTCCCATATAGACAAGGATCTCTATATATGGTATGAAAAATAGTCCCAAACATATTATAAAAATATTCCTAAACATATAGAATGAACACAAGATTTTAATCAGTAAATTGTCCAGTGGAATTCTGGGAAAAGTAGAACCGACTCAAATCGGTATTGAAATGAACCTTGATGGGATAATGCAACTTTCTTTTTAGAATAAGGTTATATAAGGACGTTGCAGGGCGAATGTAAATATTCATTGTTGACAATTTCATTTTATTTCTGTTATTAAACATCAGCGTGGACAACAGCGCATTGTATCAACACCACACTTCTATATTTCTTGTAAATCACTTGAACATATTCAATGACCAATAAGTCTGTTGCCCGTATGAAGATCTGTGTGGCAGGGTAAATCTTTAATTATCCATTATCGCCTGTGGTACAAGGACACTATTCTTATAAGCGTTACGGATCAGTGTAAATATCATCTTCTTGCCATAGAAATCTGGTTAAAATACCTTGTTGCAATTATATTTACTACTGAGGGGTAAATTTCGATAATAAAATTATGAAAAAGCTTTCCGAATTTTATGATATCTGTAGCCTTGCTTAAGAAATTTATGAGTTATACAATATTAAACGACTATTAAAATCTGGCAAACAGACTCGGGCAAAGCGAATAAGTTGAGAAACGTAACCCAATAAGATGTAGACCGGGAAACATCTCCATCTAGAGAAGGATAATTGCCAAATTCGAAATCGAAATCTTCCCTTTTATCGTATATTTTCTGGTCCTTTGGGATCATTAGTTTTGATGTTTTAAGTTTTGAAAATCGAATACTGCTTAAGCCGGTGCTAGGGGGCGTGAGTAGTGTTGCACTTTTAATTACTACTCATAAAACCGAGTCTGCAATTTTCTCTTTTCCAATTGCTACTTTTGCATTCGAGGGATCACCCACTTTCAGAATATATTTATCATTAATGATGGAAAGATTTAAATCTAAAAAGGAAGCCTGAATATGGGATCGATTCGCTTTGTTTAAAGGAGGTTATTTTGGGTAAATAGAGGAAAACATATTTTCAAAATTAGGATTGTCCAAATTCAAAATATCTTCTAAGTAAGATGTTTTATTAAAAGCACTAACAATGTCATATTGTGTATCAGGTTTTAAGCTAAGCATGAAATCCCTCTCATAGCAATACAAAACAAATCTGCAACAAGAGGGGCACAATTTGCTCCCATAGGTATACCAACAACTTCACGATGTATGGTATAACCATAACGCCATGTTATCGAAAAGAAATGTTAAAGATCTACAAACATCAAGGCAAGTCCACATTGTGTAATTTTCAACTTCTGAATTCGAAAAGAATGAACGTAACAAAACGTAATAAAACGAAAACATATTTAAGTGAAACAAACTGTATCAACCTTTCGCTAGTGTACTCAATGATTGAGCTGCAAACAGAGTAAGTGAAAAGGACGATAAAGGTTACGACAAAAACCAGTACAAATATCCGACGTCCGCATTACGTTTCCGGATTTAAGAGGTCGCTTTCATAGAGTACTAAATTCTTTTGTCGGCGCACATGCAAACAGGGCTTCGTGATTGCCAACCGTAGAAGGGTTGACATCATACATGCAGTATGTTGTCGTACATTAGAATCATGTCCCTTTTCAATGATTTCTGAACGTATGTAGTGAACAAATTCAGAAATTTGGTATGCCCAATAATCTTACAAAGTTTGTAAATCACATCACCATAAAATTCAGGATGTGAAATACTGTGTCGCAGGAGCGCGATGGGATTACATTTTCTTCGCTTGCCAATAAGTGAGATATTTCGATAATAATTTTTTTTTCTTAGTTTATGATATCTATAGCCTTGCTTAAGTAGCTTTCAGTTAAAACTAATTTAAAGTTCGAATTTATTTTAGCTCCCGTGATCGTATACAGCAGACCGGAACAAGTTATTCAAATTTGATAGAGGTTCACATATAGCCAATTTGCTGAAAATCAATCAAGTGGCCTAGGGGATTTGATGTTTTGCAGGAGTGCCATGTGATTACACTTTCACTTGCCAATAAGTGAGAGATTTCGTTCATAAATTTTATTTCTTAGTTTATGATATCTATAGCCTTGCTTAAGCAGGTTTAAGTTAATACGAATTTAAAGTTGGAATTTACAAGTTATTCAAATCTGATAGAGGTTCGCATATAGCCAATTTGCTGAAAATCAATCAAGTGGTCTAGGCGATTAGATGTTTAAAGCATTTATTCGTTAAAATCCATTTTAGCTCCTCTAACCTTATCATACAGCGAAACGAAACTAATTACAAATTCAGTTAATGGTTTAAAATAATGATTACAGATGAAACATGACACACGACAATGGACTCAGGGTTGTTCGAAACATTGTACAAGTTGAAGTAAACCCCATGCATATCCTGGGATTCCAATGCTTATTAATCCCTGGAATCCACAAAATTACCTATTGGTTATATATAGAAGACCAAATGAGTAAAATATAGGCTGGTGAAGGGAATTTCCCTAATTACTTCTTTTGATTTCATTGATTTTCTAAGACACAAACGATTGCCATGGAAAGTGAATAGCTGGCAAATTGGAATATGCAATAAAGGTGGAAACACAATTTTTTGGAATAACTAGTGCTTGAAAGGTAACTTTGATCATTAATTACCAAAGGATATGCAGTCATAAAAATCATTTTCTTTTGTGATAATGTTTTTGTTTGATTTGTTGTTAGCGGTTAAGGGTTGAATTCCAGAACATATATAATTATACTGAACTATATTTATTTTCTCTGGAATCAACTTTGAAATGTTATTGCCAAGATGCAAGTAGCACCACACTCGGTTTTACAGGATCGAAGACAGATGCAGATAATCTTGATTCTGATATTCTCCTATATTAAATCGACATAGTCTTCCATCCTATCGACATCAAACAAACATGGTTTGGATCAGTGTTATATGTCATGCATATGATATGTATGTGAAATGAAGTCTAGGAAAAATGAAGCAGACATTAACTAGTTTATACCGACTACAAATGACAGATTTACAGTCTGAACGCTTATTCTGCGACCTGATTCGCGTTCAATAAGTCAGTCGGCCTCTCATCGGGATCCGAACTGCTTGACACTCGGTCAATGGTTTAATCGAATAAGGTATAATCAAACTTGAACCAGATCCAACATCAGTTTTGCTAGCGGGTCTTATTACGAAGATAAACGCCGTATAATTAAATTGCATAAAAACTTACACAAGTTAAGATATCTATGCAAAGCCTCTAATACAGGAAATTACATTATGTTTATATATAGACTTATAAGAATAGGACAGGAACAGGAAGGTAATTCCCCTATTCTAAATGATAACACATTAAGATTTACCGAACATAAACAAACGTAAAGGCTACGTAATTTATTCTTGAAGTGTGAGAACATCTACATAATACCATTACAAACATTGTAGACCCATATCAAATGTGTCCTGGTGGAGTTCTATGATCAGGATATGCACTGTTTGTCATACAATCATTTTCTTTAGTGATAAATGTTGATTCAATTTGTGTTAAAGTCATATTCAGATAGAGGACAACAGTTTTCATTATTCAGCCGTTGAGGGGTTAATATCCAGATCGTATAATGTTGCATTTACTCGTTGAATTTCTGTATCAACGAATTTGAAGTGTTATTATCAAGATACAACTTGAGATTTCATTATCCTTGTTATTAATTGTTTACAAGGTTCGGCTATAACTGGGATTGCAGATGTAGATAATCTCTATTCTCAAAATTATTGTTAAACATATTGACCTATCATTTTCCATCCATTTGGAATCGGGCAGAGATAGTGGTACTGTCACATTAGTAGTGTGTTGTGGAAACTGTAGTAAGGTATTTTAAAATAGTCGTACAGTGCTCCCACCCTACAACGGCCCTCTCAATAACGATTCCCTCCTTACAACAACGCATGTCACTGTTTCCGAAACAACAAGGCTCAATCCCATCGTATTTTCTTTATGCCTCCATCAAACCCCATGTTGTGACCACTCTTTAGAATCGTCACTAAGTAGTGGTCACAGCATAGGATTTGACAGAGGCATAACGGTTTTAATTCTCGAAATTCACCTTATCTGGGGATCTGATTTTCCCTCCCTATAATAACTCCCTCTGAACAACACATACAATCTTCGTATCCCACCGGGTGTCGTTGTAGAGAGGGATCACTGCAGTATGTATTATAATTTAGTTATCAAACAGAGCAGACTGACAAGACGGCTACTATAGGAGTCGTCACAGACGTTAAAATAGAACACAATTATTTAACACTTTCCATATTCTATATTCCAAATGTCAATACCTACTGAATACCATTCATGGACAAAATTGTAATAATGAAATATGGAAGGTGGGACATTTAAACGCCATCATACTGCACTCTCACCAAATTTCACAGGACTGGTATTTATGTTGCCGTTGAATAACTTTGTTTAAACTGTTTTGGTCCGCTATATATGTATGCCACGAGCACTCATAATACAATGTAGCTGGCATTTGCTTTAAGCAACATATGTTAAACCACTGAATAGATGTTAAGGAAAAACATTGGTTAAATGACATCTCTTAAAAGCATTAAATGGATTCAACCGAATTTCACAAGAATGATCGACGGGTGGCTCGCAAATGAAGTTATATAAATGTTTCCAATCCTCTGCACAAGTAGGCCATGATAGCTAATAAAACAATTTAACAATACAGTGAAACCTCGGAATTCCGGAGCTCTGTATGGTCCCGATTTTTTTCTTCTTATTTTAACTACGGGAAAGTTTCAGAAATCCGGAAACTCAGAATTCCGAATTCCGAACGATTTTTTCGTCCGAAATTGTTTAATTGGGCTTAAATGTAACCCAGAATTCCGAACGCTTACTGTACTTGAGAATGTTTGGGCTGGCATGCGCGTCTATTTTTAGCGGCTATGTTACCACAACTCTACACGGTACATACACACGATAAAGCGTGTGCGGTAGTCGTGTCAACTGGTGTTTGTTTAAGCCCCAATTATCTTCGAAGAATCAATAGGTGTTTGATGTGGCTGTTGATTTAAATGGATTAAAAGACGGGCTGTGGCGATCGACTGCCGTAAGACCTCTTTAATGTCCAAATTATGTCCTAATTTTGTGGAATAAAGAGCGGTCTCTTTTGTGCGGCGACTTTTATTTTACACATGGTGGGCTGACTGACAAAAAAATCTTTAATCTCGTTAGGTAATTTTGCAAACTAAGGTCACCGCGACCAATTCCTAATTGTTCCAAATGTAATAAATGATGCAGTTTCTCAAATTGTTCACCATTCTCGCTCATTCTAGGCTATATTCTACATCGTAAAGAAAAGTTCTAGTTAAGATCATGATCATGTCTGAACCGCCGAGTAAGCGTAGACAGGTTGACTTAACCCTTGACATTAAATTAGAGTTATTGAAAGAATCTGAAAAAGTTCCAAAACCAACCCTTAAGGTTTGTCAGCGTTTATTTATTTTCATTTTAAAATCAATTTAATCGTCATAAATTCTATGCCGAGAGCTTTTTAGCATAAAAATGGGATCTTCAACATTTTGATCACATCAACCTTACTTAGAGAGCATAATTGTGGTCGAAACATTTAACTATATGAGAAACCTCAGAAATCCGAAATCCTCAGAAATCCGAACTTTTCATTTGGTTCGGAAGGGGTTCGGATTTCCGAGGTTTCACTGTAGTTGTTTTCTCTTCTACGAGGAATGTTCGAAACGTATTTTGTATTGCAGTGACACGCCATTTGCAAGAGGAATTTCACGTCGATGTTTATACATCTGATTTTCACTATTCAGTATCTACAAAATGGCGCATACGTGTACAATCAATAACTGTTTTACACTGTTGTCTCCACCGAGTCTGCAATTTTCTCTTTTTTCTCTTTGCTTTCGAATGATCTCCTACCTTCAGAATGTTTTTACTTCGCAACATCAGGTGTTTAAGTGTTTGTGTGGTGACCGTGCAAAAGTCGCCTCGTATTTCTGATCCTTCGGGATCATGAGTTTCAGTACTTCTTGTTCTGAAAATTGAATACCGCTTAAGCCGGTGCTAGATGACGTGAGCATGCTGCACTCTCAAGTACTGCTCATGAACATATTCAATAAAACCGAGTCTGCAATTTTCTCTTTTTGTGTTGCAATTGTTGCTCTCGGGGGATCACCTCCCTTCAGAATTCATTCCTGTTCCGTATCGTCAATTTCAATACTTTTTGAACACCTCTTAAGCCGGTGCTGGAGTATTGTTGCACTTTTAATAGTTGCTCTTGAACGCTCAATAATGCCGAGCTTGAAATTGCCTCCGTTTTTTATTGTTCTTGCTTGCGAAGGATGTCCTGCTTTCAGCATATATTGATTTCATCTTAAAGAAACTCTTAATGATCGCTGGGCACCTATCTACTGTGTGACGACCAAACCTGCATTGTGTTGAAACTGCCAATGATTGCCAAAAATACGACAAAATATTTCAAGACCCCTTTCACGTTCAGTATTCATGTAAGAAATAAATATAAGCTGGATTGTTTATAATGGCATATAATTATACATAGGCTTTTTGGTATTTCGGTAATTTAGAGCCAGGTCTATTATAATTTCACAAACAAATAGAGCATACTCGGTTTGACCGTTTGATCTGTGACTACCTGGTTTGCAAATGCGTGAGGGAACGGGTTAGGGAAAGTATACGAGAGTGTTACTCTTAAAATGTGTTTGTTCAAGCTGATAACTCATCAATTATATGTATGCTTTGGTACAGGAACTAACTAGTACTACATAATCCTGTGCTTTCTGAATCTGAACATGACCATCAATTTCAATGCCTTTAGTTTTTAAAAAATTGAATACCCTTAAGATGGTGCTAGGGGCATGGGTAATGTTGCATCTTTAAAAAATGCTCATAAACAGAGCCAACAATATTGAGTCTGCCATTTTTCAACTTTCATTGCAGTATTTTGTTTTCAACGGATCTCCTCCTTTTCAGAATTTGTAATAACCGAACGGCTGAAGCAGTATTTTGTTTTCGAAAATAATAACATCAAAACTAATGATCCCGAAGGACCAGAACATATAACACTGAGAATAAAGCACGGGCAACGTTTTAGGCCGCTACATAAGCGCTTAACACCTGCTATTGTGAAGTACATATATTCTGAAAATGGGTGATCCTTTGAAAGCAAAAGAAGCAATGCAACAACAGAAAAATGCAGACTCGGTCTACATGTTAAAAATGTAAACAATTCATTGCTGATATAATGATTACACAAAATAACCTTCCGATTGTGTACTTGTTACCTAAGCTGAAAACACGCCATATAAATCACGATTAACAGCAAATCCGACCTCATGCACTATTACTACACATTACGAACTGCAAAAAATCGTGTCTAACAGCGGTTAAGGGACATTTCAAACGTTACTGTGGTAAAACGTATCAGAATGTTTGGTCTATAAAAGACTACAATGCGGTTTTAACTAAATCACTAAATGGACAACACCAAGATAACACCATAAGGACATACGATGTTTCTTAACTTTATACTACATTACCACATAATCTGATCAAAGTATAACATTGTCTAGAGAAAACTATCATTAATTGCCTGTACTTCTAGATATGCATTCGTTACAAATAACAGTGTGGATAAGTGTACATTGTAGACCTGTTCAGATCTTTGTGATTAAATCACATTTCTATTTGACCATATATTTGCACGCTTTGGAAATTCTATACATTTTATAATAGTCAGGTCATTGAAATTATCATAGGAACCGGTTGTGCATCTTTAAATTGTAAAATGATTTTTGTATTGCTATGATTTGGGTTTTATGCTTAACCTTCAAACCGATTCGTGGCAGATGTCATCAGTGCTTTTAATACATCGCGTTGTTTAGATGGCATATTACATATTCATAACTAGTTATTTGATTTGTGTCAGTCTTAAGCCACTCTAATGAGCTCAAGTTAAAGAAAGCAAATACTATAGTCCGACATAACTGCGGCGTTTTAGATTTAAATATGTAAATGAGAGTTGTTCTACAAGTTACCACAAAAAATGACTGATTTCAACATTGTAAAATATCCCCATTGTGGATGGAGATGTAACCAGTGCTACAGCTTATGGGGTTCGCATTTCTCAGCTTATTCGTTTTGCTACAGCTGGTTTTTTCTGTTGATGATATTAACCATCGCAACATTGTTACCACTGAATCAGGCTATACGTACGTGCAAAGGATATGACGCATTTTGAAATATTTTTTATACCTCACCACCGTCATGTTCTGCTTATTAGCAAAAACAGCTGTTATTTACGTACATTTTCAAAGGTATGTGTTTTATGGTAGTAGTGTTGCACATTTAATTACTACTCATGAACAGACTACATTTCTACTTTTGCTTTCGAAGGATTACCCATTTTCAGAATATATACCTTTTGTAACCTATCTAAATACTGCTGCGCACTGAATGCTTGGTTGCCTTTACAGATGGGAATCATATTTCTCTCTTTGCTTGTCACGACAAGAAAGATCTAATACTCTATGATGGCGTCATCTTAAACCCATAAACGGAGTAAGGAAGCTGGGTGTTTGTATTTTCCCATTTGATTACTCCACAATTGCCTCAGCTTCTGACCGGACATCGAGTATATACTATGGATATATGTTTGTTTGATTACCTATATAAACGCTGTTCATTGCCAGTTCGAGCTCATGCATTACTGCAAATCTCTCGAAATGTTTAACTTCTTGCTTATTCGAATTCAAAGACCATGTAAAAGTGTTCTATGATACTAATACCTACGATAATTCTAGAAAACATGTTTTGGTCAATTAAGAAAGTTGTATGTTAAGGACAAATAGTCATGCATAAAAAACACATACAGAACAAACAGCCGCCCGAACAGCAACACAAGAAAAAACAGCAAATGTACATGAATTACAGAAAAAAAATGTATTCATTGGACACGGATGTCCCCGCCGCCATACAGATTTATTTCTATAAAATAATATGAGCTCTATTCAAAAAGTAAGTTTTCAAAATTCTCAAATAAAAACGGATGGCTAGAAATTATGTGGCTACCTTCTATTAATAACCTTAAAATAAAAAGTACACAACATAACTACGTTGTGGTAAGTCTTATAAAGAAGGCATGTTTTTCTATATCTAAACTATCCCAAGTTCCGTAAAAAAGCAGTGGACATGTGACAGACAGATCTCAATACTAATGTTCTGTTCTAAATATCAGGAAGCTGGCCTGTATGGTTCCTGAGAAAACTGTGACAGACATTATTTGGTGGCGAGACGGATAGTGATCCATATAGACGGATAGTGAACCATAATTCGCCTCTGCAAAAGGCAACCGACACAAACTATACTATAAGCTAATAAGTTGATAATTCTGTATATATTACAAGAAGCATGAATAAACACCGCAATTCAATCATGTCGGAAACATGAAGTAGATAAACGACTTACCAAAAAGTGGAGATACGGTACAACTCGCTATGATTATGCTTTAGATTAAATATCAAATCATTCCAGGATACACAGGACAATAAATATTTGACAAAAAATTTGTCAGTAAAAATGCACCAACATTCCATCAAAGTGTTGGCAAAACAAGAAGTAAATGAACTACAGTCCTAATGAGATGAGACACGGAACATCTCATTATGATTATGCTTCAGACTAAATATCAAATAATTCCAGCAATACACAAGTCAAGAAATATTGGACTAATTTGTTTATCATTAAACAATCAACGACATTTAAAGAAAGTGTCAGCAAACAGGGAGTAGATGAACGACATACAGTAAAACCTCTCTATAACGGCCACTTAATAACACTAAGTATTTTGTGTTAAAGGCAGATGGCTGCTTAAAGCAAGGTGAAATTAAAACAGAACGCTCCTATAGGAGCGTTCTGTTTTACTTTCACCTTGCTCTAAGCGGCCATCTGCACTAAATACCAAATAATTAACAGAGTTAAGTGTCCGTAATAGAGAGGTTTTACTGTACCTCAAAAGAGGAGACATGGTACAACTCATTATGATTGTACTTCAAATATCAAATTATTCCAGCATTAAAAGTTCTGAAAGTAGGAGATACTTCGAAAGCAAAAACAGCAATTCAAAATTAGAAAATTGCAGACCCGGTTTGCGCAATGACAGGCCGAGGGTAGTACTCTATAATGGTGTACTCTTAATATTAGTTATGCAGTGCTTAGTGTTCCTAATATGGACTATACACTGCCAGCAAATATTAATATGGGACGAGGCGAAGCAGTGTATAGTCCATATTAGGGACACTAAGCACTGCATAACGAATTTATCTTACCGACTACCAACTACCGGCAAGGCGGTACTCTCTTTGTCACCCTTACTGTTGTTTTCTTGTGTCGTTGATTTACGGGGCGACTTTATACGACCGTCACACAAATTTTTTACGACCGTCACACAAGCACTTAACGCATGATGTTGTGAAGTACATACGTTCTGAAGTTGGAGACCCTTCGAAACAAACAGTAACAATCCAAACTGAGAAACTTGCATACTCGGTTTTATTGAGTCTGTTCATGAGCAGTTATGAAAAGCAACACTACTCACGGTTCATAGCACCAACCTAAGAAATATTTGACCAATACTTTAGTCATTAAACAAAATTCTATCAAAGTGTCGGCAAACAAGAAGAAGATGAACGACAGACCTGTTAGGGGACGACACAGTACAACTCACTATGATTATGCTTCATACTAAATATCAAATAATTTCAGGATACACAAGCTAAGAAATCTATGACGAAAGTTTTTGTCCTGAAACACGCACTAAAATTTAATCAAAGTGTCGGGAAACAGGAAGTAGATGAAATATAGGTCTGAACAGGCGAGACACGGTACAACTCACTATGATCATGTTTCATACCAAATATCAAATGATTCCAGCATGCACAAGCCAAGAAATAATTGACGAAAAATGTTGTGCTTAGACAATCACTCAAAGATATAACTTCCTTCCTATAGTTTGTTATGTCCTTGTGCGTCTCTTTTTGTATTTTGATAGACATGCACATTTGCTGTTCGTTTTGTCATGGTGCTTTACGGGCGGCTGTCTGTTTTGTATGTGGCATTTCCTGCATGACTCATACACGTAATTACAGATAAAACAGGCAGGTAAATAGGTAGGTCATTAATTATAACTTTCCAAATTTCAGAACATGACCAAGTCAGACATACTCGGGGTAATTGTACGATTTAGTACAAGTGTCAGAGCTTGCCATGTACCTGGTACAGAGTACAATAAAACCAAAGTGTTAGTTGAGATAGTAGATGTCAGAAGAAGAGCCAATCAAAACACTGTACATATACTCCAGACAATTCTGGATCTCTTTTTGCCGAGGAAAAAGAATTTTTTTTACAACGCCAATGCTTTCTATTGGGAAAATTCTACAGACCACTTGTGTGTTCCAACAGATTATGTAGTGTTTCCGGTAAGTATTAGAACTAAAACGCTTAACATAGCTTATCGTTGTCATTGGTGTCTATATTATTGATACCCCTTTGAAAAAAATGTATCTACATATATCACAAAGTATTATTTTCATTTGCCGTAATGTTTCGGTAGTACAATTTCAGTGTAAAATTTATAATGATTTCAAATGCCATTATTCAGGCATTTACAAATAGCATGTGTCCGGATCAATCAACTTAATAGGATCCCAAGCTGCTTACAATGTGTTAATAGTTTCTCAAAAGGCGATCCGGTGTAATATAGCTTTTGAATTATAACGAAACCATAACTTCAGTTGTGAACTTTATTTCTCAAACAAAGATATGAGAAACTGGTAGCATCTCCCGACTTCGAAAACCCAGACTCAATCAAGACTCCTGCCAGTCTGTCTCTAGCCAGTCCCCCCATAGATAGACTTTAGATCCCTATTTATGCATTTAGTGTACCAGGAAATGTTAACCAAATTGTATTATTGGCCTTTAGTCTATAACATACGATACACTTTAAATGGTCATTTCTTCAATATTCCTTTACCCTTAACCTGCTGCCAATCGCCATATTTACAGGACAATATTACACCCCTACCCTTCCCATTCAAATAAAACAGAAACAGTTATAAGCATGGATCAACACAATATTGTAATGTCCAGTTTCTAAGGCAAGTCTTTTTATAACTAAAATTTACAATACGCGTCGCTGTAAATCCGATAAGTCCAGCGCTGATGTATTAGAAGGAAAGTACGCGTATCAAAGCTATCCTTGATCTAACACTCGGACATCAATGCAGATTTGACATAATGTAACGTCCAAATTTCCAAATATCTTATGAAAATTGAGGTTCTCCGAATAAGCTATGAAATTAGTGAAGATTTACTTTTCCGAAAAGTCTGCAGTAGTCCCGTGATTTGTTGATGTAAGAAAGATATTGACACTGTATATAATAATTCAGTTATCATAGCACTTGTCCAACCCTAAACTATCTCCAAAAAATCTCTGAGATAGATGCGTGATTTGTTGACATAAGAAAGATACTGACACTTTATGTAATGATTCAGTTATCGCAGCACTTGTCCAACCCAAAGCAATCAGGTTCTGAACTTGACGTTATGTCAGAAATCAACAGTTCATTTAGCTATACATTTAACAGTTCAGTTATGTAAATTCATTTCACCGACAGTATTCGAATATCGTGCTACCAGGTTGTTGCAGCAACGTCGGACGCTGGATATGCTTTGACGGCACGCTGACGTGAATTCTACAATACATTTCTCAACCCTCATTGTAACAAAATGAGCCTCAACGAGTTGTATATACCGATACTTTAAAATTACACATTAGTCTTAAACGTTAACCTCATACATTTCTTATGTTCAAGAATATTAAATCCAAAAAATGTTAGAAATTTAGCTCTTACTCGCGAAATATTCATCTTTCTGTATTGTTAGTGTGTGTTTTTATCATGTAATTGATAAGATCTTTAGTCTCCTATACGAACACATGGATTTTATTAAACATTCATTTACCATACATCATTGAATACTATAATCAATTTTATTTTTAACATATGCGCAACAATAGACACAAATTCAAGAGAAAAAACCAACACCAACCCACATATCTTATATCTACACTACTACTAAAAGTACAAAAAGTACAAAAATGAGTCATGCAGGAAACACCAAATACAGAACAAACACTCGCCCGAACAGCAACACAAGGAAACAGCAAATGTACATAGGTAGAAAAAACAACAAGAGACGCACAAAGACAAAACAAACATACAATAGGAGGAAGATAGAAGTACCGCCTTGGAACGGTCAGTGACAAGTCACCGGGGGTTTAAACCGGTTTATGGGCACCCAACCTCACCCTTATTCCATCCCCATCCTAAACGACAAACAGTGTAAATAAACGTATCCCCTCTCCGACTAATCTACAACAACCGCGACAGCAAATACAGTGGTAAAGTGCATGTATAACAAAAAACATTTAATTGAACATACTGTATCCACCTATCGCTAGTGTACTCAATGATTGAGCTGCAAACAGAGTAACTGTAGAAAAGTAATAAAGGGTACGACAAAAATGAAATAGTACAGATATCCGACGTTCTCCTTCCATTTCTGGATTTAAGAGGTCGCCTTCATAGAGTACTAAACCTTTCTTGTCGGCGTACATGCAAAGAGGCCAGCGTGATTGCCAACTGTAAAAGGGTTCACAACCAAACATGCAGTATGTTGTAGTAATACAGGATCATATCCCTTTTTAATGAATTGTTTTATATATTTGATGAACAAAGTGAGAAAATGGGTATGTCCAATAATTTTACGAAGTTTGTAAATCACATCACCATAAAAATCAGGATGTGAAATACCGTGTCGCAAAAGTACCTTGAGATTACATTTGTACTTGCCAATAAGCGAGAGATTTCGATAGTAAAATTTAGAGAAAGTTTTTCTTAGTTTATGATATCTATATCCTTGTTTAAGCAGTTTTTCAGTTAAAATATGATTTCGACTGTTAAAATCGTCAATAGATGAACAAGCTCTAGCAAAACGAATAAGTTAAGATATATAAACCCCGTAAGATGGAGCACGGGGAACATCCCCGTCAAGATGAGGAAAATTTTCAATATTAAAATCAAAATCATCTCTTTTGTCATATATTTTAGAAGAAATCATTCCATTATTAATTTTAAGGTCTAGGTCAAGAAACGCTGCATAATTGTCGGACGGGTTAGCTTTATTCAATTTGAGTTCTTTAGGATAAATTGTAGGAACCAGAGCATCAAAGAAAGGGTTATCTAAGTTAAAAATATCATCCAAATATCGACAAGTTTTATTGAAGGCTTTTATAACATCTTCTTGTGATTGAGGA
Organism: Azorinus chamasolen; assembly: GCA_963576725.1. Lineage (NCBI taxonomy): Eukaryota > Metazoa > Mollusca > Bivalvia > Cardiida > Solecurtidae > Azorinus > Azorinus chamasolen. Next base: position 91,174,589 of record OY755241.1, on the reverse strand, counting down.
TTCAAACTCAACATGAAATCTCTCTCATAGCAGTACAAAAACAAATCTGCGACAAGTGGTGCACAATTCGTACCCATGGGAATACCAATTACCTGACGGTATATAGCATTCCCATAACGTACAAATATGTTATCCAAAAGAAAGGTTAGTGCTTCGCAAACTTCTGAGCAAGTCCAGTTGGTGTAATATTTCATTTGCTCGTCAGTAAAGAAAGCTTTTTCAGCATTACATGCCAAGAATGATGTTTTTTCTCGGGTAAATACTCTCTGGATCAAGTTAGTAAGCTTATCCTTAATTAAAATATGAGGAAGAGTTGTGTACAGAGTAGAAAAATCGTACGTGCTTACAGTGGAAAACTGTAAATGACCACCAATCCTTACGGTTTATCGTATGTATATACATTAACAATCTTACAAAGAACAACCAAAACCACAAAAACATAACAGGTTCACCAGTAATAAACCATTTACAGTTTAACCAATAAAATGCATTCTGCCTTTACTTTTCTGCCAAACTTAATTCAATTGTAATCTCATTCACCATGAGTTTATTACTCAATAACGTATATTTGGACTAAAAGCTAATCGCTGATCCGCAATATGAACTTAATTCGAAATTTCTGGATTACCTGTATCTAACTACTCTAATTCAACTAAACGCATTGCTACTCGCAATCATTGCTATTCGCAATATAAAAATATCGTCCCTATTTAAGTATATTCGCCTAGTTATTTACTGGTGTTAGACATAGCCCTTGATTATATATATGTATCCTAACACAAGGATAAAATACTTAATGGACAACCCGATATTGTATATATGCTAATAGCAGAATACCTCATTGCAGAATGATATGGAAGCAACAAACAAAAACAATACTATATAAACACAGTACATTGTGATACGCATTTAATATGTATAATCACCATTCCCATAGTTTCGTTGTAGTTTCTTTTCAATTTTTCTCTTTTAATTCTATTTCATTTATTTAATTTTTACAGTCAAAAAATTTAAGTCCACCATCAATATATAAAATCACATTTTGCAAAAAGATTTTGTCTAATGTAAGATTTGATTTTTATGAAGGTACATGCTCTAAGTAAATCAACATTTCTAATGTGGCATAAATAACTGCTGATACAGAATCATCCGGAATCATCTAATGCTCTACCTTGTCTTGATCCTAATTTGATTATCTACCTTGTCTTGATCCTACTTTGATTAACCCCCATTTATGGACTTTCTTATTTGATGAAACATTATCAACTGTCCCTTCCTGAAAAGTGTTAATTTGCCACTTACAACATTAATGCCGATAGAATCAATCTCTATGTTCAATTTATACTTTAAATGTCAGTACAATTAGTATACTTAACCGATTTTGGCAATCATGTTGTTTTTTTAATTATCAAAACAGAAACAATTTACTGAAACAATTGTGTAAACTACATCGTTGGTTATCATGATCACAACTCAAGCTAAGCATGAAAGTAAAACATTCATGCTTTGCTCAATTGTTTGTCCGGACGATAACTCCTATATGGATCATGTCATTGGATTGAAACTTTATATATGAGAAGACCATGATGGGAGAAAGTGTCATGCTTAAGGTCCATAACTCTAGCATCATTAATATTGGAGTTATTGCCCCTAGAATTTTTGTTCACAGTGTTTTGTCTGGACAATAACTCCTATATAACTCATGTCATTGAATTGAAAATCATACATGGAAAGATCATGATAAGAGGAAGTGGCATGCCCAAGGTTCATAACTCCGACTTAAATTATATTGGAGTTATTGCCCCTAATTGCGACTGTTGGTTCTGTTTTTGGTGCTTCCTGCATGACTCATTTTTGTACTTTTAGATATTTCATATGTGGATGTATCATCATACGTCGGCTTAGATATTTAATAAGTCGAGGTGTCAGGTACAATGGGAACTTTTCGTTGACATTGGCATCTGACCTAGATGTGGAAGGTATATACATTAGATAGAAAACTAGTGTCCATGCCAGAACTTTTATTTTGTCTTTTGACAAAGAACTTATATATTGGCCATGATGATGTATTCGTCATGGGACAAAGTGTCACCTCCCATGCAGGCTTTCTGTATATATACTGTATATAGGAAACTGCTGTCGGCCTAAAAGTTTTTGTTCTTAAACATGGACATTTAACATGTGAATGTATCATGCCAGGGTCTAGTGTCTCATACCATAACATTGGTTGGTCTTCTTATGACCTTGACTTTTGACTTCAAGTCCAATTTTGGCCAACTGTTTTCTCTTTTTACCTAAGTCTTAGGTTTATTGGCTATTATTACAATTAATCTAATTGAGTTTAATGAGGTCGCTATTTCTTACCTAAATATATATGGAGTACAGGGTTAAATCCAAAGAAAGGTTGGATGTCTGTCAAGTTACTGAGGTTACAAGTTATATTGCATGGAACAATTCAAATTGGTAAAACAAAAAATTGAAAACTTTGTAATCATAAATGACATCATAGTGTCCATGTCTAAATGACCTTATTTCGATAATAGATCAGACTATTCCTAAATGTTTCGCAATTTTCAACAACTTACGTACAATAATATGCCACCTTTATACCGGTAACTGCGAACCGACTGTGCTAACAGGTTAGATCCAGACTAGACGTCTGAAGACTCAGAGCCTTAACAAGATCATAACTATTTGATACTAGGTCAATACTTTGTCAAACACTTGATAAATACTCGTCGACTCGAAGGTAGTCAAACTTGCACCAGATATAACTTTGAGCATTGTCAAGATGTAAATACAGCCTACATAATAATTAGCCTCAAGGGGACCCATATACCTATCATGTCGCAAAAGTGTACACAAGTTGTCTAGTATGTGTAAACTATTTCCAAAGTTGGTAGCGAAAGAATACGAGTAGCACGCACTGAAACCTGACATTTGTCTTGTAGCATCTCATCTTGCTCTAATCCAGTTGTTACATGTAAGCTGAGTCGTAATGTGTATATCTGTGTATAAACTACTTGCAAATAGCAATCAACATGATTCCCATCATTCAACAGGAGTCTCTGTCGCCTTTTACATGGGCACATAATTTCAAAAATTTACAATGTCGGTTTAATGGCAATTTTTGTTAAACTTACAGGCCACTATCAGTTGTAATATATAACTTTTTTCTGGCAGAATGGCGGAGCCTCACAACCAACAAGATCAGTCAGTCGCCATCCCGAGTATGAAGAGTACGTGAAGCGACTGCAAACCTTTACATCTTGGCCACATCGTCACCCAAACAACGATGAATTGTTTAATGGAATGGCCTCCAATGGCTTTTTCTTTACAGGTATCGATATTTATATGGACTACTTTAGATATCATGACTATATTGACTATACCAGAAATAAAAAGTATCGTGCAAACAAATATTCATATGTGCCAAATTGCATTTATACATACAAATCACCTGAAACGTGTAATGATATCGGACCAGAACAAGGTCATGTTACATCATCAATGGTCACAAAGCTATTGTTACTTTTAATATTCGGACAAGCAGGTCCATGTAAATGGTACAAACAAAGATCCAACATGTCATGATCCGTCACTACAATATTTCTACTATATCAATTAAATTTAAGGTTGTTCTAATGTTGAAGTAAATTAAAGCATATTTACAACCCATTGAGGGGAGGGTGTCTGAATACTTTGGGTGTTACTTAATTATACTTCTTTTATACAAAAAAAGTTTCGGAAAGACAATCGAAGGCAAATGGTGTAGATCGAGATCAAACTTCATGATGAAACAATTTAATTATGGTATACACTATCAGCTAGTAGACAGCCACTGTTTCAAAGTTACTTTTAAATTATGACGTCATTTAAATGATGACGTCGCTTGTTTACCTCTTACGTTTATTTTCAAATCATTTTCATTTTGGCAGACATCGTTATGCATGTTGTGGAGTTGTCTGGAGGAGGATTTTATTTATATTTTGACTTTGGTGAAAGTGGGATAAGGACGAGGTTGGGTACCCGTAAACCAGGTTTAAGTCCCCCAGTAGCTTATTTTGGTTGCAGACCGTCCCAAGGCGGTACTCCTGCTTTCAGCCTACGGTCAATTTTGTTGTTTAATATGCTTAATGTTTAATGTTTTTCGTCTTGATATGCGTCCTGTTATGTTTTGTCTTGTGGCTTTACCGTTTCTTGTTTGATGGTGTTTGGTGCGGTGTCATTTCGTGTGTGGCTCTCCCTGTTTGACTATTTTTCCATATTAAACAAATGTATTCCGTCAGACAAAAAGAAAAATCATTGGCAGCAGTTTGGACATGGCCTATAATAGTTGTACTTTAACAGTATTGACACTATTAGCCAATATACTAGTCTAATAAGCCCTAATTACCCTATCTTTCGGACAGAAACACTTAGATAACTAGTACGGTCCAAGATCAAACGGCAAAAACTGTTTCATCACAGACTACATTATTTACTACCATGCCTTACAAGCTCAATCGGCTGTATATGATTAATTAATGTTAAGTGTTTCAGTGTCAGTGGATCCAACTCAAGTAAAGGCGTATGTACTGATTACAGTGATTGTGTCACATTCACATGGTTCTTTACTACCAAATTCATACTAAACAAAACATTTTTCTACATTATTCCATAAAGTACTTATCAGATTATTTTCAATAGTATCGTCAGAGTGTTAACACAATATTATCTACTATGAAAACCAGCCATTGACAAGCATTGCAAATATTATCACAAATTAGCTCAGATGACAGTTTGCCCATACATTGACAGGAAGGTCTGATCTTGTTCGGTGTTATCAATGTGGCATAGGATTGAAGGACTGGTCAGACGATGATGATCCATTGGTTGAACATATTCGATACTCCAGCGGTTGTCAACTCGTGGAGGAGTCAGTTCACCCGACCAAGCGCAAACACTATCAGCTAATGGCATCGGCAGTACAGGTACAGTTCGTTCCGACATTAAAGATATAAATGATAACATAATATCCATATAAAAGACACAAAGAGACGCGCAAAGATATAGCAAACAAAAAATAGGGGAAGATGGAATTACCGTCTTAGAACGGTCAGTGACAAATGTCACTGGGAGTTTTAACCGGTTTAGGGGCGCCCAACCTCACACTTATCCCATCCCTACCCTAAAAAACAAACAGTATAAATAAACGTTTCCCCCTCTCCGACTAATCTACAACAACCGCGATGGCAAATAGAGTGATAAAATGCATGTAAAACGAAAGCATATTTTAGTGAAACAAACTGTACTCTACTATCGCTAGTGCACTCAATGATTCAGCTGCAAACAGAGTAACTGTAGAAAAGTAATAAAGGGTACGACAAATATCCGACGTCCTCCTTCCGTTTCCGAATTTAAGGGGTTGCCCTCATAGAGTACTACACCTTTCTTGTCGGTGTACATGCAAAGAGGGCAGTGTGATTGACAACTGTAAAAGGGTTGACAACCAGACATGCAGAATGTTGTAGTACCAAGGATCGTGTCCTTTTCTAATGATTTTTAAGATGTTTAGTGAACACAGTTAGAAAATGGGCAACAGAAGAATAAGCTCTAGCAAAACGAATAAGTTGAGATATATAAATCCCTTAAGATGGGGGCACTGGGTACATCTCCATCAAGATGAGAGAAATTTACAATATTAAAATCAAAAGCGTCCCTTTTGTCATAAAGTTTATAATAAATCATCCCATTGCGAATTTTCTTTAATTAAATACGGATGGTGTTCAAGGTAAAAAAAATCATTTGTGCTTACAGTGGATGCAAGACATCTTTTGTTCTTAAGTTTGTTTACGACTTCTGAAGAGTTTGCAATAGACCAGAAGAGATTTATTCCAGAATTGTCATGTCTTATCACAATATAATTTTACATGCTCTTTTATCTTAGTTAAACAAAACGTCAAAAGAATAGTCAACTTGGTGGTGGCCGTAAAAAGTCTCCCCGTACACGTAATCGATGTTGTTATCATTCTCTTGCAGGATATGCAAGTAACATACACAACTCTCATTCGCCTCTTACATCATCATAAGTATGTCATGCACCTCGTGGTAGGTGTTGTGTTCACCAACAATTTGATGCACTTGGTAGCTACACTTATGTAATTGACGTGTTGTTGAACACAATACAGGTGCCCCTCTATCACTTTCCAATATGAATAAAGTTAAAATACCTCGAATAGAACTAAAAGCTTTAAATATGCAATCTGTGTCGTCTGTACAAGTACCCAGAAATATTTCTAATTTCTCTTCCCTTCAACCTTTTGTTCGTTTAAAACAACTTAATCTTCAGTCGGCTTCATCTTTTCACATACCATCTCTTTCTATTAATAAATGTTTTTTCAATGGACCAAGAGTTGTACTTTCACCTTTAAAATCTGTTATCCAAAATGTTTCTTCTATTCGTAAACGGTCCTTATGCAGACGACACAGAGTGTATCCAATTATCCAAAAGTGCTTTGCTAAGAGGTGCATATGTTGTAGTAACATTTCTTGTAATTCCACTATAAAATCTACAGTTAATGGTAGAACATTTAATGTCAAGATAAACTCAGACGTTGATTGTACTACTACTAACGTTATTTATGTTTTAACTTGAAACGCGCCTAGTTGCGGTATACAGTACGTAGGACAAACAGGACGTGCTTTGAAAACTCGATTTCGTGAGCATGCATATCAGTGTCGAAATCGTAAACTAAACAATTTTTTATACCAACACTTTCGGAAATCTGGCCATTCTTTTAAAGATGTTTTAGTACAAATTGTTGAGCATATAACATACGATAAGGAGGCGACTAGTAGCTTTAAATCGAAAGCTAGATTTATATCTGAATTAAATTGGATCAAAAAATTGCAAACACCTTTTCCTTTAGGACTGAATGATAATATTTACCAGACTGGAAATATTTCAAAAGAACCAGATATAGATATTTTTTCAATTTTTTCTATTAGAAAACGCAAATCTCGATCGCATGGCATTCGCAAGAATGGTAATATTAAACGAAAATCTCGTTTGAAATTGACTCTTCTTGATCTACATACTTTACGCCTAATTTCGGGTAAACATGCCATGCTTTCTAGACTTTCCTCCTTATCTATATGTTCATTAAAAGAAATTGACGAGCAAGCCGATAAAATTATTTTTCGATCAGATCCTCTCATAGGAACTGCTAGTTTGATACAAAGCTTTACTCTACATGTTCTCAGACCGCACATCGACAAATTATCTGAACACCAAAGATTCTTCTTGAAAATTCCTTTTATTAATAAAGGTATTGATTTTATTGACCTACAAAGTATTTTTAGAGACAAAAATGTAATTGACACTATTCCTAAATACTTTAAAAATACAGAACCACCTATCATCTGCTACAAATATAACAAACCCATCAGAAATACAATTTTCAACTACAATAAAATTGTGGCCGACCTTAATATTAATGATAATATTCCTGATAATTGAGATTGCGCCACCTCAAAATTTTGCTATTCTCCGGCTGGTCATGTGATTACTGGTAATTTTGAGATAATTAAAGATAAACGTCTACGATCTCTTTTGAATAAAGGTCCCAAATATAGAATACCATCCTTGATAGATTTTAACTCTTGTCGAGTTCAGATTGCGGAGGCTTTACAAAATTTTAGTATTAAATGGTGTCGAAGAGAACATGTTGAGTCTACTGCCCTTTCTTGTTGGAAAAAACTAATTTTTGATATAATTGATAAACGCATTTCCTTTTACAGCTCTAATAAACACCTTCTTCCACCTAAACCTAGAACTTCATTTAGACATCTTAAAAAGGGTTTACAGGATTTCCATTCAAAATACGTTTTTGTTCCTGCTGATAAGGCATCAAATAATGTGATTATTATTTGACGATTACATTATATCGATGTCTTGAAGCAGGAAATTACTAATACCAAGTCATACATTTCAGTTACCACTGACAAAAAGACCATCATTTCAGACCATGTCAAAAAGTGTGAACAATTTGGAACCGATATTAAAATTACACAACATAAACTTCCTACTATGTATTGGTTACCAAAACTACATAAAAAACCATATAAAGCGCGTTTCATTGCAAATTCTAGTTCATGTACAACTACTAAATTGTCTATACTTTTGACTTCTTGCTTAACGAAGGTAAAGGAACATTTAAAATTTTACTGTGACAAGACTTATGAAAATTCTGGAATAAATCTCTTCTGGTCTATTAAGAACTCTTCAGAAGTCTTAAACAAACTTAAGAACAAAAGGTATCTTGCATCCACTGTAAGCACGTACGATTTTTCTACTCTGTACACAACTCTTCATCATGTTTTAATTAAGGATAAGCTTACTAACTTGATCCAGAAAGTATTTGCCCGAGAAAAAACATCATTCTTGGCATGTAATGCTGAAAAAGCTTTCTTTACTGACGAGCAAATGAAGTATTACACCAATTGGACTTGCTCAGAAGTTTGCGAAGCACTAACCTTTCTTTTGGACAACATATTTGTACGTTATGGGAATGCTATATACCGTCAGGTAATTGGTATTCCCATGGGTACGAATTGTGCACCACTTGTCGCAGATTTGTTTTTGTACTGCTATGAGAGAGATTTCATGTTGAGTTTGAATCCTCAATCACAAGAAGATGTTATAAAAGCCTTCAATGATACTTGTCGATATTTGGATGATATTTTTAACTTAGATAACCCTTTCTTTAATGCTCTGATTCCTACAATTTATCCTAAAGAACTCAAATTGAATAAAGCTAACCCGTCCGACAATTATGCAGCGTTTCTTGACCTAGACCTTAAAATTAATAATGGAATGATTTCTTCTAAAATATATGACAAAAGAGATGATTTTGATTTTAATATTGTAAATTTTCCTCATCTTGACGGGGATGTTCCCCGTGCTCCATCTTACGGGGTTTATATATCTCAACTTATTCGTTTTGCTAGAGCTTGTTCATCTATTGACGATTTTAACAGTCGAAATCTCATTTTAACTGAAAAACTGCTTAAACAAGGATATAGATACCATAAACTAAGAAAAACTTTCTCTAAATTTTACTATCGAAATCTCTCGCTTATTGGCAAGTACAAATGTAATCTCAAGGTACTTTTGCGACACGGTATTTCACATCCTGAATTTTATGGTGATGTGATTTACAAACTTCGTAGAATTATTGGACATACCCATTTTCTCACTTTGTTCATCAAATATATAAAACAATTCATTAAAAAGGGATATGATCCTGTATTATTACAACATACTGCATGTTTGGTTGTGAACCCTTTTACAGTTGGCAATCACGCTGGCCTCTTTGCATGTACGCCGACAAGAAAGGTTTAGTACTCTATGAAGGCGACCTCTTAAATCCAGAAATGGAAGGAGAACGTCGGATATCTGTACTATTTCATTTTTGTCGTACCCTTTATTACTTTTCTACAGTTACTCTGTTTGCAGCTCAATCATTGAGTACACTAGCGATAGGTGGATACAGTATGTTCAATTAAATGTTTTTTTGTTATACATGCACTTTACCACTGTATTTGCTGTCGCGGTTGTTGTAGATTAGTCGGAGAGGGGATACGTTTATTTACACTGTTTGTCTTTTAGGATGGGGATGGAATAAGGGTGAGGTTGGGCGCCCATAAACCGGTTTAAACCCCCGGTGACTTTTGTCACTGACCGTTCCAAGGCGGTACTTCCATCTTCCTCCTATTGAATGTTTGTTTTGTCTTTGTGCGTCTCTTGTTGTTTTTTCTACCCATGTACATTTGCTGTTTCCTTGTGTTGCTGTTCGGGCGAGTGTTTGTTCTGTATGTGGTATTTCCTGCATGACTCATTTTTGTACTTTTGGTAGTTGTTCAAGAGCTAGAAATGAAATGAAACGCGCTTGATATGTTTGCTTAGGTAGATTCGGTAACCAATACATTGTAGCAGTTTAGCTGCTCCGAGTTGTTCACACTTATTGACATGGTCTGAAACGACGGTCTTTTTTCGTATTAACTGATATAATATATGACTTGGTATTGATATTTTCCTGATTCAAGACGTCGATATAGTGTAATCGTCAAAAATAATGACATTATTCAATACCTTATCAGTAGGAACAAATACGTATTTGGAATAGAAATCCTGTAAACTCTTTTTAAGATGTCTACAAATGAGCTATACAATGAAACTAGAGTGATTTCTTCAACTTTCATCATTTAACGAATTATCGTGACCAACGAGGATGAAAAACAAGTGGCTCTGCAACTCAACCTGAGACCTTGTTGAGTCCGCAAATTACAGTAAACAGTATTAGTAAACATGTCCCTTAGACACGTCATTTAACCACTTTGCGAGCAAAGTACACCTAGATCGGACGGGGTCTGTAGGAACCTTCTCTTGGTTTCTTATGGTATACAGTCTACTCTCCTTGACTCCAACTCGGATAACTTTTTTTCGGTCTTTTTTTCTGGTCCCAAATTATTTCCATTTTTATCTATGTAATTTGACTACGGACAAGTCCGAATCTTTGCTAACCCCAAGTTATTTTCTGGTCCGACGAGAGTCTACGAAACTATAAATTGTTAGTTTAAGTCGAACTACCTATTTGCCGGGCGCAAAGACAAACTTTCACACCTTTCTATCAACTTGAGAACTAGGTTGGCACCTCGACACTCAATTAGTATCAGATCTTTGCAAACTGTCAAAACACCGACGCCAATAAATTTATAATTAAACGAAATGACATATAGATTTATTTCTTTTGTGACATTCAATGCCAATACTTCCTGGGTAACTGTCATTATAAGACATCAAAGAATGTGTATTAACTATGTAAATTTTAGTATCAATAGTTTAATGTTATAACGCACAAAGATTCGTTATTTAAACAAAATTACTTATTTCAGGAAAATGCTGATTTGTTTAGATCAACGAGAACTGCCTTGGATCTCGATAACCAACAGTCCAGTAAGTACATTGTAGTGGTAATGTGTTGTCCACATGTTTACATTGTAGTTTACTATTTTGTGTTGGTAAACTGTCGTCCACATGCTTACTTTGTATGAGCGTAATATAACATTGTGCGGTGTTCAAGCGACATCCAAGTGTTAAAATTGTGCGATGTTAAAGCGCCGTGTACATGTTTACTTAGTTTATAAAATGTTCAAACGTTCATCAACGTCACGTCCGTTCTGATAGTGCAGGTGTAGTATATAGCAGTCTAAGGGAGACTACATATGTCTGGGTTTAGCTTTCCGTTTGGGAGATAGTTCTGTAATGATGCACGTTCTCCGTTTGAATAATAAATGCTTGATGACGAGTCTATTGCCCCTTTACACTTGTATAAAGATATCAAATATTGGCGACGAGTAGCGAAGGCGATCCACGCAAACCAATACGATGGCTGTGTACGGACGAATTAAGGAATTTGGCGAATCAACGGAATAATGCACACAGTATGTAGATCGCATGTGACACTATTTCATTGCAAATGACATTCATGATACAGATAAACAACGGGCTAACTTTTTATTGGTACGTGGATGCAACGTCTATGAACTTATTTATGACCTAATGGCAACAGAGAAATCTGACATTAATGGAAAAGTAGTAAAGTCAAGCAGGCAAAGCCACATGCAAGACGCAACCACCACCAAAACACCGATAGACAGCATGACACACACACACAACCACACACCCAAACGCACACACACACACACACACACACACACACACACACACACACACACACACACACACACACACACACACACACACACACACACATACACACACACACACACACACACACACACACACACACACACACACACACACACACGCACGCACGCACGCACGCACGCACGCACGCACGCACGCACGCACGCACGCACACACACACGAAATGAACACAGAAAACACCAAAAGACACACAAGAAACAGGGACAAACGTTCCACAACATGAACAAACCACAAGCACAAAGACGCAAGGCAAACAAAAGGAAGGGTGACAAAGAGAGTACCGCCTTGGCACGGTCAGCAGCAAAAACACCACTGGGGGTTTAAACCGGTTTACGGACGTCCTAACCTCACACTTCTCTCAAAGTCACCCTAGCTTTACAAATATTGTAAATAAAGGTATCCCCGCTGGACTTACCCACAACATAGACGACGGTGAACACAGGACAACATGTAAAACATAGCATAATAACTGTGACATTCCGTCAAATATGTACTCAATGACTTTGCTGAAGTCAGAGCACCTGCAGGTAAGCCGTTAAGGGCACGGCAGGGAAAAAGTAATACATGAGTCTGGTAAGCTCCTCCTGTATCCAAGTTTAAGAGTATACCATCATAGAGTACTACCCTCGGCCTGTCATCGCGCAAGCAAAGAGGGAAGCGTAGCTACCGACTGTAAAAGGGTCGATAACCAAACATGCAGTGTGTTGCAATATAATAGGATCATAACCTTTCTTTTTAAATGTTTTAATGCGTTTTATAAACAAATCATGAAAATGGATATGACCCCGAATTTTCCTAAGTTTGTAGATAACATCCCCATAAAATTCTGGTTGAGAAATGCCTTGTCGCAGTAACGTCCGTAGATTGCAATTATATTTACTAATGAGAGGTAAATTTCGATAATAAAATTTAGAAAAGGTTTTCCGAAGTTTGTGATATCTGTAACCTTGCTTAAGAAGTTTATCAGTTATAACTAAATTACGTCTGTTAAAATCTTCAAGCAAAGAACAGGCTCGGGCAAACCTAATAAGTTGAGAAATATAAACCCCATAAGATGTAGAACGTGGCACATCCCCATCTAGAAACGGATAATTAACAATTTTAAAATTAAAATCTTCTCTTTTATCGTATACATTGGACGAAACTTTATCATTTGTAATTGAAAGATTCAAATCTAAAAATGAAGCATTAATGTCAGATTGATTAGCTTTGTTTAAAGACAGTTCTTTTGGGTAGATTGAAGAAACTATAGTATCAAAATAAGGATGATCTAAATTCAAAATATCGTCTAAATACCTTGAAGTTTTATTAAAAGCATTAACAATATCGGTCTGTGTATCAGGTTTTAAGCTAAGCATAAAATCCCTCTCGTAGCAATACAAAAACAAATCTGCAACAAGAGGGGCACAATTTGTACTCATGGGTATACCAACAACTTGACGATATATGGTATCCCCATAACGCACAAATATATTATCTAAAAGAAAGGTAAGAGATCTACAAACATCAAGGCAAGTCCACATTGTGTAATGTTCAACTTCTGAATTCGAAAAGAATGAACGTTGAACATTACAAGCAATGAACATTTTGTTTTCTCTGGCAAAGGTTTTTTCTATTAATTTAATAAGTTTATCTTTTATAAGATGGTGAGGTAGAGTAGTATAGAGTGTAGAGAAATCATAAGAGCTCAGTAAGACAGGACGTCAAAAAGCCATATAAAGATCTAATAGAGTTGTTAAAAACACATGCAACCAAACCGGTCAGAAATTGTACGAAGGTACAAATTTCAAAGTTGTTTCAGAGCCAACGGGAAATCCATTTCTGATTATGTGGCAGATTTAATACATCTATCCATAGATTTTGTTGGTACACTTCAGTACATGTTAAGAGACAGACTCGTGTGAAACTAATGGAACAGGCAACAAAAATGTGCCCGATGTTCAGAAAGAAGGGAGTATGACTGTGGTTAAGGACACAAGTAGGTCAAAGAGAGGATATGAGACAAAGCGTGAAACTAAAGAATGCTGGCGCTGTGGATGAAAGAATCATGGACCAACATTATGTTATTTTAAAGATGCAGAATGTTATAACTGTCATGGGAAAACGGACATGTAATGAAATAATGCCGCAAATTAGAGCAATAGCAGAAAAAGCAAATCGAATGTAGATCAAAAGAACAGTGCAAGGGGGTATCCCAAAGAAAGGTGCTAAGCTGAAATATCGGCAAAATCTGGAATCTGATGATGAATATTCGTTCTACAGGATTCGGGAATCTAAAGAGAAACCAATCATGACAAACTGGTCATTAATGGGGTAAGTGTACAAATGGAAGTGGACTGTGTTATCAGAGATGTGTAGAAAAATTCACAGTAGTATGACATCGACTAAGGTAAAGATGATAACATATACTGGCGAAGCGGTACCAATAGGTATTCGCATATCAAAAACTGAGACCAAGAAACTGGTATCGATGGTCGTGAAAGGTAATGGACCAAATCTCATGGGCAGAGACTGGCTCAAAGATATCACCATCGGTCGGAATAAGCTGTTCTACACTAGGGCATTTATCAAAAGTTTTAAAGACGTGTCCGACGGTCAGTTAGGGGCATACACATGTGGCCAAAGCTAGTATTCATGTACAAGATAATACTACACCAAGGAATTTCAAGGCTCAAGGAGAAAATTACAATGAACTGGACATACTTGAATGAGAAAGAACAACCAAAAACCTTAAATACTCTGAATGGGCGGCTCTGATAGTACACATAGTTAAATCTGATGGTTCGATAATTACGTGTGAACATGTGAATTCTGTTCATAGTAGAGATTGTAGTATCGCATCCATACTATAATATTGATACGCAGACCAGATACTGATCAGACGTCTCCTAAAGACTGTTTGCAAAGGAGTTAAAGATTTACCTACTTAGAAAAAAGGCAGACCATATGTTCATGATATTAAGTGCAGGAAAGGACCAATTGACAACATATTGTGTATCTGAACAAAAAAGTATTGAACATACAATATTGTATCTTGTTTTAAACCGCTGCATCCTTTATTTATTAAAATACACCCATCCTGCTTTTAGCGACATAGATCTGGATCCAAACTGTTTCCAAATGAGAATTTAGTCGCGAATAGTAGAATATGGGTTAATTAATACTGCCTCACTTATACAAAGTTACACACAGCATGTTCTTCGTCCACGTATTGATAAAGAATCTGAACATAAAAGACATTTTCTGAAACTTCAGTTCCTAAATAAAGGTATCGATTTTATTGATATTCAAAGTATATTTCGTGATAAGAATGTAATCGATGCTATTCCAAAATATTTCATCAACTCTGAATCACCTATCATCTGTTATAAATATAATAAACCTATTAGAAATGTTATTTTTAACTACAATAAAATTGTCTCTGACTTAAATATTGATGTTAATACCCCTATTTCTTGAGATTGTAACATTTCTAGCTTTTGCTATAAACCAGTTGGTCATGTCATTACTGGTAATTTTTATATCATTAAGGATAAACGTCTCAGGACCCTCCTAACTAAAGGACCTAAATATAGATTACCTTCCCTTATTGATTTTGACGCTTGTCGAACTCATATTGCGGAAGCTATTCAAGAATTCTGCATCAAATGGTGTCGACGAGAGCATGCTGATGTTAATGCCCTTTCGGATTGGAAGAAATGTATTTTCGATATTATTGATATGCGAATAACTTTTTACAAATCAAATTACCATCTTTTACCACTTCGACCTAGAGTTACATTTCGCTACTTGAAGAAAAACATTTCTAATTTTCATTCAGATTATGTTCTTGTTCCTGCTGACAAGGCATCAAACAATGTAATCATTATTTGAAGATTGTATTATGTTGATGTTTTAAAGAAGGAGCTAACTGATTCAAAAACTTATATAACAGTTCAAACACCTGAAAAAGATATAGTCTCGGAACATGTAAAAATGTGCAATAATTTTAAGTCTGGTCCTAACAAAAAACAACATAAACTTTCTACTTTGTACTGGATTCCGAAACTACATAGAAACCCTTATAAGGCGCGTTTTATTGCCAACTCTAGCTGTTGTACCACTACTAAATTATCTATACGTTTGACGTCCTGTCTTACTACGATCAAAGAACATGTTAAACGCTACTGTGATAAAATATATGAAAATTCTGGTATTAATGTTTTTTGGTCCATAAAAAATTCAAGTGATGTTTTAACAAAACTTGAAAATGAACAGTGTAACATTTCTTTACTGAGTTCTTATGATTTCTCTACACTCTACACTACTCTACCTCACCATCTTATAAAGGATAAACTTATTAAATTAATAGAAAAAACCTTTGCCAGAGAAAACAAAATGTTCATTGCTTGTAATGTTCAACGTTCATTCTTTTCGAATTCAGAAGTTGAACATTACACAATGTGGACTTGCCTTGATGTTTGTAGATTTCTTACCTTTCTTTTAGATAATATATTTGTGCGTTATGGGGATACCATATATCGTCAAGTTGTTGGTATACCCATGGGTACAAATTGTGCCCCTCTTGTTGCAGATTTGGTTTTGTATTGCTACGAGAGGGATTTTATGCTTAGCTTAAAACCTGATACACAGACCGATATTGTTAATGCTTTTAATAAAACTTCAAGGTATTTAGACGATATTTTGAAATTAGATAATCCTTATTTTGATACTATGGTTTCTTCAATTTACCCAAAAGAACTGTCTTTAAACAAAGCTAATCAATCTGACATTAATGCTTCATTTTTAGATTTGAATCTTTCAATTACAAATGATAAAGTTTCGTCCAATGTATACGATAAAAGAGAAGATTTTAATTTTAAAATTGTTAATTATCCTTTTCTAGATGGGGATGTGCCACGTTCTACATCTTATGGGGTTTATATTTCTCAACTTATTAGGTTTGCCCGAGCCTGTTCTTTGCTTGAAGATTTTAACAGACGTAATTTAGTTATAACTGATAAACTTCTTCTTAAGGAAGGTTACAGATATCACAAACTTCGGAAAACCTTTTCTAAATTTTATTATCGAAATTTACCTCTCATTAGTAAATATAATTGCAATCTACGGACGTTACTGCGACAAGGCATTTCTCAACCAGAATTTTATGGGGATGTTATCTACAAACTTAGGAAAATTCGGGGTCATATCCATTTTCATGATTTGTTTATAAAACGCATTAAAACATTTAAAAAGAAAGGTTATGATCCTATTATATTGCAACGCACTGCATGTTTGGTTATCGACCCTTTTACAGTCGGTAGCTACGCTTCCCTCTTTGCTTGCGCGATGACAGGCCGAGGGTAGTACTCTATGATGGTATACTCTTAAACGTGGATACAGGATGAGCTTACCAGACTCATGTATTACTTTTTCCCTGTCGTGCCCTTAACGGCTTACCTGCAGGTGCTCTGACTTCAGCAAAGTCATTGAGTACATATTTGACGGATTGTCACAGTTATTATGCTATGTTTTACATGTTGTCCTGTGTTCACCGTCGTCTATGTTGTGGGTAAGTCCAGCGGGGATACCTTTATTTACAATATTTGTAAAGCTAGGGTAACTTTGAGAAAAGTGTGAGGTTAGGACGTCCGTAAACCGGTTTAAACCCCGTGGTGTTTTTGCTACTGACCGTGCCAAGGCGGTACTCTCTTTGTCACACTTCTTTTGGTGTTTTCTGTGTTCATTTCTTGTGTGTGTGTGTGTGTGCGTTTGGGTGTGTGGTTGTGTGTGTGTGTGTCATGCTGTCTATCGGTGTTTTGGTGATGGTTGCGTCTTGCATGTGGCTTTGCCTGCTTGACTTTACTACTTTTCCATTTAACATTTTTAACCACGTTTTCACAAATTCAGGATATAAGATTTCCGCCAAATTAATTGTAAGATCAGTACTGCTAGTAATCAGCTAAATTGGCCATTTAAAATTAAATTCTGCAGGAACAGCCTGTTGAAGAAGATCAAACTTTATCAGAGTATGAATTGCTATTTTCAGATCAAGTACATCGACATTCCCAATTTCAACCGCTTACGTCAAGACTAAATACTTTCAAGAAATGGACAAATGATAAAGGTCCGAAACCACAGACCATGGCCGAAGCGGGTTTCTTTTACACAGGTATTAGATCAACGGTTTCGTACGTTTTAATACCTTCTAACATTTATAATGCTATAAGAATTGTAAACATTGATGCCGGTGTAATGAAATATAGTGACCCCCCTTATTTTGATCACCTTTTTGTCTTGGGGAGTTACTTCATTTTTTCTGTCACCTGTCTAGAGGCAGTGTGTCCCTTAGGGATCATTTTTCCGTCGTCTGTATGTTTGTCCGTCTGTCTGTATGCCTGTCCGTCATACTTTGTTTTTTTTTTGGCTGTCATTTCTACACTAATCAGTATAGAGCTTTCAAATTGCACATGTGCCTTCCTATCATTGAAGACCATTGATGCAACTAAGGTTCATCACTCTGCATGCAATACTTTGTGAGTTATTTTCCTTTTTTCTGATTTTCGCACTCCAGCATATTTTTGTGAGCAGTGTTTTGTGTCAGCTGCGAGCAAGTGACACCTGTGTTCCTAATAAAACTCTTATATGTAGTGCATGTGGTAAATGTGTCTTTGTCAGTCACGCCCGTCACGCTTTTATTTTCTACATGATACATACATGCTTAAAAATAAATAAAAACAACGTGTTCCAGTTTTATCATTTCTAAGGCGGCTATGCACGTCATGAGTTATGATGACCTTTGCACATCCAAACGGTTCAAAATAGATTGTGGAAATTGAACATAATGGGATACGGACAAAAGAAAACAATATAAAATTGGTGAAAATGTTCTGTACGTATTGGTCTATGGTGACAATTAGCAGGTAGGCGAGTGGTTAATATTAACAAAGGTTATAAACTCCTACAACCTAAAGCGGTATACCTGCATTTGCCCATATCGGTATGTAGGTAATTCCCGTGCTAGATACAGACATCAAACTGCATGGAACTACCATTCAATCTGAGATGCTGTACACCTGGGTTACTCATCCTACTGTAATGAATATTTACAAAGTTATAAGCTTTGGTTCTGTGTCAAAATGGAAAGCGGGACCGTCTGTGTCCCATGGACACCTTTATTGTTTTCATTCGAAGCAACAGCGATTTTTGACAGGGTATCAGGGTAAATCACATGCCCAGTGCACTAAATCCATTATATATATATTGTTTTTTAAAAATATACAACTGAACCTCGATATCTCGAAATCGGATAACTCGAATTTCGGGATAACACGAATTAAAAGTTCGGTCCTGCCAAAACTTACAATACAGAATTGCTCTTAAATGTATCACTGCGGATATTTAGAAATACAACTTTATCAATGACGCTATCAACTCATGAAATTGTCAAGATTAGAAATTCAATAACCCGAACTTCTGTTATCTCGAGCTTATGGTACCAAGGTGTTCATTTAAGTATTTTTAATATATTCATTTTATTTATTTCAAAGTTCTAATCAGTAATAGGTACAATGATCTTGTTGGAATTAGAAATAACTGTTTACTCTCATCGTTGTCAAGTACGTATATTTAGATGTTTTGCGATGTGTGCATGTACCTTTAAATGTTTAGGATCACTGTTTCGATAAAAAAAAACTTTTGAAATAAGTGCCCGCTATCATTATGTCATTGCAGCTTCAAGTATGAATCGAAAACTACACACCCAAACGCACACACACGAGATGAACACAGAAAACACCAACAAACACACAGGAACTAGAGACAAACATTCCACATATGAACACAATCACAAGCACAAAAGACACAAGACAAACAAAAGGAAGGGTGACAAAGAGAGTACCGCCTTGGCACGGTCAGTAGCAAAAACACCACTGGGGGTTTAAACCGGGTTACGGACGTCCTAACCTTACAATTCTCTTAAAGTCACCCTAGCTTTACAAATAGTGTAAATAAAGGTATGGTATCCCCGCCGGACTTATCCACAACAGAGAAGACGGTAAACGCATGACAATATGTATCTTTTTTAACATAGCATAATAACTGTGAAAATCAGTCAAATATGTTGCCAATGACTGCTGTAGTCAGAGCACCTGCAGGAAAGCCGTTAAGGGCACGACGGGGAAAAAGTAATACATGAGTCTGCTAAGCTCATCCCGTATCTGCGTTTTAGAGTATACCATCATAGAGTTCTACCCTCGGCCTGTCATCGCACAAAGAGGGAAGCGTTGCTACCGACCGTAAAAGGGTCGATAACCAAACATACAGTGCGTAGCAATATAATGGGATAATAATATTTCTTCATAAAAGTTTTAATGCGTTTTATAAACAAATCATGAAATTGGATATGACGCCGAATTTTCCAAAGTTTGTAGATAACATCCCCATAAAATTCTGGTTGAGAAATGCCTTGTTGCAGTTACGTCCGTAGATTGCAATAATATTTACTAATGAGTGGTAAATTTCGATAATAAAGTTTAGAAAACGTTTTCTGAAGTTTGAGAAACCTGTAACCTTGCTTAAGAAGTTTATCAGTTATAACTACATTACGACTGTTAAAATCTTCTAGCAAGGTACAGGCTCGGGCAAACAGAATAAGTTGAGAAATATAAACGTTATATGATGTAGAACGGGGCACATCTCCATCTAGAAAATAATAATAAACATATTTAAAATTAAAGTCTTCCCTTTTAGCGTATATTTTGCACGAAACGTTATCATTTGTAATTGAAAGATTCAAATCTAAAAATGAAGTTATAATGTCAAATTGATTCGCTTTGTTTAAAGGCAGTTCTTTTGGCTCATTTAAAGAAATCATAGTTTCAAAATAAGGATTATCCAATATCGTCTAAATACCTGGAAGTTTTATTAAAAGCATTAATAATATCAGCATGTGTATCAGGTTTTAAATTAAGCATAAAATTCCTTTCATAGCAATACAAAAACAAATCTGCAACATGCGGGGCACAATGTGTACCCATGGGTATACCAACAACTTCACGATATATGGTATCCCCATAATGCACAAACATATTATCTAAAAGAAAGGTAAGAGATCTATAAACATCAAGGCAAGTCCACATTGTGTAATATTCAACTTCTGAATTCGAAACGAATGAACGTTGAACATTACAAGCAAGGAACATTCTATTTTCTCTGGCAAAGATTTTTTCTATTAATTTAATAAGTTTATCCTTTATAAGATGGTGAGGTAGAGTAGTATAGAGTGTAGAGAAATCATAAGAGCTCAGTGAAGCAATGTTATAGTGTTCATTTTCAAATTTATACCTCGTATGTTTGGTCGGTTTGTTGTATGTACGGGAGTCATATTATGTTGACCCCCGGTCGTAATATTACGACGAGGTGTCGAAATATGACCCACTGTCGTAATATTATGACCCCGGTCGTAATACCATTGTCGGGGAGTCATACTATTACGGGGGGTCACAATATATTATAACACCATATTTACCATCAAAATAGTGAATCAAATCTTTTAGGATGGGGATGGAATAAGTGTGAGGTTGGGCGCCCATAAACCGGTTTAATCCCCCAGTGACTTTTGTCACTGACCGTTCCAAGGCGGTACTTCCATCTTCCTCCTAATGTATGTTTGTTTTGTCTTTGTGCGTCTCTTGTTGTTTTTTCTACTTATGTACATTTGCTGTTTCCTTGTGTTGCTGTTCGGGCGAGTGTTTGTTCTGTATGTGGTGTTTCCTGCATGACTCATATTTGTACTTTTATCATCATATAAAGAGCAATTATGAAAGTACATAATTATATGAGTCATCCAGGAAACACCACATACAAATATTCTGAAATTTGAAATAGTACATTGCGCAAACAAATAAAGACATCTTCGGGAATTACTTCTAAGTGACGGTGGCTTGGTTTAGTAGTTTGGCATTGAGCTGACAACCCAGGGGTCCGGGGTTAAAATTCCGACTGGTCCAGCTCGAAAACTTAGAGAAGCTGTACGAGATTGACTCCTCTCCACCCAAGGGTTAAATAGAAAATAAAAGCTTTGTGCCGTAGAGGGGCCGCCTTTATCCGACGAGGGTAGAAAACGTTAGGGCGAGGCTTGCCGATCATCAACTGTTCTCTCTCCGAGTCGGATAAAGGCATCTACATCTAACTTATTATACGATTTATCCAGTCAAATAAGTTTTACCCTTTCTGATAGACTCATAAAACTTTACAATCTTGATTACAATGAACTAATATGTATTTTGTGCAGTTTCGATCAACGGGGCTCCCTTTTCATTTCTATTTAGACGTAAATGAGCTACCGCGAATCAAAATAGATTCGATACATACATTACAAGAGGCGAAAACGTGGTTGAATTTGAATGATATGATAAATCAAATAGACATGTTTATTTTCTCCAGCATGTTATCTAAACAACGAGTTTAACGTCGTTTCAGTTTCTATTTTTAGACAGGCCTACTCGATGGAGCAAAACAGACTATTAGGTCTATGACAATTCCCATCCCTTTAAACCTTTCGCTGCCAAACTCTGTCGTCTGCTAATTTTGTCGTCTGCTACAAATTTTCATTTTTAGCTCACCAGAGCACAAAGTGCTCAGGGTGAGCTTTTGTGATCGCCAGATGTCTGTCGTCCGTCGGCGTGCGTCGTGCGTCTTCGGGCGTCAATAATTTGAACCTTTAAAAATCTTCTCCTCTGAATCTGCAGGGTTCTCAGCTTTCATCTTTGGTACATAGCATCACCTATAGGTCCTCTACAAAAGTTATATAAATTATACCCCTGGGGTCAAAACTGGCCCTGCCCCAGGGGTTTTCAGTTTTCAATAGAAACATATAGTGAAAACTTTGAACATCATCTCCTCTAAAACTAGAAGGTCCTCAGCTTTCATATTTGGCACATAGCTTCAACTTCAGGGCTTCTACAAAAGTTATATAAATTATGCCCCTATGATAAAAATTGGTCCCACCCCAGGGATTAACAGTTTTTTGTAGCTGACTACATAAACAGCCCATGGGATCACTAGTTATGCATATGAAAAACTTTAAAAATATTCTTGTCAGAAACTACATGTCCCATAGCTTAGATATTTGGTGTATAGATTTACTTAGCATACCGGTAACTTTATGAGTTTTATAAGTATCATAGTTCTGGAGTTAAAATTGGCCCTGCCCAGTGTGTGTATATACTTCTTTACACCAGAAATTACATTCTAAAGGTTAAGTCTCCTTAATATCACTCTTAGCTGAGACCAGTCAGAGGGAGTTATATAATCACCCTTAGCCTGATCAGAGGAGTAGAAATTGTGTTTAGACAAATAACACACACTCATTTAAGATTGAGAAAACTGTGGATAATTCTCAAAATGCAGAATACTCTTAAAGCTTTTTTTCCATACCTATGCCCTGCATTAAGCTACCAGCTATTAATAAAGAGCATATCTGTTGTGAATTTCAGATTAACTCTTTGCATGCTGGGTAATTTTGTGATCTGCTAAATTGTTGTCTGCAGCATATTCACAAGTTATCCTAACTACACACTTTCTTTCTGAATTTTTCAGAAGTTCAGTCTCATTGACAAACAGTTCGGATATCAGATCAGGCACCACATTATGCTGGCCCTGATCTGGATCCAAACTGTTTGCATAGGTCATTAGTGGTGGGAGAATCCCACTACACACTTTCTTTCTAAGTTTTTCAGAAGTTCAGTCTCATTGACATTCAGTTTGGATATCAGATCAGGCACTACATTATGTTGGCCCTGATCTGGATCCAATCTGTTTGCATAGGTCATTAGTGGTGGGAGAATCCCACTACACACTTTCTTTCTAAGTTTTTCAGACGTTCAGTCTCATTTACGAACAATTTGGATATCAGATCAGGCCCCACATTATGTGGGGTCTGATCTGGATCCAAACTGTTTGCATAGGTCATTAGTGGTGGGAGAATCCGCCTCTAGCCTCCAAAGGATACAAGTTCCAGCGGTCTAATGCTCTATCCATTCTTTCACTACATTCTTTTAGCATCATGTTCAGGTCCTCTACAAAAGTTATATAAATTGTGTCCCTGGGGTCAAAATTGGCACCGCCCCTGGGGTGTTAAGTTTTCAATAGAAACATATAGTGAAAACTTTGAAAATCTTCTCCTCTGATTGTCTGGTGAGCGATGTCAGGGCCATTCTGGCCCTCTTGTTTATTTATTTTTTCATTTTTGTTTCAAAAACATAGTAACAGTAACAAACAGTTTGGATCCTGATGAGACGCCGAGATACTCGGCGTCTCATCTGGATCCAAACTGTTTGCATAGGTAATCACAGATCCGGCATTGGCTGCGAAAGGGTTAAGAGCTTCTTAATCAGATTATCTTGCGAGTAAAAATAAAACAACAACTATTTATGCATTAATATTTACTCTCTGACTTAATTCTTATTAAGAACGCGTTCCCCAGTGGTGTACTAAGAAAAACCGATAAATTAGCACCGATTGTGTGCCGATTATTGAGCCTTTGTGGCTCAATAAGTAAGCCCGAACACTGATAACGTTGTATGATCCGGCAAGGGGTTCGATCAGCAAATAGCCAGAATTGTTTTTTATATCTTTTTTTCTTTTCTCTTATTCGTATAATTCTTTAGGGGAAGTTTCTGTTATTCCGTCAACATGCACACACATGATATTGAAATAGTTCCATGACTATAGAATCATTACACCGTAGAAACGTCTACCAACCTTCTACTACCGGAAGTAAACTAATAAACCTAAGTTTGTCTGCTCCCCCTTTATTACATCACTAGAGAAGCCTGGTGATGGGATATAATGGGTACGTGTGATGATCACTTGACTGTACTGCGTCTGCACAATCGTGCCATATGTTAGCAGTGATCAATATTGTAAGCGAATGGCTCAATGACAAGGGGAGTAAATGTACAATCGACTGAGCGATAATTTGAACTGAAAGCAGATTATAACTAGGTACTTTACTGTTTTATTTCAATGAAACGTAGAAGGAAAGTACTGTTTTGAATGGAGAAATGTGATCACATTGAATCCAATTACAGGTGTTTTTGGCGTGGGCAGACGTATATAGTATTAGAAATATGTGCTTCGTGGTGGTAAATTGGTTATTGTTTTAAACAGTTGTGCCTAGCCGTATGTATGTATAAACAGATTTAACTGTTGAAAGGAAAACTGTTTCTGGTTAAGCAATTTATGAGTGACAACTTGATCACTAAATACTTAATGTTTAAAAGTGAATATTACATGTTTGATAAATTGCAATAATTACCAGTACTAATTAATATGTTTGATTTAGTTCAAATTATGATTAGAGCAGTGAGGTATAGTTACTGTAGACTATCAAATGATGTATCCCTCCTCTATCTCTATGAGGTGATATTCATTTACGGGTAAGTGGCATACAGTGCTCCCTCCACCCTCTCAATAACGATTCCCTCCAGAAACAATTTTGTCCATCGTATTTTCTTTATGCCTCCGTCAAACCCTATGTTGTGATCACTCTTTAGAATCGTCACAAAGTTTTAGCTCTCGAAATACACCTTATCTGGGTATCTGCAAACAAACTTATTATGTTTGATTTTCCCTCCTTATAACAACTCCCTCTGAACAACACATACAATCTTCGTATCCCAAAGGGTGTCGTTGTAGATGGGGAGCACTGTATAAGGAAGCCACGCTAAACTTAAGGAAGACGACACTGCTGTCTGGCGTTAATTGTCGTTCTCTATTGTTGTGTTTATGTTTATAACAATCATCTGGCAAAACTAAATAGTAAGCAGTTCGTTGATTCCAGTCCTATGCGCTCGTCACTTAACACATTATTCGCAATGCTTACTGTCACAGTTAGATGAAATGAATTAATTGCCTAGTTAATTATAGACATTCTATATCCCGGTTCTGTAAATAATATTGAAATCGAAATTTGACATACTTTGTTTTACAGTGGTGATTGATAAATATTCCTTATTAAGTTTGATCTGATATTTCAAGTACAATATAATGTCAGAGGGCGACTGTCAAAACACCATTCCAATAGCTTACCTTTGTAATTTGTGCCATTTAGGTTAAAATCCAGAATCATCTGAGGGAACACGGTGTTAAATGAATCATTTTTGTTTGACTCAACTCTTTCACCGCCAAAATGAAAAAATGCTCCAGAACAATCAGTGCAGTACCAGCGCAAATGCAGTGTTTGCGTCTGATCATGAACTTTGCCGTTTGTTTCAAGTTCTTTTGAAATTTGCATTTTTACATATTGGGGATAGATGACAATTGGCCCCGAAAGAATAAATATATTTTGATATCTGATCACAATTATACCGTGCATATTTGTATAGGCTTGCAAGATGAAGTGCGGTGCTATTCATGTGATGGCGGCCTTCATAGCTGGGAAACGGAAGATAACCCATGGATAGAGCATGCTCGCTGGTTCCCAAACTGCATATTTGTAAGAAGTACAAAGGGGAGTGAGTTTGTAGCGCAAGTTCAAAGTGCAGTATTACGCATGGTGAGAAAAACTTTTTTTTACATCTTTTGACATTTACATTACATATGTTACTTTGTGCTGTTTCTGGCAACTCGTTCACAAATCTCAAATGATTAACGTGTTCCAACCAGGCCAGGGAAATAACCTAAACATATACCACCCCCTTCAGAATTAATAATCTTCACAACAGCAGGTGTTAAGTGCTTGTGTGGCGGCCGTAAAACGTCGCCCCGTACTTCATTCTCAGTGTTGTTATACCTTCTGATCCTTCGAGATCATGAATTTCAGTACTTCTTGTTCTGAAAATTGAATACCGCTTAAGCCGGTGTTAGGGGGCGTGAGCAGTGGTGCACTTTCAATTACTGTTCATGAACAGACTCAATAAGACCGAGTCTGCAATTTTCTCTTTTTGTGTTGCAATTTTGCCCCCCGGGGATCACCTCCCTTCAGAATTTATAAGTCCAAGTTCATCATCGCACTTAGTACAGTGATACCACACATTTCTAAACCTTGTGTATTTTGCTTGCTATAGGGGGTGATATTTTTTCAATAATTATATTTGAACTTCACTTACAATTATTGTCTGCAGACATCGTCGTCTGTTTTAAATGTTAGTGAATTACTATACGTTTCTTTGCAACACATAACCAGAGTGTCATACAGATTGGATAGACGACGATTCTATGCGTCTCATGTGGATCGAAACAGCTTGAAAAAATAATCAAATGCTCATCAAATGTGGCAAGCCGTGAGGGACGCTGTCCGGTGATCGTGGCGACAGAATGTTTAAGTAAAGTGAACTGAATGTAGTGACTGATCTAGGGCTTCGTTAATGTAAATATTAAGTGAGAGATCTCACGATTTGTACAATCTCGAATACTTAGATGCAACGCCTTTCTATCTTTCTAATCTTATAATATACTGCGATTATGTGCTGTCTAATCTGATAGATACATTGCATTCATATCTCGAGTAGGGACAGTGCTATTTAATTTTACATTCCGTTTTACAGCTCGGTCTAATCTCACGCGGGGCACAACGCTGTTCAAACTCAATAATTATATGCAGCGCTGTATAAATATTTATATTCTGAAAATGGGTGATCCCTCGAAAGCAAAAGTAGAAATGCAAAAAGAGAAAATTGCAGACTCGGTTTTATTCACATTTCGAGATGCAGCGCTGTATAAACTCACATTTCGAGATGCAGCGCTGTATAAACTCACATTTTGAGAGGTACAGGATTGAATAAACTGCATACTGAGATCCACGCTGTATAAACTCACATATGCAGTTGCAACTCTGTATAAACTACATGCTAAGATGCAGCACCGTATAAACTCTAATACTGAGATGCAACGCTGTATAAACTCACATACTGAGATGCAGTGCTATATAAGGATATACTGAAATGCTGCACTGTATAAATTTTGGAATAAAAAAAGACAAAATTGCAGACTTGGTTTTAATGCGAATTATTAAAAATGCAACAGTATTAATGCCCCTAGCACCGGCTTAAGCGGAATCCAGTTTCATAGCATTGAAACTGAAGACCAGAAGGACCAGAAAATATAGCAACAACACTGAAAATGAAGAACGGGGCGACATTTTACGGTCGCCATACAAATACTTAACGCCTGCTGTTGTGAAGTCAATAACATTCTGAAAGTAGGAGATCATTAAAAGTAAAAGCAGCATTTCGAAAAGAGAAAAGTGCAGACTCGGTTTAATTGAGTTATGAGAAGTTATTTTTAGTACATTACTTCTCTTACTCCTTAACTCACATACTAAGATACACAGATAAACGCAGATAATGATATGCAACGCTGTATTAACGCACAAACTGATATTCAACGCTTGATAAACGCGGATACTGATATGCAACGCTGGATACTCTCACATACTGAGATGTAGTACTGGATAAACTCACATACTCAGATGCAGCGCTGTATAAACTCGCGAGTTGAGATGCAACGCTGTATAAATACACATACTGAGATGTGCAGCGTTGTATTTACTCACATACTGAGATGCAACACTGTATAAACTCACATGTGTGAGTGCACATACTGCATAATGCAAGGTTATATAAACTTATATAGTGAGATGAAACACTACTAAAAACACACAGACTGAGATGTAGCGCTGGATAAACTACATACTGAGATGCGTTGTTGTATAAACTGCAAACACAGATGCTTCACTGTATAAACGTTTTACTGAGATGCTGTGCTATATTAACCCACATGGGCTTGAGATGAAAATTCCTATTATTTCACTAGAAGAGTTTTGTTTTCGAACACAATCATCTGCAATATAAATATTCTGAAAAATAATAAGAATACTGTACCACCAAAAAACATTCAGAATAATTTAAACCCATGTTTCATCGTTTTCTTATCATATATTCAGCAGGTCGAGGACCATCAGGGATCTCATGCTATGGATGTATGTGTGGAGTATGAAAAAGGTAATTAAACATTTTCAGAAAAGCAATTTAGACAAATAATTCCCACTGCATTGTCTCATGACAATCACTTGATATATACAAGTACATATAATAGTTACCAAACCCAGTATTAAAACAACATGAAAGAATGCACCAAGAGCACACAGGTAGATTCAACAGAATCGGGTATGACTTTGGCTGTGTAGTGGAATCCACGAATGGCAATGTTTAAAACCAATATATACTTTGCGGTGTTCCCCTCAATATGTAATAGATTTATTTCGATAAATATCAAGCAAGCAAGCAAGTCTTCTCAGTGTCTTTATATTACCTTCGGGATCACCAATTTCAATGTTGTCGGTGCTGGGGTGGGGAAGGGTGGGTGTGAGTAGTGTTGCACGTTTACCATACTGCTCATGGACATTAAAAATACTGCTCACTAATTTTTCCTTTTCGCATTGTTGCTTTTTCTTTCGAAGGTTCACCTACTTTCAGAATTCATAAACGAATGAGTGACACAAGATATGCTATATACGGTAGTGTTGATATATGAAACCGTAAACTGTCTATAAATGTATGATCAACATTCTGATCCTGGTCTGATGTTTACTGTCGGTATGATCGAGCCTTTGAGAAAGTATTGACCAGTTTGCAAAAAATTAGGACTTAATGAGTCTCATTTGGGTCCAAACTGCTTGCAAAAATGCAAGTTATATTAGGTCGCACGCAAATTTTATTTCTTGTTCTAATTAGTCCCCTGGCCACTGGAGTAGTTTTGCACCCCGTCCTTCCGTCCGGATAATTGTCCGGACCATATCTCTACAATCACTTGTGTTATAATTCCCAAAAGTATTGTGCTGGTGCATCGTGGGATGGCGGAATGTCGCATACCACTTTGATGTCTCTGTAACTTTGACCTCAGTTTAGGTAAAACATTGTTCTAATGATATATCCTCAACCGATTGTGTTAGGACTTCCAAGTGTATTGTGTTAGTGCATCTTGTGCAGGAGTTTCGCGTCCTACTTTTGTATCCCTGTGACATTGACCTTGACTGTGACCTCAGTTTTATAAAACAAAGTGTCTGAATTTTGTCTGGATGATATCTCCCCAACCCTTTGGATTAGGATTTCCAAATTTATCGGATGAGGTCATCGTTTGAATGGAAAGTGTCGCATACTGCTTTGGTATCTCTATGACTTTTAACTTGGCCTAGGTTTAGTTACATACCCTCTTAAATTTGTTTATATACCTCCAATCCCTTGGGATAGATATCGAAATTTATCGTGTGCGTGTATCTTTGGAAGGGGAAGTGTTCCAGACTGCGTTGGTTATCTGCACCCCAGACCTTAATCGTGACGTCAGTTTTAATACAAATTTGTCCAGATATATCCTCAAGTCTTTTGGTTAGCGTTTCAATAGTTCAAACTTTTGTGTTTCTGTAACAGTGACTCTAACTCTGTCATTGACTTCAATTGAGTAAAAAGAAATATTGTCTAGGGGGAAATTTCCAAACTTACCTGGCCTACTTTAACTTTCATTTGACTATACGTCTTCAGAGGGTTGGGTGTCCGTCCACATTTGCATATGTGCAGTTGGTGTCGCAAATTTCCCGTTCAATTTTACAATTATTTAATTTATATTTGGGATATATCATAACCATATATAATGGTAGATATGCAGGTCTCAATTTTCACATGTTTATTTCTGAGCATTGCAGAATTATCTGCCCTTGACCTTTTTGTATTTTTAGCTCACCTGGCACAAAGTGCCAATATGAGCTTTTGGGATAATCCTATGTCCGGCGTCCGGCGTCGTGCGTATGTGCCTATGTGCGTCGTGCATACGTGCGGGCGTCAACAATTTACTTAAACACCTTCTTCTCTGGAACTACGAAGCCAAGAGCTTTGATATTTGGTATGTAGCATGATGTAATGGTCCTCTACAAAGATTGTTCAAATTATGTCCCCTGGCCCCGCCCCAGGGTTTATCAGTTTTTCATAGGAAAATCTTTAAAAATCTTCTTCTCTGAAACTGTAAGGCATAGACCTTTGATATTTGGTATGTAGGATGATCTAATGGTTCTCTACTAAGATTGTTCAAATTATGACCCCTGGGCCAAAAATGGCACCGCCCCAGGGCTTATCAGTTTTTCATAGGAAATTTTTAAAAATAATTCTTCTCTGAAAATGTAAGGCATATACCTTTGGTATTTGGTATGTAGCACAATCTAATGGTCCTCTACTAAGATTGTTCAAATTATGACCCCTGGGCCAAAAATTGCCCCACCCCAGGGCTTATCAGTTTTTCATAGGAAAATCTTTAAAAATCTTCTTCTCTGAAAATGTAAGGAATAGATCTTTAGTATTTGGTATGTAGCATGATCTAATGGTCCTCTTGACCTCATTGATATTCGTGGACAGAATCTTCAAGCTAAACCATAGTCTATGAAACTTTTTACCCCAGTAGAAACTACAAACTAATATCTATTAAATGCATTAAGAACACAGAAAAGACCCTGATCAGGTAGCCCCTACAGAAGCATACACCTCTGGATATGTTCTGTTTGTCAAGGTATGACAAAATATGTGAGGAAAAGAATTAATAGATATAAAATATGGATTTCAAAAAGTAAAGGTATAAAATATTGGAAGAAAGTACACCAGATTTCAAAGTAAGGAAAAGTTTAATATTCATTATTATACTGCAAAGTAAAATCCTCGATTTCGATTGGTCAATTAGCTATATATAAAAGCCGTGTATCCCTTTTGCCCCCGTCGAGGGCCTCGCTTCCTTGCTACAACAATATAAAAATGGCCGACCAGCTTTATGTGTCGGTTTGATCAAAAGAACCGCTCTCAAATGAAATAACAGGAGTTTAGGGCGGAACAAAATTATCCATTGAGAATTTTTTTAAGTTATAGTTGTTTTATAACATTGCAAATGAACCCGATACGTGGCGAATGTCTTATTCAGCTCTAATGCTGCAACTGTTGTCGAAGTGCTTGTGCACGTACCGATTTGCCCTAAAACCCGCTTTTACAAAGACAATCCACACCCAATTCGATTCAGATTTTATTTATGCGCATGCACAGTACACTTACCTGTAAATTGCAGTATATCCGCTCCTTCCAACGCCCATTTGTTTTAATATTATAAAAACAACATTTTGACGTCCTCCAAATGACGTCGGCATTGCGCCATTCACTCAATTAAATTTAACCGTTTTCATGCTGAAAAAAGTGTCTGCTTAACCGCTGATCTGCTGAAAGTTTTACTAACGTCTGATTCTTTCAATCCTTTGAGAAACTATTGCACTTAGAAGATCCCTTTATATTCACAAATGTAATGAGTTGGTTATTATACACGGTGAACTAGGGTCGCCGAGTGATCAAACCCTTACCTTACAGTATGAGGCCCCTGGGGGAGCAAACCGACGCCTATATTAACAACGCTAATTTACTGCTTCAAATATTAATATTTGCAGTATAATAACATCGTTATAGAGATCATTGACGGGATATCTGACGTTTATTCCCTGCTGAGGAAAATACATGTAGCCCTCGCCTAACGACTCGGGCAACATGATTTTTCTCGGCAGGAAACAAAAAGTCAGATTCCCCGCCAATGATGTGTATAACTAATAATGTACAAGAGTACTTCTGTCAGTTGAGTATGTAAAACATGTGCTATCTGAACCTTTACAACAAAGCATGGCATAGTATGAGGAACTGAGAACCTTAATTACATCATCCTCATTGAGATGAAAAACACGTGTGGAAAGCTCTATTATGATTACTTAACAATCAACACGTGAAAAAAGTAAACAAAGGTGAATAATTCAAAAACTATTTCATGTAGAATAACAAACATGCTCCTCATTGAGAGTAAGTCACATGTAAAATTTGAAAGCTTTGTTATGATTACTTTAAAACTGACGGCGAAAAAGTACACAAAGTGGAATAAGGAACGGAGTTGGGATAAACACAAGGGGATAACCCAGTACTGCATCGATAACCCAGTATTGCATGTAGAGAGACGAACCTTAGTTACATTGATGAAACTGATTGAGATGACACATATGGCATTTGAAAGATCTCTAATGATTACTTAAGAAATGATGGCCAATATGAAAGTGTGACTGACAGGCAGACATACAGACAGACGACGGAAAAATGATCCCTATGTGACACACTGCATCTCGGCAGATGGCACAAATTCGGATTTATCAGATTCCA
This sequence comes from Azorinus chamasolen, assembly GCA_963576725.1. Lineage (NCBI taxonomy): Eukaryota > Metazoa > Mollusca > Bivalvia > Cardiida > Solecurtidae > Azorinus > Azorinus chamasolen. The sequence continues at coordinate 91,141,616 of OY755241.1, read as the reverse complement.
AAAACAAGCAGAATACACACAGATCCGATAGCTCAAGTAATCTTGGTCTTCTCTGTGTTCCAAATACAGGCATATATATTAGTATGAAGGAAAGTATTAAACAAAAAGTTCTCAGGTAATTAAGAATGTTTCCAAGACAATATTCAACGTGCGTAGTTTTAATTCATAAAATGACAAAACTGTTTATTAAAAACAATTCAAGGTAGGGCTATATTAATGGAGAAGGAACTGACACTGGTCAATTATAGATATTTGGAAATCTGTAGTGTTATCTTATCGAGTAAATAAGCCGACAAAAAGACATTTAAACCTATTTACAGTTGTAACAATCCTAACCATACATGGCTAGTTATTACATATGTGAATAGTGTCAGTGCATATCTTGCATCCGCACAAAACATGATACTACAGATAATGAAATTGGAATTTTATTGCGATGAGAAAATACACTTATCAAGCTAAGTATACAGAGCAAATATGTAAATTCTGAAGGGAGGTGATCCCCCGAGAGCAACAATTGCAACACAAAAAGAGAAAATTGCAGACTCGGTTTTATTGAGTCTATTCATGAGCAGTAATTGAAGGTGCTACACTGCCTTCGCCCCCTAGCACCGGCTTAAGCGGTATTCAATTTTCAGAACAAGAAGTACTGAATAACAACACTGAGAATGAAGTACGGGTGCAAATAACAATAATAGAGCGATATAGCGACATTCAACAGTACGTTTGATTGTTTTATTTCATAAGCACATATAGCAGGTCCTGATCAGACTTATTCTACAGGAATGTCGAATCTGGATCTACTTTGTTTGTCAAGGTCTGAACCTTATTTGGTGATTTTTTCCCAATGGTGACCGAAAGACCAAATCCGAAACGACAAAAAACGAAAGGGATTGGGTCCGGAACCACCCTGGACCCTTCTTTCTCTTTAAGTTGATTAAACCTGGGCGTTAAGAGCGTCAGATTGACCGAGACTACAGCACTGTCATTCCGCTGATAAGTGTACAAATGTATTCTTCATTAATGCTTACGGAACAAATGAGCATATCTCTCAGAATGATGATAACTTCTAACATTCTTTACATACACATTTACTTGAAACATCTAAATAACGGCTAACATGTTACTGAAATGTGTGCATTAAATACGTTTTTCAGTTTTCAGCATTATTCATGAAAGTTGATTCAAATGATCTCTGTTAAGTTTACATGTGTATCACATATTTTTTCAGTATCTAACATAAAGGTTTTCAGCCCTTGGATTTGCAATGAGAACTGCTGGGCGGAGATAGTCATCACCTTTAGTGATAACTCTAGTTATATATGACAAAACGTTATATTAATATACATATCTTTTTATTTTTCCTATTTAAGACAATCTCCCAGATCCAAGCCTGGTTGGAGGTAAGTCTGCTCAAAGTTCAGTACATGTACTTCCTATTTAAACTTGGTTTAGATAAACAACTGATCGAATGTCAATCAACTTTGATCCTGGTGAAATGTCGAGCTGAATGATTAGGAAAGTGTATCTATTGTCAGTGGTTTGTTAACAAATACCTGATAGAAACGAGTTTAACGCATGTTCCTGTACGAGCCTCTGATCTTTTTGAGTGTGAAATAACATAAACCGGATTCTATTGTTTCTTCCGTAGTATCCATCTACCTTGTCCATGATGCTATTATAAAGATTCAGCCAATTAGCAATCATACAGTCAGTATTTCCGGCATGAAACAGTCTGTCTCTTCCTAAACAAAACCAGGCTAGTCATAGAAATATTATCTAAATATTAACCGGGTTTCAAACTATTGAAATGAATGAGCTTTATTAAAATGATATTCGTGATTGCCAAGGGCGGAACTTGATTCCTTTAGTAAAAATTCCTAATAATTACTAGTCAACTTTCAAAATAATTTTACTGCGTTCTCAGAGTTGTTATACTTTCTGGTCCGTTTGGATAATCAGCAAACCAAGTAGAAAAGTCAGGCAGGAAAATCCATAGACAAAACTTTAATTATAAACGCTGGATACCGATTGGGCATTTGTTAGGTAGTGAGTAGTGTTGCACGTTTACTAACTGCATATGAACAGATGGGGTCTGTTTTTTATTTCTATTTTTGCATTGTTGCTTTTGCTTTCGAATATTTATACGAATGTTTATTGAGTTATTATCTACATTAACAATTTCAGAAATTAATTATTTCAGGACGGAGATATGCTGACGCCCTGCTTGAGAACAAAAGACTGCGAAAACAACTTAAATGTGTGAAGTGTGAAGACAATGACATCAGTATTTTATTTTTGCCTTGTGCCCATTTCATAATGTGTATGAAATGCGCAGAGGGTGTCAGTATGTGCCCAATCTGCTTCATAGACATCACAGCAAAGGTCAAAACATACATGTCATAAAATACGATTTTAACCCTTACCCCGCTGTAAACCCTTACCCCGCTGTAAACTTACTCCACTGTAAACTCTTACTCCACTGTAAATTCTTACTCCACTGTAAACTCTTACTCCACTGGTAAACTCTTACTCCACTGTAAACTCTTGCTCCACTGTAAACCTGACAAGGCATCTGATTCGAGTAAGCTTTTTTGAAAAATTAATTCCCGACTTACCAGTGTCTAGTCTGGATCCAAGTTGTCTGCAAATAGGAGTCAGGTCGATAGTAGCGCGATAAGTGTTAAAAATAGATGGAACATTGAGATGATCGCTTCATAGACATAATAGAACTTGTGTGGTATCAATATATCAATGTAACCCTTGCTCCAGTGAAACAAATCGCCAGCATTTGGATTTGAGCAGTTGACTACACCAGATTCGATTGTTGTTGAGACCGAATGTTGATCAAATGAGATGCTGGGTTACACGATGTTTCAAATGGATTGCTGCCTCCATATGTAAGCCAGGTCGTGTATAGTGCGATCAGAGTTAAATGTACGAGTTCTTAGTAGATGTCGGTCAAGTTATTGAGAAACGAGTGTCAATCATTATAGATCCTTTGTGAAACGCCTTGTTACAGTGCTCCCTCCCTACAACGACCCTCCCAATAACAATTCCCTCCTTACAACAACACATGTCACTGTTTCCGAAACAACAAGGCTCCAGAAACAATTTTTTTCCATCGTATTTTCTGTATGCCTCCATCAAACCCTATGTTATGACCACACTTTAGAATCGTCACTTTGTGACGATTCTAAAGAGTGGTCACAGCATAGGGTTTGATGGAGGCATAACGGTTTTAGTTCTCGAAATATCCTCATCTTGGGATCTGCAAACAAGCTAATTATGATTAAATTTACCCCCCTATAACAACTCCCTTTGAACAACACATACAATATACGTATCCCAAAGGGTGTCGTTGTAGAGAGGGAGCACTGTACTCAGAATCTCGTCTAGATCATAGCTGCTTGCATATGCCGCGTAGATAGATAGATTTAGCATCTAAATTTGCATACAATTTACAAGATATTAATACATAAAGATGACATATTTAAAAATATGGTACAATAAAAAAAATGTACTGATTTCAATATAAATAGTTTAATATTACATCGAAGCAATTTTTAATCAGTTACATTGAAATATTATAGTCGTGTTGGTCGACCCAATAAGATGGTATAATATGTTACAATGATGATGATAAAAAATAGGACTTGATCAAGTTGACTTTGATCATGACTTGGTAGAGTATGCCGATGCTGGGAAAACCCAGAAAGGTCCGAAGACTTATTTCCACTGGGGTCGCGAGATTAGAAGAAATACTTAAAATATCTTAGAAAAAATGACAGTAAATATTAGTCAAGTGGGATTAGGATTTATATCAGTCGGCAGACATTACTACTGGTTCTAAATTAAGAATATACATTTGTCTTATTTCAAAGATCCATATATTTTTTCCCTTGCCATACTTAACGCCTCTTGACTACTGACATTCGCAAACAGCTTGGATTTGGATTAGACACCGAGTAACTCGGTGTCTATTTTGGATTCAAGCTGTTTTAACTTGATAAATAGTGTATTATGGCACTGCGAGTGTGAAATCGCACTTCAGTTGTGTTTATTGTGTTGCTGTACACTTTCGTGTGTCATTTCCAAATTTCCTGACTTTTCCAAATTTCCTGACTTTTATCCTATTTTAGTGGAAATTGGAAATAACAATGTTGATAGATTAGATATTTAGCAAACATACGTAATTATTATGGATTTTCATTTGCTTCCGTCAGATGTTCATGTAATGAGTTAATGAAAGACATACTAGAAAGAACACACAGAGATGGTATCCCTACTGTACATAAGGCATTTAGTATTTGAGATGACTTTCACTTTTTCTTGATCTGTTTTATACAAGAAACTTAATCCTTATCACGACGAGTTTTCAACTGAACTTTTCCAGATTCGATTTTGCACAGCCTCAAGCCGATTGTGGAAGACAATTTTGCCGTAAATTATAAGCTATATCAAATTCTGTCAGGGGTCCCTTGATATGTGTCTACACTGTTAGAAAGGATATTTATATAGGATATGTAACGGTAGGGAACGTTAAAGCTTTTGTTAAAACATCCAACCTTTTAACATTTTAAAGCTTATACCGCTGTAATGTCGCCTCAGATATGTGAGTCTAGTGCAATGTTGATTTTCAGATTCGACTAAACGTTTGAGAAAAGTTTTACCGAATTTCAAACGTTGCGGATGCTGACAAGAAGCTTGTTTACTCGGGTCTCATCTGAATTCAATAAGCAAAAGCAAATCAGGTCAGGAATAGTTGGATAAGAGTTAAATTGTAGTATATGTTTTTGCCTAAAATAAACGGATTTTTTTTATTAGTTTAAGTCGATTAACCTATAACCACACATGATCCCATACTTGGGACATACTTGTGTAAAAGTTGGAGGCTCAGATCAGCTGGCTCTTAAAGGATTCCTCTGTACTGTTTGCAATTATAATCAATGTCAAAAGTTGTCTTTTGCAGCCATCTCCTACATTTAAAAATTGGATAGGATATGAATTTACCATGGACAAAGTTACCGGATGACATACTGAACTTAAAAGGGTTAATATACTGTATATCAGATATATGCATATGGAACATTGGCTTTCGGTTTAGTATTAGACGTTCAAATTGTAGCTGTTCTGTTTTGAAATGTTTTACTCTCTATTTGTATGCAACAATTCACAAGATGGTTTTGCAATTGGATTAAAAAATATGTAAATAAATTTGTACTTTTGCCAGAGGTTGTTAAATCTTGTAAACCTTGTAAAATCGTCTTAAACTGGATTAATAAATAAAACAATATACGGACCTATGTCGTAAACAATGACCTTGGGATGGTATCAGATAATAACAGTTCCGATGTCTATACCCCAGCAACGAAGTTTGACGCATATTGACGCCTTTTGACGCTCTGTAAGTGTCACTTTGTGAAACCATTGTCATGAATAGAGCATTTGCTCCATAGGAGCAAATGCTCTATATATCACAATGGTTTCAAAACTATACAATTCTGAAAATTGTCTCTAGTTAATTCTCCTTTTTGGTAGATTTAATTAAAGGGGTTAGGTCTAAAATAGCCTAAGTGAGAATGGGTTAATTTAAATGAAAGTTCGTATACATGACCTGAATGAAGTGTTTTTGTTCATTAAATAGTTTGGTTTGTCTGGCTCAATGTTCTATGGAGTTACCTGCCCTTGTACGTAGATGCAATAGTTTACTGGTGTATATGCGTTACTGTGAAGCTGTGGTACAAACTACGTTTACAGTTTTCATCAGATTTTTATGAAAGTGTGTACACAGGGTCTCGTTGCAGTATCTAACAACTCATGCAAGAGTTATCTGCCCCTAGACTTGTATTACATATGTTGCAAACTAGTAAAGTTTGTGGAATTAACATATCTACAGTTTTTAACGTAATTCAATAAAAATTGAATATTTTCAGTATCTAACATACATGAGTTATCAGCCCTTGGATGTGCGATCAGTGCTGACATGCGGGGCTATACATCACATTTAGTAATAGTTCTAACTATTACCGCGGCAGCAAGTTTAAATATAAACCATTTCCTCGGTTGACTATTTGGAAATAGCTTGGATACAGCCAAGAAACTTGGAAGTCCAAGTTGATTGACACTTGGTCATTAATTTCTCTGAAACTTGTTCATATGAAAATAAGTCACAATTACACCAGATCCATGTTTCAGCAGATTTTATTCAACATCGCTCCAGGTCCTTTTTGAGACCGCGGTCAGACACAAAAGTGGCCTACATCTTATTGTTATTATAAACTCCAACAACTTATGGGCGAAGAATTAAGTTTAAAATATGTCAAAAATAATCGTTATTTGAATATGAACACGATAAATAAGACACGTAGTATTTTAATGCACGATATAAGACACGTAGTGTAGTTTAAGGCACGATCTATAAGACACGTAGTAGTTTAATGCACGGCCTATAAGACACATAGTAGTTTAATGCACGATCTGTAAGACACGTCGAAGTTTAATGCACGATCTATAAGATACAGTAGTTTAATGCACGATCTATAAGGCACCTGGTAGTTTAATGCACGATCTATAAGAAACCTGGTAGTTTAATGCACGATCAATGAGACACGTAGTAGTTAAATGCACGATCTATAAGGCACATGGTAGTTAAATGCACAATATAAACGGCATCTGGTAGTTTTATGCACGATCTATATGACACGTGGTAGTTTAATGCACGATCTATAAGACCCGTGGTAGTTTAATACACGATCTATACACGTGGTAGCTTAATGCACGATCTATAAGACCCGTGGTAGTTTAATGCACGATATATAAGACACGTAGTATTTTTAATGCACGATCTATAAGACACGTGGTAGTTTAATGCACGATCTATAAGACACGTAGTCGTTTAATGCACGATTTGTATTAGGCATTCTTTATTTCACAACCAATGTTTTATTCACTAAGTGGTCGCTGTAGAAGTTTGACCCATATACATACATTAGTATGCCTATTACAGACATTTTGAATTTCACACAGCATTTCATTGACCCTATTTAAGCGTTACAAACTATTGCACAAGTGCCATGAGACACCAAGCTGTTTGCAAATGCGAGCCAGAGCTATATACTGAGTAAATTCTGAAGGGAGGTGATCCCCTGAGAGCAAAAATTGCAAGACAAAAAGAGAAAATTGCAGACACGGTTTTATTGAGTCTGTTCATGAGCAGTAATTGAAAGTGCAACACTGCTCACGCCCCCTAGCACAGGCTTAAGCGGTATTCAATTTTCAGAACAAGAAGTACTGAAATTCATGATCTCAAAGGATCAGAAGGTATAACAACACTGAGAATGAAGTCAGGTTTGCATAGTTTTGATAATTTTAATGGAGCAAATCGAGTGGCAGATGGCAGAGTCCCCGAACGACACTCTCATTCAGGGGCAATTTGACCTTGGTTTAGATTAACACGTATGATGATACTGATATAAACATGTTACAAATGGCTAGCATCAAAAGCAGATTAAGACCAGTGCTAGAATGCGGTGATTCTTTTTCGACACCATGGGCACCTTTTTGTAACCATGAGCAAAACCAATATTATAGAGTTTTTGTTTCAAACAATTAAGGTCCAGATGGGACTTGATTATTCGATATTTCATAACTGTATACATGTTACTACAATCGTTTGCAGTGAATACGAAATTAATGCATAAAGGTTTTGATTGCTTAACAGAGGGAAATATGTCTATAAGTAAGACGACACTTTGTATAGGATTTGAGCATCCTTAACAATATCCCGCTGTGAAAGGAAACGTTAAACGTTTATCTAGAGTAAGTATGACTACTTTCTATTTGATCAAGATTTAGACAAACTATTAACCAGGACCAAACAATTACTTGCCGACTCATCTGGCTCTAGACTGTTTGTAAATGCTAGTCAAGTCACTCATAGAGGGATAAGAGCATATGTATACGTAAGGGTTTTGCCACGGCAGAAATTGTACAATCACATCGATATTAAAACCTGTCTTAAGCGGCCATAAAAAGAAGTCTGATTTTGAGTATGCAATGCAGGTGGTAGTTAAATGCAGCTCAATAGCAGGAAACTCCTATAGGATATTCCTGTATTACTGTTGCACTGCAGTAAGCAATTATCCGTTTTATAGGATCGTATATAAATGGCCGTTTAGTAGGTTCTATTGTATCTTAGTCCATAAGCAAACAGAGCAGCCCCTCATCAGACGGTTTGTAACGGCACCTAGAGCTATCAGATAGAGTTTACAATCAAGCTTAGATTAAACTTTCATCATTGCTTCATATTTACCAGAAAGCCACTTAATATGTTTGTCAAACCTTTTTCCGTCTGTTAAACTCTTATAATATATTTTCCTGAACATTTTCCGCTACCGGGTAGATAATAAGGTAATTGGTTATTATATATATATATATATATATATATATATATATATATATATATATATATATATATATATATATATATAACACTTCATTAAACAATGCCGTCTGATTTAAGTATCACAGTCGGCTTTGCCTCAGTTTCCTCTCTTAACCCTTCGCTTGCTGAATTTTAAAATACATTTCTCCTTTTTTACGCATGCCCTGTTGTATAATTACATATATCTTCACTGTGAACAAGTATTTCGCTGTGCAATCACTGCTCTGGAGAGTCTCTGCACAATCAACTTGTAAATAGTGCAGACCCAGATGAGACAGTTCCTGCAGGAGCTGTCTCATCTGGGTCTTCACTATTTACAGGTAGGTATATTGACGTGAATAGCAAGCGAAGGGTTAACTGTAAATCATGTGTCAAACAGTTTGGGTCATTGGTGTCTCATCCAGATTAAATACTTGCATAGTAACCATAGATACTCGTACGTCCATTGCATCAGGTCAAGCAGCCGCGCCAGTGAAAGCGTTATGTTCAATTCGGTTTGTTTATTTCAGGACGTGTTATAAATAGTTCCACTACCGGGTATATTAATTCACTTTGTAGTTTATAAATAGATTTAAGCCCAAACCGGTTAGCATTTATCAGACCATGTTACTATTATTTCCGCAACCGTGTAGTTTATCTGGTGTTTAATTTATTTATAAATGGATTTAAATTCAAACCTGTTGGCATGTATATGATTATTAATATACACAAGTCATGATAGACTTTCGGTGTTCGTTAGTTTCATTTTCAGCTATTTATAGGTCGCATTAATAATCATTTTATTGTCAATGCAGTGCATTTGAAGTTAAAGTTCCAATAGGATATAAATCCGAGACGCCTGTGGTTTAGAGGTAGGAATTTTTATACAATGATGATATTTGCTGGTGGTTTCGTTATGTTATCAATTATCTATGGTTGAATTTTTTGGTGATGCAAAGTGTTCGAAAAGTTTTGTAAACGAAAAGGAGCTAAAGTAGTTGAGCATTTGATACTAACAATAATCTCAATCTTAGTTCGTCCTTTCGCATTGAATAGTGTAAGAAATAATGAAATCATTGATATGGATAAAATATATTTTATATTTGCATATGAACACAGGAAATATTGGTCATAGCAGAAAATGTAAATCTTCATTTTTCCATAAGTGTTCTACCGTAGGGTTAGAGAAAAAACACCAGTAACTTTTAACCCTTCGCTTGCTATTCACGTCAATATACCTACCTGTAAATAGTGAATACCCAGATGAGACAGCTGCTTCAGGAGCTGTCTCATCAGGGTCTGCACTATTTACAAGATGATTGTGCAACCAGTGCACTCCACAGCAGTGATTGCACAGCGATATACTTGTACACAGTGAATATAGATGTAAATATACAACAGGGCATGGGTAAAGAATGAGAAATTTATTTTAAAATTCAGCAAGCGAAGGGTTAAATCTAACTTTATTTATCGCCGATCAAGATGATACGAATCAAGAGTAACAATAAACACAATTTCAGGTTCAACAATGTTCGACAAAGAATCTTCTTAAAGTTAACAAACTCTTATCAGACAGCTTCTGACAACTGGGGTATAATTTGTTTTCAGTGTAAAGAGTTATTGATTATTGCAGTTTTGTTTGTTTATTTGGCAAATATCAAATACAAATACTTACATTAGTCACTTCCTGGTGCTCGAATAACATACAGTAAGAGTTCATTTGTAAGGACATGGAACTTGGTAACCAACAACGGGAATAAATAATGGATGAGTCATAATGCAATAATTCACGTACCGCATATGAATGACGCGAAAAGGTTGAAAATAATGAATGATTATAAACGATTTTATTCTTGTCAGAGGGGAATAACCGAATATGTTTAGGTCTAAATATAGTAACAAGAACGCTTCGGAATCCCGAATAGGTTTAAGTCTAAATATAGCAACAAGAACGCTTCGGAATCCCAAATTCAAAGGCGGAGATAAATCATTTTACCCCTTATCCGGCTATTCTGATTTGAAAACACATGTTGAGAATAAGAACCGAGTATTCGGCGTCTCATCAGGATCCAAGCTATTGGAGATTCAGTCCATCAGGAACCAAGCTATTGGACATTCAGTCCATAGTTTCTCAAAAGACTGTTCGAATTGGAAGAAGTCCAATTTGCACAAGATCCAAATGTGTACAGCGGCGTAATGGTTATGGTCCAATGAGTGTTGAAAAAGGTGGATAAGATTACTTATAAAGGTAGATACCCGTATAGTTGTTCGACCCTTAAGTTGTATGTTGTTTTCATGCATTGTTTACCAAGTGATCAAGTGTAATACGTATGTGAACCCGTGTCGACGGAACACTCGCGTTGTTTATTGTGCTTAGTTGTACACATTGAATATTCAGGTAAGAAATAATCATACGATGGATATGTATTAGCTAATTTTATAGTAGTGAATGAGTGCGGGATATTTTGGTTCTGGCAGAAAAGGCAGACACATATCAATATATTTCCATAAGCAAATGGAGGTGACATTCGATAGGAGTCGTCTAATCTGGGTCTACTCTGCAAAAGCATTTTGGATTAGGGGAGGGGTTAAATCTCTTAGAGATAAATAACGTTCGTTTGCAAATATTGACGTATGCGTTAAGTGTGGATGTTTCATAGAGTGTCTATCAAATTCTTCTAAACATTAGGGGAGCGTCAAACAGTTTGGATCATGATGAGACGTCTCAACAATTCTCATTTGCAACTTTCAGACTACTATGGTGGAGAATGAGTATAATAATAATGAGTACAATGAGCAAGGTATAAGCAAAACAACAGCTGGATTATGTTAACAAATGAAAAAAAAGGGAAGCTATAACCGAAATTACAGTTGGGAGATATAGGCAAAAGAACAACTGGAAGCTATAACCAAAAGAGCAGTTGAAAGATATAAGTAAGAGAACAACTGGAGGACGGATAATGTTTAGGCTTATGTATAAATTCCAAATAATTGTGTTAAGAAAGGATACAGGCTGGCGTGACTTTCGTTTAAAATACAAGAAACATCTGAGTGATTTCAACTCTTATATGTGATTGAATTCACGATAGAACACTCTTTTGAATTTGTTATTTCTTGATAGAAACCAAGTTAGTGTACAAGAATAGAAATAGTAGTATAATAATGCATTGAGTCCGTCGTTTCAATTCATGACCAATATTAACCCTTCGCTTGCTGAATTTTAAATACATGTCTCTTTCTTTACCTATGCCCTGTTGTATAATTACATATATACTGGTTGCACAATCAACTTGTAAATAATGCAGACCCTGATGAGACAGCTCCTGGGTCTTCACTATTTACAGGTGCGTATATTGACGTGAATAGAAAGCGAAGGGTTAAATACATTGCGTATGTTGTTATTCTTCTGTAATGTGCCTTTGTTGATTACAGTCTTATACTGTCGATAATCATAAAGCTTTTGAAAAAAGAGATAAGCGATGTCCATTTGGAATCTTTTCTCTACAGGACTTGTCTGTTTGGATAAATTTAAACTAATGTTTATTTCCATATTATTTAAGGGAAATCCGTTCAGATCTTATTTTGGAACCCACCCATTTTTAGATAGAAGATGCACAACAAACAATTCTTGTTGGTCTATATACCATTGACATTGACATCGATTGGTTCAGCAAACATTTCAAGGCTCATTTGATCAGGTTCTACACTTACATACCTGCACTCCCGGCTTTGATATGCATTTCTAGAATTATGGAAATGTTTGACCCATGCGCCACTGATTCGATTATTTCGCTCAGTGGTGAGATCACTGGCTGTCTCGTCGGGGACACGGGTAACCGGAGTTTAATCCCTATAACTTTAATATAATTTGCTATCTATCGTTTCCCCACAATAATGCATGCTGCAACTCCTTTTTTGAATTTAAACTCTATGTTGTGATCCCTGTTTTAGCATGATCTCTACGTGCTTTGAAGAGAAATAAGAAACTGTTCTTAAACTAAACACACAACACACATGCGCGAACACGCACACACATACACACGCACATGCACGCACCCACCCACGCGCGCACACACAACACATGCGCGGGCGCATACACAAAACACATGCGCGCACACGCACACACGCACTTTATTGTGCTCCTGGGATGGCTTTGCGTTTTCGTTTAGCATCTCCTGTTTGATTTTTTAGCCAATCTGGCACAAAGTGACAAGGTGAGCTATTAAGGTGATCATATGTATGTCGTCGTGCGCATGTGCGTCATGCGGGCGTCAGCAATTTACTTTTAACTTCTTCTCTGAAACCACAAAGCCTAGAGCTTTGATATTTTGTATACATATGATCTAATGGTCATATACAAAAAAAATCAAATCATGACCCCGGGCAAAAAATGGCCCCGCCCTGGGGCTGAACAGTTTTTCATAGGAAAATCTTTAAAAATCTTCTTATCAAAAACCACATGTCCCAGAGCGTAGATATTTGTTGTATAGATTTAGTTAGTATACCTGTATAACGTTTGTTAACATTATAGTTCTGAGTTAAAATTGGCTCTGTCCTACGGGTTATACTTTGAAATATACTTTTTCACATCAGAAACTACAGTTTAAAGGTTCCCCCTTATTTAGAGTTCACAGCCAGTATCACTCACTCTAGCTCCAAGCTTGGCAGTGGGTCATTGACCCCAAACCTCAGTACAGCAGAAAGTGTGTATTGAGAAACAAGTAACCAACATTCATTTTAGATTGAGAAAACTATTTGGTAAAATTGTTTGTGATTTTTTAGCTTTCTGTAACAGTTCCATATACTTTAGATCTGAATCTAATGCTAATTTCAGTCAAGTCATGCTCACTAGTGATAGGGAAACACCGACTTCTGTCTTGTGTTAGAAATGCTGTCAGCTGAAAAATAACAATGCCACTATATCACTATAACTCTATAATCACTCTAACTCTATAATATAAGCGATAGGGCAATATTGGGACAATGGCCCTCTTGTTTTCTTATTTTTTGTTGTCGGTTTCACAGAGCCTAAAACCCACATATACACCTAACCAACAGTTTGCAGTCAAAGTGTATACCTTACTCTTTTGTAGTTTATCGAAAGTTGAGTGCATCAGTTTAAACTGGAAACTAGACGAAATTTAGTCAAAGACAAACATTCGCTCCTGACTATGACTTATCCCGATACATGGACCTTGATGGATACTTAAACACCTTCCGCGATGATGGCGGCTCATCACACGGTGGGTGAAGCATATTCTATTTCTGTTATATCATATGTCTGTATCAATATTTACAATTGAATTAATCCTTGTCCTGCCGAATAGACTAGTGTCTACCCAATCTCCCCATCCTGCCGAATAGACTATTGTCTGCCCAAACTCCTTATCCTGCCGAATAGACTATTGTCTGCCCAAACTCCTTGTCCTGCCGAATAGACCATTGTTTGCCCAAACTCCTTATCCTGCCGAATAGACTAGTGTCTGCCCAAACTCGGATTCAGTTTTCACTTACCCCCATTTCCTTCATGTTTTAAGGAAGTGAATGTATGAGTGACAGATTGAATCCTGGTGAGATATCCGCGAGATTTCATGTGGATCCAAACTGTTTGCAAGTATGACCATTGGCGTTTGGTGGGATAAAGGTAACATTATGACAGAGATTGCAACGACTCTTATCATTTACTGTCCCACATCTGTATCGCTGTTGAAACATTGTAAACAGATAAAAAACTCAAATATGTCCTTTATTTATTGTATGGTTGCGCTAAGATTCTTACACGATCATTTAATGGTTAAATTATTCACGTCATACAATCATTTAGCCTGGGCAATTGGGTATTTTATTTGAGGAGGCTTGCAGCTGCCTTGTGGTAGGTCGATGGTTCTATCCTGGTGTTTTTGTGCACGAAACAGTGCAACTTAACACACGGATAAATCCTCTTAGGTCTTTCTCCACGTGAATTTAGTTAGACGTTGTGATATGAACGAAATACTGTAAAAGTGGCGTAATATCCCGATACAAACAAACAAACTGCTATGCAGTCGGAAATTTGAGACATGTACACACGTTAGCTCTATGCGTATCACAATTCACTTGACATTTATTCAATAATTTATTATTTAGCAGAGAACACAAGATATTTGTTAATGTCTTATTAACATTTATCCTTCTGTCTGCGGTCTGACTCAGAATTGGAAGCGGCTTGGATCCTGACTAACTTAGCGCTTCATCAGGATGTAATGTGTTTGACACACGATAAACAGTTTCTCAATGAATCCGAAATAGTGACAATCGTACCAGATCCAAATTGCAGTACAAATGTACATATTTTTTTCAAAGCGATAATGAATGAATTCATACAGTATTCCAGGATTGACAATAAACACATGTACCTTATTCCACGATTGAAGGCAAAAGTAAATATGACGATAATTTGTTAAAACAGTTTTATGTTTCGTTTCAGCCACCAGCATATGGTCAACAACCGGAAAATTCATCTTGTATTCCGAACTTTCCCGCTTATCAACAATTCTCAGACCGATGCGCATCTGCGGCAAATAATCGTTGGTCAAATCCTAGTGACAAAACCAATATTTATAAATGGGTAGAGAATGGCTATTTCTATTCAGGTATACTACATTGTCACCCAAGCATTCATCCACCTATTATCCGTACACAGACATTGGGTTTCCTCTTGAACATTTCATTCACTTGCAAATTCTCCGGCTCTGGATACCGGATACCTCACCAATATCTTTCACTTTATAGCCATTACTCCACTGTCCATAACGTGTTTGCATTTGCAAATAGTTTGGATCCAGTCTCATTAGGATCTAAACTCTGTGACATTCGATCAATAGTTTCTTATCATATAAATGCTTGACCGAATTGGATGTAAGTAAGCTAGTTTCAATTCAGGGTTAGCCCACTTAGTTTTTTCCATTATGAGAAAGGTTAACAATTCAAACTGTGATTAAAAAGTATTACAACGAGGTTGTTGTTGTTATTGTTTTATTTCAAAATGTGGGGAAACATAGCAACATAATATTATGTTTGTGATTAAACAGGTAATGGAAACCTTTGGATTTGTTTCCAATGCGGTATACATACGAAGTGGAGTGCTGATACAGAACCACTACTAGAACACGTAAAACGGTCAAGTCGGTGCGACCACCTGGAAACCACTATACACCCATGGAGGCTAGATCTGTACAAAGTAGGTTAATCAGACAGGTACAACCATGTAGGCTATAACGTTACAATGTAAGTTAACTCGAGTGTTACAACGTGACATAATCAAACAGGTACACCCATGTAGGCTATAACGTTATGTACAATGTAAAAGTACAAAAATGAGTCATGCAGGAAACACCACATACAGAACAAACACTCACCCGAACAGCAACACAAGGAAACAGCAAATGTACATAACTAGAAAAAACAACAAGAGACACACAAAGACAAAACAAACATACAATAGGAGGAAGATGGAAGTACCGCCTTAGAACGGTCAGTGACAAAAGTCACTGGGGGTTAAACCGGTTTATGGGCACCTCTCCGACTAATCTACAACAACCGCGACGGCAAATACAATGGTAAAGTGCATGTGTAATGAAAAAGCATTTAAGTTAACCCGAGTGTTACAACGTGACATAATCAAACAAGTACACTCATGTCGACTAGAATGTCACATTATAACTTATTCCGAAATGTCGCCATTACAGGACAAGTTTTATTTAAATCGCGAAATATAATATTTTAAATGCTGATAGAAATCTTATTTCAAATATCTACCAAGCAAATGCACAAGCAATTTCAATTCAATATTCATATTATTGTGTTTACTACGAAATGACTTGTAAATATTTATAACCCCATAATTGAAATGAAGTTTGTAGGATAAATTTGATTTCCTTCATATGCTTTAGGGTGTGCATAACTTCCGAAGTATTTTAAGCCCAGTGTCTGAAATAAGATAAGAACAGTGATCAGTATCTTATCGTAGCGTTTGTATATTTACAATATGCACCCAGTAGCAGTATGGTTACCGTCCTTGTTGCAGGCCTTGTCATAGTGACAGTTGCATACTTAACATTGTGCATCACAGTAGTAAACACCTTGGATCCAAACAAGACGCCGAGTAACTCGGTGTCTCATCTTAGTCCAAACTGCTTTTGACACTTGGTAATTTCTCAAACACTTGAACGAATTGAAAGTAAGTAAACATTGTAAAAAAATAGTTTATGTGGACCTCATCTTTCACAGCAGGTTAAGGGTTAATTGGTAGCAAACATGTCCTAAAGATACCCAGTTCTTATGTCGTGTACGTGTCCTATCCATATCCGTTTCTGATATCATGTAAGTGTCCTATAGGTATCACGTTCTGCTGTGTACGTGTCCTATAGGTACCTAGTTTTGATATTGAGTAAGTTTCAATTATGTACCCAGTGTTAATTGTGTGCATCTTATAGATTCCCATATATCAATGTTGTGTACGTGTCCTATAGATACCAAGGTTTGATGTTGTGTGTACGTGTCTAATATATATCAAGTTGTTTTGTTTGATTATAGGCAATGTGTTCAACGTCCCAATGTCATAGTCTAGCACAGAATGCAGACGCTTCACGTACCCTGGACACCAATGCGACAGCCTCACACGAAAACCGTAATTATTTCATTATCTATACTATATGATTTACTTGTGGGCATTCGTGTGACAACTCCTGCCTGACTGCTGTAGTCTGCAATTTTCTCTTTTTGTGTTGCAATTTTTGCTCTCGGGGGATCACCTCCCTTCAGAATTTATAATCTTCACAACAGCAGGTGTTAAGTGCTTGTGTGGCGGCCGTAAAACGTCGCCCCGTACTTCATTCTCAGTGTTGTTATACTTTCTGGTCTTTCGAGATCATGAATTTCAGTACTTCTTGTTTTGAAAATTGAATACCGCTTAAGCCGGTGCTAGGGGGCATGAGCAGTGTTGCACTTTCAATAACTGTTCATGAACAGACTCAATAAAACCGAGTCTGCAAATTTCTCTTTTTGTGTTGCAATTTTTGCTCTCAGGGGATCACCTCCCTTCAGAATTTAGTAACAGCGTCACAAACTTCATTCTTCAGTGTAATTGAGTCAGGTTTCAATACATATGTGGCATGAAATACAACCAATATAGCGGGACGGACATGTTAACCAAATTGTGGCTAGTGTTCCTTAAACTGGACAATGGCAAATAGTACAGACCCAGATCAGAAAACTCCCGAAGCAGCCCTCTGATTAGTGCCTGCATTGTTTGCTGGAGTCATTGGTGTCAGTGGCTTATTCCAGCAAATAATTTGCTTGCTGTGCTCCCCTCAAACATTAAAAATGGATGCATTCAAAATAAGAAATGGGCTGCTTTCCATATAGAGACAATCCCTACTTGCAACGGGTTTCAAAATGTCTAAAACACATAGGTGATTTGTTTAGATGCCGAAAAGAAGTATATCGGATGAAACAAAATCGAATAAGCACAAAGCGTTCATGGATTTGATACCAAAGACCCCCGATGGTATTCGCCAATACATTAAATTTTGTATTTATTCAAATTAAGTTGTAGTTTTGTAAGTGTTCGACGCAGGCCGATCCTTTTTTGTTGTTCAAATCTTCAGGTAGTATCACCTTAAATGAAATGGGAATAAATGGGTTAAATACAGTTATATAATAACAGGTGTCACTAGTATTAAGATACACTGCAATCTAATTAGTTGGTATAAGTACCTGTATAGAGCATGCTGAAGGCGGCAGTACTGTTGGGTTATACCGGAATGCATATTGTTTTGGCTTTCTGTTGGTTTGATTGTCTGTCTATTTGCTTGTTTGTCTGTCTGCATTAGAATTAAACCTTGGCCATAACTTTGAAGTATTAGAGAGATATATACTGCATGAATTACATGTATATCCGTCTAGTTTTGAGTAGTGTCATACAACATCAATATCGAAGGTCAAACGTATATATGTCAAATCGACACATCGACACATGATGTTACTTATTAACCCATCTCACGTTACACGCGTGGTAACATCCATTCGCAAACAGTTTGAATCTAGTGCATGTTGAGCAGGTATGAATCTAGTTTTCAATTTCAAAGGTTGTGCAGTGACAGATGATTTGCGTAGATGTGTTGGCTTGTATAACGAAGAGCATCCATCGGCAGGTGACGGTGATTTGTGCTCAGTGGAGGACCAGGAGGTTGAGGGTAAGATATGTAAGGCAAGACTTTAAACGATTAGGATATGATCAGCTTTAAATGTTTATTAATGTGTATGATTAATGTGTATGATGATGTGGTTTTGTAGATCATTTGTATTAGAACGACGGCGCAACTCACAAAGAAAACATGTACACATGGAAAAGAATGTATCTAGCTCATCACAGAAATCAGCTGGTAAGAAACAAATATGAGCGTGCAATGTGATGTGTTTGGTTTTATAGGTAGTGACGGTGTCGGGGTTGAGAAGTTCTATGATGTATTAGGTGTTACACGGTAAGTTATATGATGTATTAGGTTTTACACGGTAAGTTATATGATGTATTAGGTGTTACATGGTAAGTTCTATTATGTATTAGGTGTTACATTGTATTTTCTATATGTATTAGGTGTTACACGGTAAGTTCTAAGATATAATTGGTGTTACACGGTAAGTTCTAAGATGTATTACAGTAGGTGTTACGCGGTAAGTGACATTAGCCCTATTCCCGCTGTCCAATACCTGACCTTTACAGACGGATTGGTTCAAACGTTCAAATGAGACGCTGATTAACTTGGCATTTCATCAGTATCCAAACTGTGTGACACTTGGTCAGTAGTGTTTCAAACACTTACTAGAATATTAGTACCTTTTCCTAAGTTTAGCAGACATTAACCCTTTCGCTGTTAAACTCTGTCGTCTGCTTACTTTGTCGTCTGCTACAAATTATTTTGATTTTCTTCATTTTTGTTTCAAAAACATAGTAACAGTAACAAACAGTTTGGATCCTGATAAGACGCCGAGTTACTCGGCGTTGTCATCTGGATCCAAACTGTTTGCATAGGTAATCACAGATCTGGCATTGGCAGCGAAAGGGTTCATAATGTTTTATAGCGGGATATGGGATGGTGAATAGCCAAAAACCTGTGTGTGTTGTATCTACATACATATTAGACAACCAGCGACTGGTTGTTTCAAAATAATCCATAATGTACTAGCTGCTACCTTTACAAAGCTAGCTCTAACCCTTCGCTTGCTGAATTTTAAAAGACATTTCTCCTTCTTTACCCATGCCCTGTCGTCTAATTACATATATCTTCACTGTGTACAAGTATTTTGCTGTGCAATCACTGCTGTGGAGTGCACTGGTTGCACAATCAACTTGTAAATAGTGCAAACCCTGATGAGACAGCTCCTGCAGGAGCTGTCTCATCTTGGTATTCACTATTTACAGGTAGGTATATTGACGTGAACAGCAAGCGAAGGGTTAAATACACTGAAATGAACCGACCATAGCCCACTTTAAATTTCATTGCAAATACATTAATATGAATGCCATTCACATACACTAAGACCATGTCGCTGGATGCCTTTTTGCTTTGTGGATCCACTTTGTATATATAGTTGTTTAATGCTTTCATGTTTCAGACATTTACGATAATTAGGGTGTTGTGTTACGTCAAATGTTTCTGTCCTTTCCAGTTTCAATGAACGAGCTATTAAGGGAGAACGAAATACTGCGAACGCAGTGCATCTGCCACATATGTGAAAGCGAGGACGTCAACGTGGTGTTTTTACCATGTTCTCATTTCATATATTGCCGTGACTGCGCTTCTGGTTTCGCGGTTTGTCCTGTATGTGGAAGGGCAATCACCGAAAAGGTCGACACATACAGGAAGTAGTACGGTATTATCATGTTTGGTTCGGAAGGTCGCGGGTTAGATCCCAGACCACGACATATCAAAGTCGTTAAAAATGAAAGTAGCCGCTACCTTTCTAAATTGTAAAGGTGAGTACTACGAAATATGACCGGTTGTCCGATCTTTGATCTAACTGGGTATGGTATCACGCCCTGTGTCTAACTGGGTATGGTATCACACCCTGTGTCTCATTAAGTATGGTATCACGCCGTGTTTCTAACTGGGTATGGTATCACACCCTGTGTCTAACTGTGTATGATATCACGTCATGTGTCTACATAAGAGTGTGACACACTGTTATCTAACTGGGCATGGTATCACGCCATGCGTCTACATTCCATTAGAGTGTGACCTACTGTTATTTTAATAATGTGGATGGGCTTTCAAAGCAAGACCTGACACCCATTTACAATCAGATTGAATCTAAATATGTAGCCGAATAAATCGAAGTTTCATCCAGATCCAAGCTGCACATACTAGACGTCTAGCCACTGTTCGTTACTAAACCATTTGGAATGGATTTTGCCTTGAGTAGGCCAGTCCTCTAAGTGCGACATGTCTGGCAATTGCAAACAAAATTGGATCCTGATGAGATGCCGAGGAACTCGGCGTCTCATCAGGATCCAAACTATCACTTTATATTTAAGCAGATATTGAAATAAAAACATCAGGGAATGAAAAGAGACTATTATTCTGAATATAAACCTGACTAAGATATTTATAAAAGTGTTTATCAGTTCTACTTTTAATATGGTTGTTGTTGGTGTATTATGATGTTTTATGTGCTTTGTGTTTCATTTACTGGTATTGGGTTTTGTTTACTTCGACTGTTCATTAATAATGCGAAGTTTGTCAATTTATCAATTCGTGAAAAAAAGTCATGAAATAAGAAAAAAAAGGGAAACGAAAAAAAAAGGAAAAAGAAAAAAAATGAAAAAAGGGAGAAGAAATAAGTAGAAAAGAAAAGAGATATAAAATAAACTTATTTACTACTTTTGCAGATTTGCAAGTGACACGCATCAAGTTTGTGCGTGCGTGCGTGCGTGCGTATGCGTATGGATGTGTACGCATGCGTGTGCGTTCATGTTTGCGTGTACGTGCGGGCATGTGTGTTGTTTGTGTGTACATGTACTTGATTTTGATTTCTAGCTAGCACCTATATTTTCTCTTTCAGTTTGCATTGTTGTATTGTTGTACTATATTCTTTACACTTTCTCATGTGTGAACATTGAAAGCATGAAAAATATGATGTAAGTACGCATGTTGTTTGTAACTGATTCTGGTAATTACATTCAAGTGTATGTGCCATTGATTGACATACATGTCTTTTTTGATAGTTTATGCCCTACCTGCTCAAATTTTGCGAGTGAGTGGGGGAAGAGTTACTCCTGTCCTACCGTTACACCTTTGAGAGTCATGCATAACTCCAAAGTATTTAACCCAGAGGCGTGAACCTCATCAACGTTAACCCTGTCGCTGCCAAACTCTGTCGTCTGCTAAATTTGTCGTCTGCTATAAATTTTCTTTTTTTATTTTCTTCATTTTTGTTTTAAAAACATAGAAACAGTAACAAACAGTTTTGGATCCTGATGAGACGCCGAGTTATTCGGAGTCTCATCTGGATCCAAACTGTTTGCATAGTTAATCACAGATCCGGCATTGGCAGCGAAAGGGTAAAAATGTCAATTATAATCATAACAAGCTTTTAGGGGATACTGCGAATGCAGTACATATGTCACATATGTTAGAGTTGCATCGCAGTACATCTGCCTCATATTTGAGAGTGTCCTGAGAATCGTTTTGATCCAACTAAAGCACAGTCAGTAACTTTATCTAAACTCTACTTGGCTGACACTCCGGTCGGGGTGTTTTATATTTAAGTAGATATTGAAATAAAAACATCAGGGAATTAAAAGAGACTATTATTTTGAATATAAACCAGACTAAGTGGAGCAGATATTTATAAAAGTGTTTATCAGTCCTGCTTTTAATGTGGTTATTGTTGATGTATTATAAATGATGTGTTATGTGCTTTGTGTTTCATTTACTGGTATTGGGTTTTGTTTACTTCGACTGTGCATTAATAATGCGAAATTTGTCAATTTATCATTTCGTGAAAAAAAAGTCATAATATAAGAATAAAAATGAAAAAGACAAAAAGAAGAAAAGGAAAAAAATGGG
This sequence comes from Azorinus chamasolen, assembly GCA_963576725.1. Taxonomy (NCBI): domain Eukaryota; kingdom Metazoa; phylum Mollusca; class Bivalvia; order Cardiida; family Solecurtidae; genus Azorinus; species Azorinus chamasolen. Next base: position 91,119,083 of record OY755241.1, on the reverse strand, counting down.
AAGAAGAAAGAAGTAGAAAAGAAATATAAAATAAACTTATTTACTACTTTTGCAGATTTGCAAGTGACACGCATCAAGTTTGTGCGTGCGTGCGTATGTGTGTATGCGTGCGTATGTGTGTACGTATGGATGTGTACGCATGCGTTTGCGTTCATGTTTGCGTGTACGTGCGGGCATGTGTGTTAATTGTGTGTGCATGTACTTCATTTTGATTTCTAGCTAACACCTATATTTTCTCTTTCAGTTTGCATTGTTGTCATTGTTGTAATATATTCTTTACACTTTCTGATGTGTGAACATTGAAAGCATGAAATATGATGTAAGTACGCATGTTGTTTGTAACTGATTCTGGTAATTACATTTAAATGTATATGCCATTGATTGACATACATGTAGTTGTTGATAGTTTTAGCCATACCTGCTCAAATTTTGCGAGTGAGTGGGGGTAGGGTTACTCCTGTCCTACCGTTACACCTTTGAGAGTCATGCATAACTCCAAAGTATTTAACCCAGAGGCGTGAACCTCATCAACGTTAACCCTGTCGCTGCCAAACTCTGTCGTCTGCTAAATTTGTCGTCTGCTATAAATTTTCTTTTTTTATTTTCTTCATTTTTGTTTTAAAAACATAGAAACAGTAACAAACAGTTTTGGATCCTGATGAGACGCCGAGTTATTCGGAGTCTCATCTGGATCCAAACTGTTTGCATAGTTAATCACAGATCCGGCATTGGCAGCGAAAGGGTAAAAATGTCAATTATAATCATAACAAGCTTTTAGGGGATACTGCGAATGCAGTACATATGTCACATATGTTAGAGTTGCATCGCAGTACATCTGCCTCATATTTGAGAGTGTCCTGAGAATCGTTTTGATCCAACTAAAGCACAGTCAGTAACTTTATCTAAACTCTACTTGGCTGACACTCCGGTCGGGGTGTTTTATATTTAAGTAGATATTGAAATAAAAACATCAGGGAATTAAAAGAGACTATTATTTTGAATATAAACCAGACTAAGTGGAGCAGATATTTATAAAAGTGTTTATCAGTCCTGCTTTTAATGTGGTTATTGTTGATGTATTATAAATGATGTGTTATGTGCTTTGTGTTTCATTTACTGGTATTGGGTTTTGTTTACTTCGACTGTGCATTAATAATGCGAAATTTGTCAATTTATCATTTCGTGAAAAAAAAGTCATAATATAAGAATAAAAATGAAAAAGACAAAAAGAAGAAAAGGAAAAAAATGGGAAGAAGAAAGAAGTAGAAAAGAAATATAAAATAAACTTATTTACTACTTTTGCAGATTTGCAAGTGACACGCATCAAGTTTGTGCGTGCGTGCGTATGTGTGTATGCGTGCGTATGTGTGTACGTATGGATGTGTACGCATGCGTTTGCGTTCATGTTTGCGTGTACGTGCGGGCATGTGTGTTAATTGTGTGTGCATGTACTTCATTTTGATTTCTAGCTAACACCTATATTTTCTCTTTCAGTTTGCATTGTTGTCATTGTTGTAATATATTCTTTACACTTTCTGATGTGTGAACATTGAAAGCATGAAATATGATGTAAGTACGCATGTTGTTTGTAACTGATTCTGGTAATTACATTTAAATGTATATGCCATTGATTGACATACATGTAGTTGTTGATAGTTTTAGCCATACCTGCTCAAATTTTGCGAGTGAGTGGGGGTAGGGTTACTCCTGTCCTACCGTTACACCTTTGAGAGTCATGCATAACTCCAAAGTATTTAACCCAGAGGCGTGAACCTCATCAACGTTAACCCTGTCGCTGCCAAACTCTGTCGTCTGCTAAATTTGTCTGCTATAAAAAAAAAATATTTTCTTCAATTTTGTTTTAAAAACATAGAAACAGTAACAAACAGTTTGGATCCTGATGAGACGCCGAGTTACTCGGCGTCTCATCTGGATCCAAACTGTTTGCATAGGTAATCACATATCCGGCATTGGCAGCGAAAGGGTTGAGCATTATGTGTTGCACACCTGGGGCATTGGTTATGTTATGTACAAAAAAACCCAATAAAGGTGCAGCCCTCTGAATTTGCTTTTCCACGGCCTTATATTGCATCTAAATGTGATTCCTATTTGGAAGTGTCCAATCTCTCAAACATACCGAAGTATTTACCCTTAGTCTGACTAGAATTTGCAAACAGCTTAGATCCAGATAAACTGCTGAGTTATCATGCGTTTGACCAGGATCCAAACCGTTTGACACTTGTTCAAAACTGTCTGACAATTTAGTAGGTTGTAAGAGGACATTGTAATACATCGAAACTTATGCAGACCATCATTTAAGTGTTACATGTAAGAAATAAATTACTTCTCAGGTAAGCCTGCCTTGTTTGAACCTATTAAACTCGCCTTTCCGAAGAGAAATAATAAGTTCAGCAATACATCAGAATGCCACTTGTCCTGTTGGAATGTTCAGGTTAAAGCCAGCATTCAAGCACATTTAAATTTTTAACTTCTTTGAATTTTGTTTTGAATGAATTTTGCTCTTTGTCAGAAACGTTAAGTTTGGTAAGTATATAGTTAGTAAGGCTTTGTCTGCCCTGTAAACATTTGTGATAACCTTTAAAAACAGTTTTCATTCGGAAAAAACGGCTTCTCAGCATGGTCCAATTTGTTTCATACTCGTTCAATAGTGTCTCAAAAGTTTTAATGAGTCGAAAGTAAAGTATAATTGTAGCAGACATAACTTTAGCAGACTAAGGGTTAACAATGTCAGCTGTTCCCCACTTATATGCTGGATTTTCAGACTGTTTTTCGTTCTGTTACGGAGAGCAACGAAAACATGTTTGAGAATAAGGATCGCATGTTTGAAATATGGAACGCATGTTATGAAAATGTGAAACTCATGTTTGGATAACACGAAACGCATGTTTGAAAATATGGAACACATGTTTGAGAATAAGGAACGCATGTTTTGAAAATATGAAATGCATGTTTGATAATAAGAAATGCATGTTTAAAAACATGGAAAGCATGTTTGAGAATAAGGAAAAGCATGTTTGAAAATATGAAACGCATGTTTGATAAGAAACGCATGTTTTAAAATGTGGTACGCATGTTTGAGAATATTTTGTGAGATTTTAAACAGAAATCAGAGGATTGTTTTGCAGGCAAATAAAATATGTAGCATGACATTAAATTTACTGCAGTGTTTGTCATTAGTGAATTATGATGTTTAAGACATGTGAAATGTGTCATTTTTGTCGTGATTGGTTTTTGTTTATTGCGACTGTTCAATCAACCAAAACAGTTAATTAGCTTAGCGATTTTATCTTGACCAAGATACTTTTTGACTATTTGTTGTTATTACATATAGTGTTTTGTGCCATTGAGTTGCCATAAATGTCTTGTAGAGTCACGACCGTCCGTCCGGCACTCCTTTAAGAGGCATATAAAACTACAAAGTACGTAGTTGACCTTGAATCGTGTAGGATGAGTACCTTAATGTACACAGTTATGCACTAAAGTTATACTAAAGTTGCAGTCATTGCACAGGCAAACTCATGGTCATAATTATGTTGTATGTAAGTGTGGGTATCCGTGACCTGTTTTGTCTTTGGCGGGAGATATATATCCATGCTCTTTTCAGTCCGTCCGTCCGTCCGTAGGTGGCGTGTGCTCTGACAATTTTACAAGAGTTGTGGGACTTTGAAATGTTCTTAACTATATAACATATAATGATTTATTCCTGTCTGTCAAACTCCTCATACACCAAAGAGAGGATTAACTTCAAACTTTCACAGGTGAACAACGTTGGTGTGAGAAGATGTACGTAGAGAATGAAAGTTTTAGCTCCATTTTATCACAATTATGGCAGAATGAATCGTTGCTAATTACACGGTGAAGGGATTCTGTGTGTCCACTCCTCATACACCAATGAGGGACGATTAACTCCGAATTCATACTTTCAAAGATGAACAAAACCGATGCGAAGATGAACATAGAATAGAATATTTGCTTCGACCATTTTACCAGAGTCATGGGGTTTTCTAGTTTTCTATCCCAGTCATACATGTAGATACGAGAAGTATTAACCCTTAGGCTGCTAATATCGATATGACTCGCGTCTCATCATGAACCAAATTCGGTTCTAATCATGATCCAAACTCGCGTCTCATCATGCTCCAAACTCGGCGTCTCATTATGATCCAAACCCGGCGTCTCATTATGATCCAAACCCGCGTCTAATCATGATACAAACTTGCGTCTCATTATGATCCAAACTCGTGTCTAATCATGATACAAACTTGCGTCTCATTATGATCCAAACTCGGCGTCTCATTATGATCCAAACTCGTGTCTCATTATGATCCAAACCCGCGTCTAATCATGATTTAAACCCGGCGTCTCATTATGATCCAAACTTGCGTCTCATTATGATCCAAACTCGGCGACTCATTATGATCCAAACCCGGCGTCTCATTATGATCCAAACCCGCGTCTAATCATGATACAAACTTGCGTCTCATTACGATCCAAACTCGCGTCTCATTATGATACAAACTCGGCGTCTCATTATGATCCAAACTCGCGTCTAATCATGATTTAAACCCGGCGTCTCATCATGCTCCAAACTCGCGTCTCATCATGCTCCAAACTCGCGTCTCATTATGCTTCAAACTCGCGTCTCATATTATGCTTCAAACTCACGTCTCATCATGCTCCAAGCTCACGTCTCATTATGATCCAAACTCGCGTTTCATCATGATCCAAACTCGCGTCTTACATGATCCAAACTCGCGTCTAATCATGATCTAAACTAGAAATATCATCATGATCCAAACTGTTTGACACTTTGTAAAGACTTTCTTACAAGTTGGAACAAATTGGAAGTAAGTTGAAATTGTAACAGAACCTTTTAACAATCGAAATTAAATGAAAATAAACTGAGCACATCACCTTTACAGCTGGTTTGATAATACAATGTAATACGACCGTAAATGACTCCCACTTGTGTGCTCCCTGTACTAGATAGTTTTCTTTCCGAAACGAAGTACAAATGTACAACGCATGTTTGAGAACAATGAACAGATGTTTGAAAACTCAGAACGCGTGTTTGAGCACTAGGAATGCACACACGTATGTGAACAAAAAACATATTTTTAAAACAAGGAGCGCAAGTTTGGTAACGCGTGTTTGAAGAACATATGAGAATTTGATGTTGAATAAGCAAAATCGAACTTAGTGCAGACCCAGCTCGATCAGATCAGAGGCTGTTCTAATTATACTAAATATTCGGACAGATAAACTGACACTGATCAGGGTACAACTTATTTGCCAATCTAAAGTCATCTAAACGGTACCAATAGGAATGTTCAGTTTTACAAAACAGACCGAGTGTATATATTTAATATCCGAATGCTTAATGTATTTAAGGTACATGACTGACATACAAGCTGAAGTATCAGTGGTTCTGCACTGTAACTCAGGGATTAGCCTTAACGCTTTCACTGGTGTACTGACGCCATTTGTTAGTCTTAACGCTTTCATTGGTGTACTGACGCCATTTGTTAGTCTTAACGCTTTCATTGGTGTACTGACGCCATTTGTTAGTCTTAACGCTTTCATTGGTGTACTGACGCCATTTGTTAGTCTTAACGCTTTCATTGGTGTACTGACGCCATTTGTTAGTCTTAACGCTTTCATTGGTGTACTGACGCCATTTGTTAGTCTTAACGCTTTCATTGGTGTACTGACGCCATTTGTTAGTCTTAACGCTTTCATTGGTGTACTGACGCCATTTGTTAGTCTTAACGCTTTCATTGGTGTACTGACGCCATTTGTTAGTCTTAACGCTTTCATTGGTGTACTGACGCCATTTGTTAGTCATAACGCTTTCATTGGTGTACTGACGCCATTTGTTAGTCTTAACGCTTTCATTGGTGTATTGACGCCATTTGTGAGCCTTAACGCTTTCATTGGTGTACTGACGCCATTTGTTAGCCTTAACTCTTTCACTGGTGTACTGACGCCATTTGTTAGCTACATTGTTACAATGGCTTTTGTATACATGGATAGTTTGGTATTCTACAGTTTATGTCTAGTTTAGCATCATCAGCAAGCAGAGTTGTCCATGATTCTATTGCAGCTTGTCTTGTGTATGCTTTTGAGCTAGCACTACAGCCATGCTTTCCATAGTGCAATACGTATGCAACCAGTTTGTAGCCTAGCCACAAGAAATAACATTTATATAAACTTACACAGCCTAAATATGTGATAAAATATACCATACAGACTAGAGGCAAATCTCTAATTGTTGGAACTTGCCACTACTGAACGCATGGCTTATGTCTATAGTATGGTAAAGTAAGAATGGATAGTTGTTTACGTGTTTCACATGCGGGGTTGTAGGTGAGTTGTTAGTTTGTGTATCGTTTTAGTTTAAACATGTACCTGGTGAATATTCGTGTGAGAAATAATTACATTAGTAAATGTGTTGTTTGATTTTTATAGATATTTATGCAGTATTTTTATATATTGTTCTAGGTCCTGATCAGACGGCTCCACCAGTAGCCACGTGGTCTAGGTCTACTCTAACTGCAAAAAAAAAGTTACAAAGTGTTTGTATTAGGTAAAAGTTCATGCAATTTTCATCTCATTTTGGTTGGTTGATATTTAGTAATATGTGTTTAACTCTTTACTCCATAAATACGACTTGAACCCCTTTGCAACAGAGTAGACCCTCACCCAGATCAGACGGCTGCGGGTGGTGGCTTAATGAATGACAGCAATATTGTAAGACATTACCATACGATATTTATTATAATTATGGTGTTTCTGCATTACTATTTTCCTATTTTCAGCAACCACTTGGTTTTAAAGAGCCTTATATATTAACAGGTATCTTTATAGAGGTTCTGCTTTATGTCGAATCATGTGGAATGCTCCATTATCATCTAACGATAGGGTCAAGTTGGAATTAAATTTGTTAGATTATTTCGATGACGAACAGTGCTGCATACACCGTTAAGAAGACACATGTTTTGACAAATGAGGGCTAACGTGTTGTGTTCTTCCCCGTTATCTTGCTGACCAGACTGACATTTACACACAACTTCGATCTAGGTGAGATGCAGTGTCTGATCTGGCTCGCCGAGTAACCCAGTGTATCATCTGGCTCGCCGAGTAACCCAGTGTCTGATCTGGCTCGCCGAGTAACACAGTGTCTCATCTGGCTCGCCGAGTAACCCAGTGTCTGATCTGGCTCGCCGAGTAACCCAGTGTCTCATCTGGGTCACTGAGTAACACAGTGTCTGATCTGGCTCGCCGAGTAACCCAGTGTCTCATCTGGGTCACTGAGTAACACAGTGTCTGATCTGGCTCGCCGAGTAACACAGTGTCTCATCTGGGTCGCTGAGTAACCCAGTGTCTCATCAGGCTCGAAGCTGTTTAACACTCCATTAATACTTTCTAAAAAATTTTATTGCATCGAAAATAATCAGAATTGCAACAGATCCATATTTGATAGAAACTTATTTTTTCACAACGGGGTAAATGCTATATGCCAAATAATGTTTAATACAACAGCGTGGAATTGATTTTAATCTGATTCTGAAATAAATGTATATAACTGAAATTTAGCCTTTCGTTTGTATTTAGTATCATGAATCCATTGACATTTTAATGAGGACATTTATGCTCGTCCAGTATCTCTTATTTCTGGAAAATTGAGAGGGAGACAGAGACAGACAGACAGCAAGAAAGACAGAAACAGACAGAGGCAGAGAGAGACAGATACACAGAGAGAGATTTCTTAAAATGGGCACCTGTTATTTTGCAGCCCAGTCTCGTATCTGCGTTTGGCATCAGAATTTATCTTCTTGTTATAGAGTATTATCTAAACAGTGTAGATTTGTAAGGCGTATATATCAGTAAGGCCAACTTGCGACGAGTGTGATATTGTACGGTCATGACACTCATAATAGCAACGGGCATATTAAACTGTATACTATCCCACACTTATTTCACAGAGAGAGAGAGAGAGATAGATAGAGAGAGAGAGAGAGAGAGAGAGAAGAGAGAGAGCGGAGAGACAGACAGACAGCAAGAGAAAGAGAGAGAGAGAGGCAGACAGAGTGAGAGAGAGAGAGAGATTTCTTAAAATGGGCACTTCTTTTTTGCAGCCCAGTCTCGTATATGCGTTTGGCAGCATAATTTATCATCTTTCTGTAGAATATTATCTAAATAGTGTGGAATTGTAAGGAGTACCTATCAGTAAGGCCATCTGGCGACACGTGTGATATTGTGTGGTCATGCCATTCGTGACAGCGCCAGGCATATTAGACTGTATAGTATCCCACCTTTATTTCAAAAGCAACAACAGCAGACTCATCATCCGGCTGCTACTGGAACAATCTGAACTGGGTATTCTAGTTTCAAATATATTTATTGTATATAATACATGCAGAGGATTGGGCTACACGTTTTTGCAGCATTATCTAATGCTCGCTCCCCAGAAATTAACAAAACATTGACATGACAATAATAAAGATGAACTTCAGATAATTAGTAATTACAGTATAAATAACATAGCAATTTGAAAACATACTGACATGTAGACGTCAGCAAAAGGAGTAAAGAAAGAGAGGAGGAAAGGAAAGTGCTTAGATTAAACTATACAACTAAACTCGGTTGGAGGCTCGGATGTAACGATGAACTGCACCAAAACGAACTTTATTGCAATCAGGAGAATAGTTTGGACTTCCACAAAGTACAATATCTAAATTGATAGCTGTTATAGGTATAATGTCATTGAATAGAGAATCTCCCGCATATGTACATAGTTTGGACAATCTAGAAAGTTTTCACACGGATATCCACATGTACAGGCTGGATCGTTTATTAAATTACACCTAAACAGGTCGTAATTTAGTGAGCTTCAGTTATGTCTTATTCTGGTATGAATAATATTTAGTCGTCTATTGCCGTAACAATTGTGAAAATGTGACTTTGGTGATACTGTGGGTAGGATCTAAAAGAAGAAATAGTTTTTCTTTAGTACGTATGCTAATGTCTAAATTATTCCATAACCATACTGTCGTAGGTATATAAGAATTTCACTAAGAGTTAATCTATTATTTAGCACAGTATAATTACATCCCAACAAGATAGATAGATAATCCATTATTTCCTCCAATACAGGAGAGTACAACATGTAATATACAATTGTGCAAACAGACATATACATTTAGATCAACAATGTGAAACAAGAAGCAACGCAATGCATGAATATACAGAACAAGACGTACAGTTAATAGGAATGAATACCGACATGTACATAACAATATACATATATATTCATATATAAACACAAATATATATACACTTGCATACACACACATGCATTTACATATGTTTATATACATATCTATGTACCCACGCTTGCGCGTATATGTGTATACACATATACACGCACATACGCGTATACATGTATATATTTACCAAGCATTACTGCTTGTCCGATTCTCTTACCTCTTACGAGACGAAATAAAGATATATTTGACGGCAATTTACGATACAAACGTTACATGATACTACCAAAGATCCAATCATGTACCTCTTATGTATTTAACCCAAGAGATACATTAAGGAACTTTAGTGAACTACAACCCGTATGAATTACACACCAATATACTGTCTTAATATTACATTAATATGTAGCCATATACATACACTCAGTCACTGGTTACACATATATAGCATGTACAATGAACACAAAACAACACGAATGCACATCACATAAGTGTACATTATGTACAATGTCATAATGTACTTTTAGGACTGCCTATCGCAGAATACTGTACCATACCGGTAGACTTCATCACTGACAATTTGCAACATACACGGTTACAATATATGTGTTTGCCACAGACATTACTAAACGCTGTAATAACCATTTATCTAATATAATTATAACAGAAATCCTAATTAGTTTAAATGACTGAGTGATGCCCCTTTGTTTAGAATGTTTGTGTTGGTTGGTCTAATGACTTTTGTTTCCGCGAGGTTTCTCAGTAACTGCTGACTAGAATTCAATGAAACTTCACATGATGCTTTATCATAATGAGGACATCTGCATCATGATATAATTGTCCAGCTCATTGATTTCCTAACAGAGTTATATCCATTTGTTTAATGTTTTTTGTGTTGGTCTGTCTGTTGATTTTTATTCCGTACTGTTTCCCAGCGACTGCTGGCTGACTGTAATCGTACGAAACTTGACATAATGCTTTATCATGAAGAGGAGATTTGCAACCAATGGGCGTCTTTTGTCTGTTACCTGCCCCTGTCCTCCCAGGTGGCGCTGCCACCGAGTAGGTCCTTTCAGAGACATATACATGTATGTCTCTAGACTTTGTTACACTTTTGTTATCAATTAATGATTGTTTTCACTTTGATTACACGTTGTTTTACAATCGAGAATAACGAAGCAAGTGAAAATATATTGTTTGCATTTTCAAGTTTTATTTTGCACTTTTCTTTAAAAAAAATGCAGAGAAATGATAAGTTTACCCTAAACCTAAGAAACAGACAGAAATACATGACTACATTTCAGACTGCTACTTAAATGTTGAAATGTCTGTATTATATAATTTAACAGATAATATGCCTTTTAATGCCTTTGCAAACAGAGTAGACCCCGATCAGACAGATCCTCTACGAATTGTCTAATCAGGAGCTGCTCCGTTTCCTCATGGTACCATATATGCCCCGAATTTCCTGTGTTACTATATCATTATAAAAATATTTTAATTGATATTCATGATTACTTTATTTCTAACATTTATATTCATAGAGTGAAGGGTTAATAAAATCGAAAATTATAAACCTTTTTGGGAGGGGAGGGGACGTTCAAATGGACGTTCAGTATTGTTTGTGTAACAGTCTAGTAGTGTCATGGGCCCCAGTGTCATAGATAAGTTATCATCATATACATGTATCACACCCTGCTGAGACCCTATTGTGTCGTAACTTTCAAATTTAATTAGTACGGTCTTGTTTATTATGCAATCACGAGGAGAAAGGGGCTAAACCGGAAATCCAATCAATCAGGGAACTGTGATATCTACTTGACATATATCACAATTAAAAAACAAACTTTAGCTTTATTAATATTTCGTTCTACTTCTGCAATTAAAGTTTGATTGTCCAATTTCAGCAAACAAAAACAAACCATACAACCAGAAGAAACAAATAATACATATTGGATACTGATCAGAAGTTGTTATATAATAGATTGTATGAATACTAATCGTCTGTTGTTTTTAATAAATAAACGTCTTATCTGGGCCCATACCGTTTTATTTAGTCACTGAAATTTGCAAGAGAAGTTCAATGTCTCGAAGGCTTAATTTTTAATTGAAGTTGTCAAATTTCTGACTGAAAGAGTTTAATTTTAACCTACAGTGGTGCAACCGAATGATGCTTGCAAAAATAAAACATTGCAGACGCTGATGAGAAAACCTCTGAAAAACACTCGTCACGGTCATTACAATTAGTTGATGTCTTATAGACTGGTTTCCTATATTTTGTAAGGGTTAAATATTTTAATTTTATTTGATATCTGAGGTAACTTCTGATATGAATAAAAACTATACCGGGAACACAACAAAAGCACAGTGTACGGTCAAATAGTGTGAATTCTAATCAGTTATTAAACTTTTTTTTCCACAAGTTGATCTGGACAAAAATGTTTGAACATGTTCACCATTTACTCCATGTCATGTAAGAAATGGTGACATCGTGAATATTGATCTATTTTTTAAAATGACAGATTAACAAATGAATGTTTTGCGAAAATAGGAACTATAGAATCAAATCTATTTTATTCCATGAGCAAACAGAGCAGACTCTGATCAGAAAACCCCTACATTGTACAGGAGCCATCTGATATGGGTCTACCCTATATGCAAAGGCATAAAAAGTCGTATTATGGAGAAAAGGGTTGAACTGGTTATTTTTCAAAGTACGTGTAGTTCAACATAATTATCTTGTTTAAGTGTATTATTGTTTTAATTTCAATGTGTATTTTTTATCGCAATTTGCATGTACTAGTTGTCGGCAAATTTCACCTTATAATTTTCATACAAACTGACCAAACTTTTACTTGCAATAATTAATATAAGTATGGACTCTTAAAAGAACAAAAAAGAAGAAATATTAAAATTAAAACTATATCGAACAAACAACTGTCAAGGGTATATACACAATATCATTGAAGTCAGATTTTACATTATGAGAGGGGAAGTGTAATGACCGGTCCTAAAAGTGTAATGTCTATCCCCTTCTCTGTTTGTGTGAAATGATTGAAAGAACAATATTTTTGTTCAAAATGTAAGAAATTTTCATTTCGTCTACATGATTTAAATCATTTTGTTGATCAATCTTATCATGAATAAATTCAGTAAACACATACAATTGCGATCGATAAAATCAGAAGTTATCCGGATGAGGGACCTACTCGGTGCGAGCGCCACCTATAAATTGAACTTGGGGAGATAACCCACAAAAGACGCCCATATTAGTTTTACAGTTTTTTCCTTACAGAGTTATACCCCTTTGAAATTTGGTGTGTCGATCAGTTTGTTGACTTTTTCTGCGCGGTTTCTCAGCAACTGCTCTCTTGAATCCAATGAATCCTGACTTGATGCTTTGTCATAGTGAGGACATGTGTATCCAATTGTACTTTTCTAGCTGATTGATTTTCTCCAATGTTATGCCCCTTTGTGTAAAAGTTTGTGTTGGTCTGTCTAAGTTGGTTTTTAAATAACCGCTGACTGGAATCCAATGGAACTATCATCAAGAAGACATGCACATTCAATAATAGTTTACCAGCTGATTATTCCCCTTGTGTAAAAGTTTTGTGTTGGTCTGACTGTTTTTTTTTTATTCCACACGGTTTCTCAGCAACTGCTGACTGGAATCATGTGAAACTTGACATAATACTTTATCATGATGAGGAGATGCCCATCCCATAGTAGTTTTACTGTTTATCTGTTTCCTTACATAGTTATACCCCTTTGAATTTGTCTATTGGCCAGTCTGTTGACGTTTTGTTCGCGCAGTTTCTTAGCAACTGCTTACTGGATTCCAATGAAAATGAGGTCACCCTGTTCCACACAAAAAACACAAAAGTACCTGAAGATATTTATGTACAAGTGGGATCATCTAAAATCAAACAATCGCTGTGTGTGACGAATCTTGGTGCAAGGCTTGATTCACAAATGGATATGACACCGCATGTGAATTCCGTGTGTAGATCTAGTTACGCACAGCTCTGGCAAATAGGCCATATATAAGACAATACCTATCACCTAATGCAACCAAGACTTTGTTAACTGCCTGGTTACATCAAAACTTGACTACTGCAACTCATTGCTGCATGGAATATCAAAAAGCACACTGCGGAAACTTTAAAGGGTGCAAATCACAGTAGCCCGTATCATAACCAAAACTTCTCGATATAATTATATCACTCCGATTTTGAAAGAACTTCACTGGCTTCCGGTTCAACATCGGATCGAATTTAAAATGTTGACACTTACGTACAAAGCCATTCACAACGAATCCCAACAACATGCTTGACGTGTACAGGCCTCGCAGGGAGTTAAGGTCAGCAAATAGTCCGGTGTCGTTGGTTGTACCAAGAAGTCGTATGGTAAAATACGGGGATAGGAGTTTCATGCTTGCAACTCCAAAACTTTGAAATGCTCTACCGTCAGGCATCAGAAACGCCAGCTCGTTGGAATCTTTTAAAAAATATCTGAAAACGCATTTCTGCAACCTTTTTTACTGGGACATTAATAGGACAAGGAAACGTAGCTAATAATTATTCATGGCAATGACTGCTGCCTTAGCCACGGAGTGCCGACCCTGTCATTCTCTTGTGACTGTCGGGACATTTTCGACAAATGGATATGACACCGCATGTGAATTCCGTGTGTAGATCTAGTTACGCACAGCTCTGGCAAATAGGCCATATATAAGACAATACCTATCACCTAATGCAACCAAGACTTTGTTAACTGCCTGGTTACATCAAAACTTGACTACTGCAACTCATTGCTGCATGGAATGTCAAAAAGCACACTGCGGAAACTTTAAAGGGTGTAAATCACAGTAGCCCGTATCATAACCAAAACTTCTCGATATAATTATATCACTCCGATTTTGAAAGAACTTCACTGGCTTCCGGTTCAACATCGGATCGAATTTAAAATGTTGACACTTACGTACAAAGCCATTCACAACGAATCCCAACAACGTGCTTGACGTGTACAGGCCTCGCAGGGAGTTAAGGTCAGCAAATAGTCCGGTGTCGTTGGTTGTACCAAGAAGTCGTATGGTAAAATACGGGGATAGGAGTTTCATGCTTGCAACTCCAAAACTTTGGAATGCTCTACCGTCAGGCATCAGAAACGCCAGCTCGTTGGAATCTTTTAAAAAATATCTGAAAACGCATTTCTGCAACCTTTTTTACTGGGACATTAATAGGACAAGGAAACGTAGCTAATAATTATTCATGGCAATGACTGCTGCCTTAGCCACGGAGTGCCGACCCTGTCATTCTCTTGTGACTGTCGGGACATTTTCGACAAATGGATATGACACCGCATGTGAATTCCGTGTGTAGATCTAGTTACGCACAGCTCTGGCAAATAGGCCATATATAAGACAATACCTATCACCTAATGCAACCAAGACTTTGTTAACTGCCTGGTTACATCAAAACTTGACTACTGCAACTCATTGCTGCATGGAATGTCAAAAAGCACACTGCGGAAACTTTAAAGGGTGCAAATCACAGTAGCCCGTATCATAACCAAAACTTCTCGATATAATTATATCACTCCGATTTTGAAAGAACTTCACTGGCTTCCGGTTCAACATCGGATCGAATTTAAAATGTTGACACTTACGTACAAAGCCATTCACAACGAATCCCAACAACGTGCTTGACGTGTACAGGCCTCGCAGGGAGTTAAGGTCAGCAAATAGTCCGGTGTCGTTGGTTGTACCAAGAAGTCGTATGGTAAAATACGGGGATAGGAGTTTCATGCTTGCAACTCCAAAACTTTGGAATGCTCTACCGTCAGGCATCAGAAACGCCAGCTCATTGGAATCTTTTAAAAAAATATCTGAAAACGCATTTCTGCAACCTTTTTTACTGGGACATTAATAGGACAAGGAAACGTAGCTAATAATTATTCATGGCGATGACTGCTGCCTTAGCCACGGAGTGTCGACCCTGTCATTCTCTTGTGAGTGACTGTCGGGACATTTTCGAATCTCTCTCCTTTCGAACATTTCCTACTTGCAAAATATTGGTTGAGGAGTATAATGTCAGTTAGTTTAGTTGGACACTGTTTGTGGGCGCTTGATGTATGTCTCGTGTTGTGCCGGGTGGTGGATCTTGATAGTAGGGATAGCCCCTGATCTCTTTGAAACGTCCCGGTTAGCGGCTCGGGGCGGTATTGTGTGCCTCCTTTCAGTGTCAATTGAACTGATTTTATTATGCTCCTTCGCCAATGTTTGCATACTGGGTGTATATATTGGTGGGTTGTTTTGTAATGTTTGTATTAAATTATGTAGTTTATATGCATTAGCTACAAAATAAACCTATTCTGTTAATCCATTGTCCTACATAAGTAAGGCAATATCTTATGTATAGTGCTGTATGCCAACCCAAGTGATTCTGGTTCGTAACTGTATGGCGTACCGACGCTGTACATATATATATATATATAATGTTTCATTAAAGTTTTAGTGATATGAGTAGGCTGACACAATATAGTAACAGTATGCGTCTATTTCCTATGATGTACGGACATAAAAACGTATAGAAAATGATGATTTTGATTTTGTTTTTGTTCTATGGTATTTAAATCAATTCCATTTTTAATATTTGTACCGATATCCCTTTCTTAAATTTCATTTGTTTTAAATATTCTGTAAGCATTATATATACACAGTTTTGTACATGCAAATTATTTTTGTGAAGCGCTTTGAACGCACATATCTTGTGTGAAAAGTGAGCTATATAAATGTGGTATAATAATAATAAATAAATAACACCGAAAACACCAACAAACACACACGCACAAGAGACACACATTCCAAACATGGACATAAGCATAGGTACAAAGACACAATACACACAAAAATAAGGGTAACAAAGAGAATACCGCCTTGGAACGGTCAGTAGAAAAATCAACACGGGGGTTTAAACCGGTTTACGGACGTCTTAACCTCACTTATCTCAAAAACACCCTATCTTAACAAATAGTGTAAATAAAGGTATCCCCGCCGGACTTTCCCACAACATAGACGATGGTAAACACATGATAATACGTTATGTAAAAACTAGCATAACAACTGTGAAAAATCCGTCAAATA
Source organism: Azorinus chamasolen (assembly GCA_963576725.1). Taxonomy (NCBI): domain Eukaryota; kingdom Metazoa; phylum Mollusca; class Bivalvia; order Cardiida; family Solecurtidae; genus Azorinus; species Azorinus chamasolen. The sequence goes on along the minus strand of OY755241.1, from coordinate 91,102,652 downwards.
TGTACTCGGTGACTTTGCTGAAGTCAGAGCAACTGCAAAGAGGCCGTTAAGGGCACGACAGGGAAAAAGTAATTCATGAGTCTGGTAAGCCCATCCCATTACTGAGTTTATAAGAGTATACCATCATAGAGTATTACCCTCGGCCTGTCATCGCGCAAGCAAAGAGGGAAGCCTAGCCACCGGCTGTAAAGGGGTCAATATCTCAACATGCCGTGCGATGCCATACAATAGGGTCCTAACCTTTCTTCTTAAAGGTTTTAATGCGTTTTATAAACAAATCATAAAAATGGACATGTCCCCGAACTTTCCTATTAGTAAGTTTATAGATAACATCACCATATTATTCTGAGTGAGAAATGCCTTGTTGCAGTAACGTCAGTAGATTGCAATTATATTTACTAATGAGTGGTAAAGTTCGATAATAAAATTTAGAAAACGATTTCCGAAGTTTGTGATCAGTTATAACTACAATACGATTGTTAAAATCTTCTAGCAAAGAACAGGCTCTGGCAAACCGAATAAGTCGAGAAATATAAACCCCATAAGACGCAGAACGGGGCACATCTCCATCTAGAAAAGGATACCTAACAATTTTGATATTGTAATCTTACCTTTTATTGTATTTTTTGGACGAAACATTATCATTTGTGATGGAAAGATTAAAATCTAAAAAGGAAGCCATAATATCAGCTTGATTTGATTTGTTTAAAGACAGTTCTTTTGGGTAAATTACCTTGAGGTTTTATTCAAAGCACTAACAGTATCGACCTGTGTATCAGGTTTTAAGCTAAGCATAAAATCCCTCTCATAGCAATACAATAAAAAATCTGCAACAAGAGGGGCACAATTTGTACTCATGGGTATACCAACAACTTGACGATATATGGTATCCCCATAACGCACCTATATATTATCTAAAAGAAAGGTAAGAGATTTACAAACATCAAGGCAAGTCCATAGTGTGTAATGTTCAACTTCTGAATTCGAAAAGAATGAACGTTGAACATTACAAGCAAGGATATGTTATTTTCTCTTGCAATTTTTTTTCTATTTATTTAATCAGTTTAACCTTTACAAGATGGTGAAGTAGAGCAGTATAAAGTGCTCGGTGAAGAAATGTTATATTGTTCATGTTCAAGTTTAGTTAAAACATCATTTGAATTTTTTATGGACAATAAAACATTAATACCAGAATTTTCATATATTTTATCACAGTAACGTTTTACATGCTCTTTTATCGTAGTAAGACAGGACGTCAAAAGTTTAGAAATTTTAGTAGTAGTACAACAACTAAACTTATAGGGTTTTTATGTAGTTTTGGAACCCAGTACAAAATAGAAAGTTCATGTTGTTTTATGTTAGGACAATACTTAAATTTTTTGCACATTTTACATGTTCCGAGACTATATCTTGTTCAGGTGTTTGAACTGTAATATAAGTTTGTGAACAAGGTAGCTCTTTCTTTAAAACATCAACATAATACAATCTTCAAATAATGATTACATTATTTGGTGTCTTGTCAGCAGTAGCAAGAACATAATTTGAATGAAAAATAGAAATGTTTTTCTTCAAAAAACGAAATGTAACTCTATGTCTAGGTGGTAAAAATTGGTAATTTGGTTTGTAAAAAGCAATAAGCGTAGCAATAATATCAAAAATACATTTCTTCCAATCGGAAAGGGCAATAACATCAGCATGTTCTCGTCAACACAATTTGATAAAGAATTCTTGAACAGCTTCCGCAATATGAGTTCGATAAGCGTCAAAATCAATAAGGGAAGGTAATCTATTTTTAGTTCATTTAGTTAGGAGGGTCCTGAGACGTTTGTTGGGCTGCGAAAGCAGCCCAATCTTATATTGGTTTTAAAAGTCCTCAAGCGTTTCTGCGGGATTAGTTTTTATTGAAATGTGTGGTAGAAAATTCCAAGTAGTATTTGATTTTATTTCTTTATTTACTGCATTGTAATATATTTTCCCCGCACATATTTTTGATTGAAATTCAAAATGGCCATGCTTCAGTTTACTGCAGGCAACACTCCAGCTTTACATTCAACTGCATGTCATTTTTAGATCACTGTGTATTCCAACTACCTTATGCACTTTCAGCAATTAACTCTTTCAATGCCTGAGAATTGCCGTCTGCTAGACATATTTTCGTCTGCTTCGAGTTTTAGAATGGATGTTTGTTCAATGTCTTTGTAAAAAGATAAACAGTGTATCAAACAGTTTGGATCCTGATGAGAGATCGAGTTACTCGCGGTCTCATCTGGAGCCAAACTGTTTTGCATATGATATTACAGACCCGTTCATGGCACCGAAAGGGTTAATGTCTGCAAATATTGTCGTCTGCTTCATTTTTTCATCCATATCTTTTCAAAAATAAATGTTACAATTACTAAATAATAATAATAGTCTCTGTTTTATCTCCAACCCTGCTGCTTTACGCAGCCATTTTACGCTTGCATAAAACCTCGCTTGTCTTTAATGATATCAAAATTACCAGTAATGAAATGATCAACTGGTTTATAGCAAATGCTAGAAATGGTACAATCTCAAGAGATGGGGGTATTGACATCAAAATTTAAGTCAGAGACAATTTTATTATAGTTAAAATAACATTCCTAATAGGTTTGTTATATTTATAACAGATGATTAATGATTCAGAGTTGATGAAATATTTGGGAATAGTATCGATTACAATCTTATCTCAAAATATACTTCGAATGTCAATAAAATCGACACCTTTATTTAGGAATTGAAGTTTCAGAAAATGTATTTTATGTTCAGATTCTTTATCAATACGAGGACGAAACACATCCTGTGTGTACCTTTGTATAAGCGAGGCAGTATTAGTTAACGGATCTGTACGCATATAGATTTTATCATGATAACTTATTTCATACCAAACTCATATATATTATTGATGTGAACTGTCAATTTTGCATCTTTTGATAGAGTTACTCCTAGATGGCGATGTGCATCGATAGAATTTAATGTAGAATTGTCAAATATTAATGATATGTCTTCACTATTTGGTGAATTGAAGATGAGTCTTATCTGTATGCAAATGATTGAAAATGTGTTTGAATGGAGGAAAGACTTAAATAAGTATGCATTGGCAAAGAGACAATTATTTAATGTAGCCTATAAATAGATCATATAGATAGGCAAATGCGTTAAAATACATATGGTTAACCCCTTCCGTGCCACAATGACGGGCTTACGATACATGTATCACATGCAAACATCCAAACTATTTGACACTCCTTTTACTGTTTTATAAAGAAAATGGAAGAAATGCACACACTTACACTAAAAATAAACGAAACTATGCCCAGCAGACGACAATGTTGGCATCGAAAGGGTTAATTAGTCTACAGAAGTTATCTTATTTAAATCTACGTTGTTGGATGCATTCGTTTGACAGGTTTAACCATTTACTGCATAAAGCACCTTTGCATCGTTGCAAACAGAGTAGATTGTTAGACAGCAGTATTAGGAGCAATCTGATTAGGATCGGCTTTATTTGCTTATGGAATAATATTGACCTCATTCTACTGTTTATACCAAAGTAAAATAATTGCTTGTTCAGAAAAAACCCAGCGTATAAATAATATCCGATACAAACAACCATGAAGTAAAGGACTAAATATAAGTTAGCTCAGTCGACTTCCTTCTCTCCTTCTCTACTGATCTGCTAATATGCTGTTTGAAAAAACAACACCATTTTATTAATGCATTTATGTTATTTTGTCAGCTTAGATAGTTAAAACAAATGTCACCAGACCTGATCATAGGTGTCTGACACTAAACCAGCCCAGATTGGCTATCGTTTCTGACCACTCTCCTCGAAAAGGTACATACCATTCATATTAAGGAGAATGGGGAATATGTATGATTTGTCATTCATATGATGTCCTACGAGATCATACGAGGTCAGATAAAGAGAGTCCAAAAGTTTCTATTATCATATACTGTTATGAACATTCACGAGGAAAAAGGTTCAATGCCTTGATGAAAACGCAATGATATGCAGGTAATCTTTAATCGTATTTTCCCAATTTACCGTTTACTTCATATACACGGCTTTTAATGTTAATGAAAACAGAATAGATCCAGATCAGACGGTCTCTGTAGGAGCCGCCTGATAAGGATCTGCTCTGCTGGCTTACGGAAAAATATAGATCTGATTTTACAGTGTCTACTATTAGTGTTATAATTATTGTGTTCATTAAAATCAGCAATTAATATTAATTATGTCATTATTTCTTGCCTGAGTATCAGTGGAGTAAAGAGTTAACACGAGCTGCTTTCACAGTTAACACAGAATGAATATTATAACTCTAATCGTATGTTATTAACCTTAAGTAATCAGAGAGATAATTATGGGCAAATCGTGCAAAACTGAATCAAACATCTCCTATGGGAAACCCTTGATCAGGGTCTACACTATTTGCTATGATGTCAGTCTATTTTAACCCTTTCGGTGCCAGCAATGTCGTCTGCTGGGCACAGTTTCGTTTATGTTTAGTATACGTGTGTGCACTACTTCCATTTTCTTTATAAAACAGTAAACAGAGTGTCAAACAGTTTGGATCCTGATGAGACGACGAGTTACTCGGCGTCTCATCTGGATCCAAACTGATTGCATGTGATATAATAAACCCGTCATTGTGGCACGGAAGGGGTTAAAGTTATCAAAAGTATGCCAAATTGAATTATTAAGCTGGAGGTGGATAGGAGATTAACTATCAGAGTATTTAGGTAATGAAGCTCAAACTCCATACAGTGATCTCCCTTGTCACTTCGTGTGGTCATCACTGCTAACACCACTCTCTTGCACGAGGTTACATAACATACACATCTGTCGTTGGCTACAGAAAGTAATTCGAAATCACCTGACGTCATTGTCATCGAAATAGCGAAACTAACTTCCGTACAAAACAGAAGTAAATTGTTTTGTGTGTTTCGTTGACAGTTCAACGGAAGAAAATCAAAAGGCGGGGGATTTCCCAATAAGTTACGTGCTCTTTTGGGTTATAGCAGAATTTTAATGTCCTTGTAAACAGTTCGGAATCTGCAGTTTGTAGAAAATGATTCTGAAAAATTGAGCAGACCTTATTCCATTTTGTTTGTTTACATTTGTGCAATAATCTAAGCGTAAAGCGGCATGAAAATAGACCATCCAATATTATCTGAAATTAAACCGTATTACCAGTTTCATGATAAAATAAAAACTATTTGTTTTTTATTCAGGCTATTTTAATATAAACTATCGACTCAGATAACCATAAAACAAATCATTTGTTTTGCCAAGATCTTTGTAATTGAGCCTATCGAAGAAGGTGTATGTGAGAGTAACGAACGGCAACTCAGCACGGAGATTGGAGATCCCTGCCAACACAACATAATTGCCCTGTCACACTATAGCGTATGAGAGGAACGTATTGATTTTTCTTATGAAATTTTTTCAAAAGCTGGTCATCCGCACAACTTTTAAGCGTATAAATCCGAATTTTCCACCACTATCAGTAGTATATATGTCTCTTTGGAGTCAAACAAAGATGACGTAATCTTGCGTAATCGCGGCCATTTTGTTTCTATATATAGTAACACGAGAGGAGCTCATTTGCATATAAGGAGATTGTAGTTTGTCACGGGTATTCGCGGATAACAGTCGGTCATGTATGACGTCACATTTAAATTGTGAAAGATCTGGAGCTACACGGTATACAGAGCTGACGTGTATACCTCGATCTGGTAAGTACTCACGGGCATTGAGGGTCAGGCCCTTTCCTTATCAGACCATGTATTAGAGACACACAAGTCTCATAAATAAATAAATAAATAAATAAATAAATAAGGTACCTCTTTCTACCATGTATACTCTTCGACGTCCTCAGATCAAATGACTGAAATGATCAATGTTGTTTTCCTTCAAGCGCATGCGTGGGTAGAGGGCGCTGTATGCGTAGCTATTTTTAGAATGACATCATATTTATTTTTAGTTACAGTATTTCACCATCATTACATCAGCCAAGCCTAACAATGGTCTTTACAAACTTCGGGGCTAATCCCATTAAAGTCTCAGTACAGTCTGGGGATCTATTGATAGAGGACCGGAAGATCTAACAATGGTCTTTACAAACTTCGGGGCTAATCCCCTTAAAGTCTCCATACAGTCGGGGATCTATTGATAGCGGACCGGAAGGTCTAGCAATGGTCTTTACAAACTTCGGGGCTAATCTCCTTAAAGTCTCCATACAGTCTGG